>CM060311.1:68204418-68211918 GCA_030674185.1 Monoplex corrugatus | reverse complement strand
TGGAATAATCGCGGTTACATGTAAATGACATGTGTATCTGTGTATCTTACTTTCAAAAAAGGAACATGTATAAAGAATGTAAACAAATAATTAAAGGTCTGAATCACAACACAACTAGCAATCGTGTATAAACTTGTCTCGCATAACAACCCCCCAGTCAATACCTAAATGCTCAGTTGTCTGTCAACTAGGTGAAGACAATATTTTCTTAATCATAGATAGGTAAGTAAGTAAGTAAGTAGGTAAGTAAGTGAGTGAGTGAGTGAGTGAGTGAGTGAGTGTGAGTAAGCGAGTAAGTAAATGAGTAAGTGAGTAAGTAAGTAAGTGAATTAGAACAATGGTTATGACACAACCTTACCTTTTACCTTTGATAGTCTCAGGCCAAAAAGTTCAGATGGAATAGCTAGGGAAAAGAGTGGCAGGATCGGAGAAAGTTTTACACAACCTCTCTCTTTTTGAGTTGACAAACCTATTTCTCAGCTGCAAAGTTGACTCATTGGTTGGCCATAAATCTTGTGTCCACCAACTAATTTTCAAAGTGTGTTTGGTTGGCCACAAATTTTTCTGTTCATCAGCTTCTTTACTTATTAATGTTTTGTTTACCCGTTCTGGATTGTCACAGAATGGAATGTTTTGATGTATATATATTGGAGGCATTTCATTGAATGCCCATAACTGTTTCAGTTGACGGCTGTTGGGAAAAAGATGTTAGCCTTCCCACTGGAACCTCGTTTATCAAAAGCATTGCTGGTATCTACTAAATACGGCTGTCTGTAAGTAGTGTGTATATGTGTGTGTTTGTGTGTATGTATGTGTGTGTGTGTGTGTTTGTGTGTTGTGTGTGTGTGTGTGTGATGTGTGTGTGTATTGAGCAGTATTGTTAGACAGTCATTGTTTACCATGTAATATTGACTTTGGTGCCCCTAATGAAAAACTGATTCGTTACACTCAGTTGTTATTATTGCTTTATGCTGATGACACACTTTTGTTATCAGAATCTAGGAGAGGTTTACAAAAATCTGTAGATACTCTATATGATTATTGTACTCGTTGGAAAGTTAATGAAATAGAACCAAAGTGACGGTTTTAGATGGACAAAATAGTCCACATGATGTCGTTTATTATGGGCCGAAAAACACTCAAGTTGTAAATATTTAGGGATAGAATTTTATCAGACTGATCAGTTTTATAAGGGTGAAAAATCTGCACATGATCAAGCTCAGAAAGCCACGTTTTCTTTATTATACATGGTCAGAAATCAGAATGTGCCTGTCAGTGTTGTTCTTAAGTTGTATAATACTACTGTTGTACATATGTTACTGTATGGGTTTGAATTACAGGGGTGTGAGGACTTGAACTTGCTTGAGAAATTGCAACTTAAATTTTCGATGCATTTGTCAAAAGTTCTGGTTTGATTAATTCTAAAATGATTCAGTTTTGTCATCAATAGTATAATTTGTGACATGACATTTGCAGGTATAGAAATTAAATCACGCAGAAAAGACCTTTTTCAAGCAATCTGGGTGTCTGATTTGATTGATGAAAATGTGCTAGATTGCACAGATTTTAAGCCCTTAAAAAATTTGGGGAGGGGGGGGAGGAGCATGCCCCTGGACACACCACTCCCCCCCTTTTTCAGCAGTTCCCACCCCGATTTATCAGGACCGTAAGTATAGAGGATGGCTAGAAAGGAAGCACGTGTGGACGTGTGTGCTGAACATTTTACTGCATATCAAATTGATTTTAACACTTAGACTGTATGCGGGTCTCTTCATTCTCTTCCTTCTTCTTCTCTTCCTTCTCATTTTCATCATCGTTGTCATGATGATGATGATGATGATTCTAGGCGTGTAGACTGGTACCCTGCCTTTGCCATGCTTTATGAAAAGACTTGATTCTTATCAGAGTTGGTTTAATTTTTATCTGCTTTCAACCTCAGCATGCAGTCTTCCCTTTCCTGATGCAGTGATCGCACTAGGAATTTAAAAAAAGAAATGGCCCCATTACTGACTGCCCCCCACACGCAACAACCAGTGTCACAACCGGTCCCATGGACACAAAAACCAATGACAACAACTTTACACATATTATGCTGAAAGTTGGTCTCTACATGGTATATCTTATTTGTTAAAGTTTAGCATTATTACACAATACTTTGCTCTCATGGTTACTTCCTGTGCTCTTTCCAGTAGAATGAGACCAACAAACTTATACGTCAAAGACACACCGGCAAAAAAAAAAAAAAAGATTCATTTCATCTGTTCGAAGTATTCACCTGCTGTCACACGTTTCTGCATTCGCTCGATCCACTGTAGAAATGCCGCTCTGTAGGTTTCTTTGGGTATATGTGACAGACACTGGAAAACCGCCGTTCCCAAGGCTGCTCGGATCTTGAAACTTCTTCCTGCCAGTGATTTCTTCAGATGTGGAAACAGGTAAAAGTCACAGGGTGCAAGGTCTGGGGAGTAAGCAGGGTGTGGCAAAGTATGGATGTTCTTGGTTGCAAGGTATTCTCGTACGAGCCTTGACTTGTGAGCAGGTGCGTTATCATGAAGAATCTTGATTCCTCTTATGCCTGTGGTTGGTCGGGAAATTGCATAAAACTTCTTGATGTCAGACAGTACTGAGTCTCTGTAGAACTTTCTGGTGATGGTCTCTCCTTGTTTGCATGGTTTCTATAGCACGATCCCCTTGTGTTGAAAAAGATGGTGTATGAAACTTTCTTTTGCGAATGTTGACAACGAGTGATTTGAGGAGGAATCCCACCTTTAGGAATCCAGGCCTTGTTCTGTGACTTTTTCCGAGGTTCATTCATGTACACCCAGGTTTCGTCACCTGTCACAATTTCATCCAGCCGCTTAGGGTTGCAGTTCTTGTAAATTTTCAGCATATGTTGGCAGAGACATAACCTACCACCCTTTATTTCCTGGCATCAAAATATGAGGGATCCATCTTGATGACATCTTCCTGTAGCCAAGCTGATTTCTTAGGATCCTCGATGCAGTCGATGAATGAATGTTGAGACAATCAACGATCTCTTAAAGACTGACTCTTGAATCAGCATCAACCATTGCCTTCACATTAGCCATTAACTTTTCATCACACTTAATGCTTTTTCGCATTTTCCCCCTGTTGTCTTCAGTGCTGGCCTGACCAGTTGCAAAATGTTTTACCCATCTGAACACAGTTGCTTTCGAAGGAGCAGAAGGTTGTCCCAAAGCTCTCATGTCCGCAAGTATTTTAGATGCATTCTTTCTGAAGGCAACATGTACCTTGATGTAGCTGCTGTAATCCGCTTTTGAAAACGCCATTTTCTTTGCCATTTTTCAAATCAGTGTCTGACAGGGCCTTGACATACACTGTCAGAAGCGTAAGACAGATCAAAGATGAATAACGAAATTTGGCACAGAATTACATCATAGACTGATGTTTTCTGTGACTTATTTTTCCATTTTCTGTAAATGCGTTTTCAAGCTATACAGACGTGGTCTCATTCTACTGGAAATTACCCTTGTAGATGACAGCTTGACGAAAAACTGATTCAGGTAAGGATCAAATAATTTTGTAATGACAGTTATTGTTATCATTGTTATTATTATTACTATTGTTGTTGCCGTTGTTGGTAGTAGCAGCAGCAGTAGTAGTAGTAGTAGTAATGTTTTTTATCATCATTACTGTTACTGTTACTATTATTGTCACAGGGAGGAGATGATCAGTATTGTTTCTATGCTGTCTGTGGATACGGTGTATGTAAACCCAGCCAACAAGGTAACGCCCATGTCTGATCTGACTTGTCTCTTTGTCTTCTCTTTTGTTTTTTCTTGTTTGTTTTGTTTGTTAGTTTGTTAAGTTGTTTTTCTTGTCCATGTCGTCTCTTCTGCCTCATGTTTTTTTTTTTATTTCTGTTCTGTTGGTTTTTTTGTTTTGTTCCCCCCCCCCCCCCTGTTTTTTTGTGAAAGGGAGTTTATTTCATATATTCTGGTGATGTGTGTGTGTGTGTGTGTGTGTGTGTGTGTGTGTGTGTGTGTGTGTGTGTGTGTGTAACAAAATTGTGTGGACAAGATTTATGTGTGGATCTTTTCCAAATTTTTGTCAAACGTTATTCTCTTAAGGAGTCATGAAAGGGTATGTTTTGAAGGTAAGGCACTAAGGTCTAGGTCACACAGACCAAAAAAGTGCCTAAAATCAGCACTTTTTTTTTAGGAAGGTATGTGAACAACACGTTGTCAAGATCCTTTCACAATATTTCAGTTCAGCTATCATTGTTGTAACAGACCATTATTGTCCTTGGTGTGCGTCATACGCAGATCTTGAAGGTCGTAGTATCTTATATTCAACGCCATATGTATGTTCATGATTACATGGCATGCACTAGATATGATTGAAAATTTGAGGAATTGACTCTCCATGTATGCTTAAGTACAAATGTTGTTAACTGTGATTTCGTATATTTTTCTGCTTCGGTATGTGTCTGTTTATGCGCAACATTTTGGCCTCAGCAGCCAAGAAGATATCATCAAAGTAGATAAAAATGTGCCTTTGAGTGTTGTCCGCTTCCTACAGGTGCTTGACTTCAGTGTATCTATATACACACACTAAAGGGAAAAGTTAGATAGTCCTGCCTCAAACAAATATAGTTCTTACGAATGTATCAGAAAATGCTTCTATGAATTTTTAATGGTATCTGAAAACACTTCTTTGAAGTTTTAATGAAGTCATTCCGAAATTTCAATGAATTCGTTCTATGCTCAAGATACACTCCTAGTGCAAACAGACATGGATTGCATTCATTGACAAAGAACATGCTCACAAAGCAGCATGTGATGTGAATAGCAAAACACATAATCATGAGATAAAGTACTGATGTATCATTTCATAGTCCTTAAATTACATACGAATGATCTAGTCAGAAATATGATTTGTTTAGCAGGAAATATAACCAAAAACAATGAAAGCTACTATATTTCCAAGTCGCAGTGGTGTACTGATTAGCTCAATCAATTGAAAACTGGTTGTGGGTTAACTCCCATCTGTCAGAATCAGTGTGGAATTTTTAGCTCCTACCAGCACCAACCCAAATTATAGTATGTTCAGTGGGCTCAGTTGAAAAGTCTGTAACCACACAGTTAGGTGTCATACTTTTCAGAGGAAGGTCTTGAGAGTGTTGCTCAGATTCCGGTCAATACCACATTCCTCTAGTCAAGCCAGGTTGATACCAGTGTATAATGTAGTAAACATAGAGCTACTGTATTTCTTACACTTGTATCAGAACTTGCATCCCCAAATTCCCAGGAATTTATTCCATGTTTCCATTAATGCAGCACTTCTAAATAAAAATGGACATAAGCTTAATTAGAAAACTATGAGTGTTATGACTCATAATTAGGTTCAATGACTGATTCACTGCAAAAAAACGCTATCAGAATTTGTCACTGTTGACATATATCTACCTATTTCTCGGTTGTTTTCCCCTTTGTCTTCATAGACAGAAACACAACAAATTGTACCCATGTCTATTATTAACACCAGTGGTTTTTATTAGCTGTGTCATGTTAGTTTTTCAACAGCACGGGTATTTGTAATGGAAAATGCATGTGGTAGAAACAAGTGTTTTTGCAAAAAAGAGATTATGAGACTGGCTTGACCATTTTGTTTTATTTGTTTGGTCATTTTTCTGTCTTGCATTTCCTTGTTTCATCTTTCTGTTTTAGTCTTGTTTTAATTTTCTGTTTTGTCTCATCTTTCTGTCATACGAGTATCTTGCTCATCTTGTCATGTCTTGTGTATCTTTTTATCATGTGTTTTTCTGTCTTGTTTTTTTCCCCCTTCTGTTGTGTTTTATCTTTCTGTTTTGCCTTGTTTTGTCTTTCTTGCTTTCCTTGTTTTATCTCTGTCTTGTTTGATTTTATTTCTACATTTTGCCTTATCTTTCTGTTTTGTCATGTTTTATCTGTCTTGTCTTGTGTTTGTCTTGTTTTATTTTATTTTTGTTGTGCTTTGTTTTATCTTCTTGTCTTGTCATGTTTTATCTTTCTCTTGTGTCTTATCATTATTTTATTTTGTTTTATCTTTGTCCTGCCTTATTATCTTTGTCCTGTCTTGTTTTCTCTTTTTGTCTTGCCTTGTTTTATCATTCTGTCATATTTTGTGTGTGTGTGTGTGTGTGTGTGTGTGTGTGTGTGTGTGTGTGTGTGTGTGTGTGTGTGTGTGTGTGTGTGTGTGTGTGTTGTGGTGTTTTACTATGCCTTTTTTTTTTAATCATTCTGTCTTATCTTTCTGTCTTGCCTTATTTTTCCATCTTGTGTTTTATCTTAATGTTTTGTTTTGTTTACTCTTCAGTCTTGCCTGGTTTTATCTGTCTGTATTGCCTTGTTTTATCTTTTGTCTGGATTTTCTATCTTGTTTTGTTTTATCTCTCTGTCTTGTCATGTTTTATCTTTCTGTCTTGTTTTATCTTTTTGTCTTATGTTTTATCTTCCTGTAATGTCTTGTTTTACCTTTCTGTCTTATCCTTCTGTCTTGTATGTTTTATTTTCCTGCCTTGTCTTGTTTTATCTTTCTGTCTTGTCTCTTCCCCCCTTATCTTTCTATCCTGTCTTGTTTATCTTTGTCTTGTATGTTTTATCTTTCTGTCTTGTCATGTTTTATCTTTCTGTCTTGTCTCTCTCCCCCCCCCCCCTTATCTTTCTATCCTGTCTTGTTTATCTTTGTCTTGTATGTTTTATATTTCTGTCTTGTAATGTTTTGTCTTGTATGTTTTATATTTCTGTCTTGTCATGTTTTATCTTTCTGTCTTGTTTTGTTATATTTTTTTGTTTTGTTTTATGTTTTATTGTTCTTTTGTTATTTTGTTCTGCCATATTTTATCTTTGTCTTGTCTTTCTTGTTTTGTTTTTCAGTCTTAATGTGTTTTATCTTTCTGTCTTCACGTTTTATCTTTCTGTCTTGCCTTTTTTTTTTTATCTTTTGTTTTGTTTCATCTTTCTATCTTGTTTTGTCTGTTTGTTTTGTCTTGTATTTGTGTTAATCTTGTCTTATTTTTTGTCTTCTTTTAGTTTTCTGTTTTTGCTTTTTTTTTTTTTTAATTATATATATTTGTTTTTTTTAACTTCTTTCTACATGTTCTTGTTTTGTCTTTCTGCTTTGTTCTTTTTATCTTACCCTGTCTTGCTTCCTGATTTGTCTTATGTTTCTGTCTTGTCTTACCTTGTCATATTGCCCTCAACACACACATCTCGTACAAACACCTCATCACACACACATGCACCTACCACAACACACTGTATGCACACACAGCAGCACCCCTCCCACACACCACCAACACACTTGCATACACACACATGCATGCACCCCCACACACACACACACACACACACTCACACACACACACACCACACAAACATACACACCGCAAACAATACAAATGCACACACACCACGCACACACACACACACCAACACACACACACACACAACACACACACACACACACACACACACC
>CM060311.1:68191918-68201918 GCA_030674185.1 Monoplex corrugatus | reverse complement strand
GGAAACTGGTAAGACTGCAGAAGTGACGATCCAGATGAGGAGCTACAGCCTTGCCATCTTGGGAATCAGTGAGCCAAAATAGGTTTTGGTCAGAGGAGGCTCTGCACAAGAAAGAAGAGATCCTCCACATGCCACATGCTGCAGAAGCCTGCACCATATGACAAGCTCAGTTTGAACTCACCGGGAAAAAGAAAGAGAGGTCACACAAGAAACACATTGTGTCATAACCTCGAGACAGACATGAAGAGGACAGACTGCACCTGGAGAGAACTGGAGCAACTGGCTCAAGACTTGCATGGCTGGAGAGTGTTTGTGACCAGTGTCCCTGACCAGACAGGCGTAAATGAGATGAGATGAATTATCCGGTATAGTAGGCCTGCATGGTGTACGTTGTATAAAGTCCAAATAAAACAGTCCAATATTTGGACAGCTGTACTCAGAAGTGTTAAAACAAAGTTCTCATGTCTCAGTTGTTTTGTGAACAGGTTTGAGTCATTTGATGTTATTGAGAAACTAATTCCTGAACATTTCATCGAGTTTGCTTGCTTTGTAAGGTAGATATTGCTTGGAACAGGTGAAATAGTGCAAAAGGAGATTTACAAGATGCCCTGATTATCTGGGTTTTTTGTTTTTGTTTTTTTGTTTTAATACATGTATGGGTAACTGATCTGATCAGATTTCTTAATTAGCTGCAGCATGTATGCATGTATGCGTAATTATCTCATAACCCTGTTGTGAAAGACCCGATTCTTGGATCACATTGCCTTTATAATTAATTAATAATTACAATATTTATATAGCGCAAAATCTTGACAAAATCAAATCCAAGCGCTGAAGCAGACACACACGCAGGCACGCACGCTCGCACACACACGCACGCACACATACAGACACCACACACACACACACACACACACACACACACACACACACACACACACACACGCATGGCTATAAATGGGGAGAAAGAATAAAAGCAATAAAAGCAAGAATAAAAGCAATGGAAAATTATAGAGAGCATAGCATACAATTATATATTATAACCATGTGATTCCCTCCGAGCGGAGACAGGCTGCAGAGGGGAGGGTTGAGTGAGGTTAGGATTTTATGCAGGAGAGAAAAGGTGAGTTTTGAGAGCGGACTTGAAGGAGACAAAAGTAGGTTGCTGACGGACTGAGAGAGGAAGTTTGTTCCAGGAGAGTGGACCAGAAACAGAGAAGGCTCGTGGACCATAGGTATTGAGCTTAGTGCGTGGAAAGCGAAGAGTCAGAGGATCAGAGGCAGAGCGGAGGGTACGTGAGGGAACATAGATCTCAAGTAGGCTTGACAGGTAATCGGGGGCTGCGTTATTGAGGCTTTTGTAGCACATGGTGTCTAGTTTGTACTGTATGCGCTTTGATACAGGGAGCCAGTGAAGTTGTGCCAGGAGAGGAGATATGTGGTCAGCTTTTTTCTTTTTGAGTACAAGGCGTGCAGCATTGTTTTGAATGCGCTGTAGGATGTGAATGGTGGAGGCAGGAAGACCAGACAGGAGTGAATTGCAATAGTCAATGCGAGACATTATGAAGGAGAGAACGAGTTTTGCAGTTGTTTCGACAGAGAGATACTTCCTGATCAGCTTTATACGATGGAGATGATAGTAGCAGGATCTGGCAGTTTGAGAAACAAAGTTGTTCATGGAGAGGGTAGAGTCAATGCAGACACCAAGGTTTTTAGCTGAATCAGAAATTGGGACTGATGTGTTACATAATGGGAGAGAAAGAGGAGGCAGCTGAGAAAGTTTCTGACGGGTGCCAATGAGGATAGCTTCTGTTTTGTCGTCATTAAGCTGAAGTCTATTGTGTGTCATCCAGTTCTTAATGTCCGAGTAACACTCAGTGGTGCGAGTCAACAGGCGCTGTATATTATCAGGTGAGTCACTGTCTTGAAGTTGGGTGTCATCAGCATAGAAGTGGTGTTTTATAGAATGGGAGTTGGTGATGGTGGACAGGGGGGAGGTGTAAAGAGTGAAAAGAACAGGGCCAAGGACAGATCCTTGTGGAACACCACAGGTCAGGTATGCAGGTTGAGAGTAAGTGCCATTGATGAGAACGGTTTGTTTTCTGTTTGATAGGTATGAAGTGAACCAAGACAGAGCAATGTCAGAGATGCCAAAAGTATGATGAAGTCTAGAAAGGAGAATACCATGATCAATGGTATCAAAGGCTGCAGACAGATCAAGGAGTGTGAGGAGAGAGACTTTGCCAGTATCAGTTGCAAGGAGGAGATTGTTGAGAATTATTATAATTACAGTTCTTAAGATGTTGTTTGAGGAGATGGGGGTCTTTCCAGAGATCAAGCTTATATAGTCTTTGTATTTATTTACTTGTTTATTTTGTCAAAGTTATAGTCACTCAAGGAATGTTTAAAGGATGTTAACTAGACTGCTTGCAGCTGGCTTGATAGGTGGATCTTTTAAGTTACACTTGTGTTTGTGCCTTAAAGTTAATCAGATGAGTTTCAAAGTTACATATAAATAGCATACAAGATGATGCTTTGTTGACTTTTTCCATCCTCTTGTACCGGGATATGCCATGAGGAGATTATTTTGGTGGTGTGCAGCTAGATTAGAAGCCTGGCAGAGAGTCATGTTATTATATAGAGTGTGTCGGCCATTCCATCTATCCAGCACTGCTGTGGCCTTCCCCTGGTTCTGAAGCCTGACCCTCCGGTAAGCTTGAAGAGCTGGCTGATTGACTGGCATCCTGGTCAGGTGGCCAAACCACTAGATCTGCTGTTTGTTGTGTGATGTAATAGTTATCATTCAGTGATAGGTGTCATTCTAACCACCTCTAACATTCAGTGGTAGGTGTTATTCCAACCACCTCTAACATTCAGTGATAGATGTTATTCCAACCACCTCTAACATTCAGTAATAGATGTTATTCCAACCACCTCTAACATTCAGTGATAGATGTTATTCCAATCACCTGTAACATTCAGTGATAGATGTTATTCCAACCACCTCTAACATTCAGTGATAGATGTTATTCCAACCACCTCTAACATTCAGTGATAGGTGTTATTCCAACCACCTCTAACATTCAGTGATAGATGTTATTCCAGCACCTCTAACATTCAGTGATAGGTGTTATTCCAACCACCTGTAACATTCAGTGATAGGTGTTATTCCAACCACCTCTAACATTCAGTGATAGGTGTTATTCAAACCACCTCTAACATTCAGTGATAGGTGTTATTCCAACACCTCTAACATTCAGTGATAGGTGTTATTCCAACACCTCTAACATTCAGTGATAGGTGTTATTCCAGCACCTCTAACATTCAGTGATAGATGTTATTCCAACCACCTCTAACATTCAGTGATAGATGTTATTCCAACCACCTCTAACATTCAGTGATAGATATTATTCCAACCACCTCTAACATTCAGTGATAAGTGTTATAATTACAATATTTATATAGCGCAAAATCTTGATAAAATCAAATCTAAGCGCTGAAACAGACACACGCACGCACGCACGCACACACACACACACGCACGCACACACGCACACGCGCACACGCACACGCACGCACGCACCACACACACACACACACACACACACACAACACAACACAACACAACACAACACAACACAACACAACACAACACAACACAACACAACACAACACAAACACACACAACACAACACAACACAACACAACACAACACAACACAAAACACACACACACACACACACACACACACACGTGGCTATAAATGGGGAGAAAGAATAAAAGCAATAAAAGCAAGAATAAAAGCAATTCAGTGATAGATGTTATTCCAACCACCTCTAACATTCAGTGATAAGTGTTATTCCAACCACCTCTAACATTCAGTGATAGGTGTTATTCCAACCACCTCTAACATTCAGTGATAGGTGTTATTCCAACCACCTCTAACATTCAGTGATAGATGTTATTCCAACCACCTCTAACATTCAGTAATAGGTGTTATTCCAACCACCTCTAACATTCAGTGATAGGTGTTATTCCAACCACCTCTAACATTCAGTAATAGGTGTTATTCCAACCACCTCTAACATTCAGTGATAGGTGTAATTCCAACCACCTCTAACATTCAGTAATAGGTGTTATTCCAGCCACCTCTCAGATCTTTCATTTTCTATCATGTCTCTTTTGATCTGGGAGCTGCTCTTCTATAATGATGATGAAAGAGTAAGAGTTGAAAACCTCTCAGCATCAGCCCTGTGAAGTCTATAACACTTAATTACATGTAATTACTGTCATTACTGTCAGCATTTACAAAACAAAAACTGATACATCACTCGTGCTCACGCATATTAATGTTAAATATAATACACATGCATGTGCGGTTGGAAGTCAACATGAAAGCACACACACACACACACACACACACACACACACACACACACACACACACACACACACACACACACACACACACACACACACACACAACACACACACACGTACATGCATATGCGCGCACACAGACACACAGATAGTGAGAGAGACACATACACACGCAAGCGTCCTACATTTCATGTGGAAACCCCCTCCCCACCCTAAAAAAAAAAATCGAATACAAAACATGTAGGCATACATACATATAGGCTCCTAGCAGGAAGACGTACATGAATACATGCAAACATGCACATACATTCAGACACACGCGTTGACACAAGCGCGCACGTGCACACACACAACACACACACACACAACACACACACACACGACACACACACACACACACACACACACACACACACACACACACACACACACACACACACACACACACACAGAGACGGACGGATGGACAGACAGACAGATAGACAGAGGGGTGATAACGCAACTTGAAAAAGCAAGGAAGCAGCATGTAAAGAATTAGGGGGAAAAACCATAAGCGAGTAGGCGGCAGCATTGCACATGTAGTTGGGCGTGAGGAAAGCGGCGAATGAAGCCCGAGGTTATTTATTTAAACATAAACAGTTCTTTAGGGCTTAAAACGACACCATGGTGTTGGATTCTCACTTTCCCCCGCACCCCCTGCCCTTCTACCCACTCCAGTTCTTCCTTCTCAGGTTTTCTCCCCCCCCCCCCCGTCCCCCTCCTCCTCCATTTTCTTTCTGGTTCCTTCTGTCCTTTTACCTCCTATCAGCGGATGTTTTATTTTCTGTACCTCTTGGAGAAGCGGGAGGGGGGCGGGAGGAGGGGAGAGACTCTCGTCAACGAAAAACAAAACAAAAAAGAAAACCAAACTAAAACAACAAGAAAACCCCAGAGATGTGGATCGGTAGTTGGGGGGTCGGAATGATTATTTTGTTTATCGTACATGTACGATGGAGTCTTCTGTTGATCCGATTTAAGAGCAGACATACTGATTCTCTATCGCCTGATATGGATCTTCATATGGGAGACAAGATCTATCCTGGTGGTAGATGTTCTTTCATTGGTGCTGCATAGGAAGGGGTTCTATGGCCTTGGGTTCTGCTTCTACCTGTCCTCTTCTGTTGAATAACAAACTGTCTGCGCAGTTCGAGTGTGATTGTGCTCTGCGTGCACTACTGTCACCACGTTGCTCCTCATGATATCCAACTACCGTGGCGTCTTTAACGTGCGCAGGCCAGAAGGCATATGGGTTCGACTTGGTTTTCGCCCCCTTACGTAGGGCTAGACGTTCAGTTTGACTGGAATGTCAAACAGAGGAGAAAAGTCGGGGCCTTAATGGGAAACGAACCCTGGAACCTCGAGTTAAGTTACTGGCAAGCAAACGTTTGAACCATTTTCCCATTCTTCTCCTTTAGGAGTTGTCCTTCAAAATGGTGTGTTTGGACAGTGCTAACGTGCTCCATCTGCCCAGGTTTGATCATGATCCTTTTATCAAACACACGTACATGCACATTCACCGAGTCTCTCTCTCTCTCTCTCTCTCTCCCTCCCTCCCCCCCTTCCCGCTCACACACACACACACACACCACACACACACACACACACCACACACACACACACACATGCCAACACGCACGCACGCACACACACATGTATACATCAACTGACAGAGGCTGTGTGTCAGTCTTGGCGTATCTTTCTTCCTAACCCCCCCCCCCCCCCCCCGCCATGTCAGTTTCTGTTTTCTTTGTCTCGCTCCCTCTATGTCTCTTTATCCATCTTTGAAAAAAAAAATCTGGAGAAAAGAGGGCTTGAGCATCTTATGTTTTTTTTTCTGAAAAAAAAAAAAAAAGGGGGGGGGGGGGGGATGTTGTTGGCTTGTCTCAAAACCGTCCTGCTGTCGAGAAGTTTTGATAGTGGTATTCTGCAGATTTACATGAATGGCAGTTCTGAGCATCTGTTTTGCCATCTTTATCAAAACTGAGGAATTATTGTGTTAGCGATGAAGGAATGTGATAGGCGTTTGTTACTGTTAGGAAGATGTCTGACTGTTGCACCATCCCCCCTTCCCCTGTCTTTCTCTCTCGCCCTCTTCACGCCCCCCCCCCCCCCCCCCCTTTCTCTCTGTGTGCCTTTGTGCCGTTTCCCGCAGTCGCACTGTTTCTGTTATATGTCAGAATGATGATAACAAACGATGCTAACTGTTAACAGGGTAGTCACTCACTGCCAGGTGTTCCACTGTGGACTTTGTTGTTCGTTTCTTTTCTTGCGTGTGAAGGAGTAAGGGGGGGTAAGTAGCGTTTAGTGCGGAAAAAGGAACGGGGAGAAGTCTGGGTTGGCCTACGTAGTAGGTAGATAAGTCGAGGCGGGATTGGGGGTGGGGTATTGATAGGTAAGGGGAAGAGAGAAGAAGAAGGAAGTGAAATCAGGGTAGACGAGTTCAAGTGCAGAGGGACAAGAGAGGGAAGGGAGGAGGAGGTGGGGGATGAAGGCAAAGGTTGTCCCACGACCCTGAGATTTTTGGAGAGTGAAGTGGTAGCGGCCTCAGAATTTTTTTTTTTCTTGGTCCAGTGTTATGAAGGCGGCGCCCATCTCCCATTTCTTCACTGTTGTGACTTCAATGCTTTACTTTCCCCAGCCTGAAACGAGTCGAGTACTTTTTCACAGCTGAGTGGATCAGACCGGAGACTCACACATTTTTTTTATTTTTACGAGCCAGACTCGAACCTTTGCCTTCGGTTTGGAAGGCTGGAGCTCTACGTCTGCGCGAACCAAGCCTTTGATCTATTGCTCCTCCAGCCTGGGGTTGGGAGATGAGTGAAAAAAAAAAAAAAAAAAAAAAAAAAAAGGTACGACGTGGATAAGGTATTAAGTGAAAAAGAGGGAGTAGGTAGGGGATGCAGAGGAGAAGGAAATGGAAAGGTATAGTGGATATGTGTTACGAAGGAGGGGGCATTCCAGGTTATGGGTGAATGTGGGGATGTTGTGTGTGGGGTGGGAAGGCGTACACACGCCGAGATTAAGATCATAACTGTTGTACATCGTTTGTGACTGGGAGGGAAAGAATGCACACACACACGTGTGCGCCTGTATATGTAGCTTACTCCCCAAGTCCTTCCAGTCAAGTTGTAGCCAAGCTTGTAGGCTGGCTCTATCGGTTTTTGTTTTACTGGGGAGCACAGGAAAAAATTGTCTGTCTGTATATGTATGTATAGATTGCTTGGGAATTTCATTTCTTCGTGAAGCTTGGTAAAAGTAGAATGGTGCTCGAGTGCTTAGGAGTTTAACTGGTAGGCACTACCTGAGCACTTAACTGGAAACGTTATGTTGTGTTCGAAAATTTGCGCCTGTCTTGTCTTGTATTAAATACGCGTTCTTATTCTTTTTTCCTTTTTTTTTTTTTCTGGTTCCTGTTTGCTTGAACGAGGGCAGTCACTCTTGTTTTGGATTTAGTGTTTTTCATTGTTCATTTTAGTTGGACTTTTTTTATCTGATTTTTTTTTAGTACCAAACCATTTTGCCCAATTGATTCAAGCGACACATTGTCAACGTGCAAGTTTCATTCAATGTATTTATCCTTTTTAAATTTCCGGTGTATAAGCTCTCAAAAGCTCAATACATAATACACACACATTTTCTCACTTGCACACATGCGCACACTCGCATGTCACACACACACACACACACACACACACACACACACACACACACACACACACACACACACACACACACACACACACACACACACACACAACACACACTCACAACACAGAACACAAAGGCGCGCGCGAGCACGCACACACACACACACACACACACACACACACACACACACACACACAACACACACACAAACACACACACACACAACACACACACACACACACACACACACACACACACACACACACACACACACACACACACACACACACACACACAACACACACACACACACACACACACACACACACACACACACACACACAACACACACACACACTAAACATGATATATGAGTTTGAATACAAGCCATATTGTAGAGGGCACAGAGATTGAAAATGTTTGGTTTCCTGGGTGACGTGAAAGTACAACGTAGCAACTGCCTCATCTATCACGACAGTGTCAGTAGAGTACTGTCCCTTTCATTCCTTCTTTCTTTCGTTCATTCCGTTCATTTCGTTCGTTACTTTTGTTTGTTGTTCTTTCATTAACTTTCTTTCTTCTGAGTTCTGTTTGTTGTTCTTTCATTATCTTTCTTTTCTTCTTGTTTTCTGTCGCTGTCTATGTTTTCTTCTTCTTTCTTTCTGACTATTTTCCCTGGTCTTTTCTTGTCTTATTTTTGTCAAGAAATAGGAGGTTGCTAGTGTAAGTTGACCATCTTATCTTCCAAGGAGTCTTGTTTTCTCCCTGAATTATCCGTTCCATCCTTCACCATCTTATCTTCAAGGATTCTTGTTTTCTCCCTAAATTATCTGGTCTATCCTTCCTTCCTCTCATCCTTGGCTAATTTGATGTGTGTGTGTGTGTGTGTGTGTGTGTGTGTGTGTGTGTGTGTGTGTGTGTGTGTGTGTGTGTGTGTGTGTGTGTGTGTGAGAAAGAGAGAGAGAGGGAGAGGGAGAGAGTAAAGGTGTGTGTGTGTGTGTGAGAGAGAGAGAGAGGGGGGAGAGGGAGAGAGGTGTGTGTGTATGTGTGTGTGTGTGTGTGTGTGTGTGTGTGTGTGTGAGAGAGAGAGAGAGAGAGGAGAGAGAGAGAGAGAGAGAGAGAGAGAGAGAGAGAGACAGTATAACTAGCCGTCTCTCACATCATCATGAAAGTTGAAAGTACCAGTTAGAGTTGATTATTCACGCTGGCAGGATTTTAATTGGAGAAGAAGGAGGAGCGAGAGGGCAGAATCAACTGCTTTTTGAAAATGATCCTTCGTGGGTGCATGAGCTAAGTGTACTAAATTTTCAGTTTTCGTCAGACAGGCAGACGTTGAAGAGGGCAGAGAAACTATGTTCACAGAGGAAGGGGTGGGGGGTGGGGGAGTGGGGAGAGGGGGGGGACGTTCTGTAAGGAAAATGGGTTGTTTCTGACACAGTAAATGCTGCAAAACTGGGGCGGGGGTGAGGGGGGGGGGGGGGGCGGCAGAGAGGGAGAGAAAAAAGTGATCACGATAATTGTAGCTGTTCTGGTTTTGTTTTCCAGGCTTTTTTTTTAACACCAGTATACTCCTGTATCGATTGAATTCATATTTTTTGAGAGTGATTTATATCATTTATATCACACTTTACTGACTGTTTCAAGCGTCTGCATTCAACCGATCAAAGAAACATCCAAGCACTTTTGCATCATGCAGACGAATTAGTGATTTCAGTCAACTGATCAAACACCTCAGCATTTTTGCATTATTCAAATTTATATGTTTAAAATTGAAATAGTGAATGAGGTGTAGATAGCTTTTGAAAAATTACAGTTATGTTTTCAGTTGCTGGAAAACAGTCTAAAATAAAGCTGTGCTTACTTACTGCTTTAATGATATAATGCTTGAATGATGTAACCTGATAAGCTTTTTTTTTTCTTGGGGGGGGGGGGG
>CM060311.1:68156918-68186918 GCA_030674185.1 Monoplex corrugatus | reverse complement strand
ATGTGCATGCGGCAACAAGGGATAGATACATATGGAGGGTCATGATCACCGCCGCCATGTGGCAGGGCACATGATGATGATGATGAAGATATTTTGACGGGTGTGGTAGCCAAGTGGGTAAATGTTGAACTTCCTGTCGGAAGGTCCTGGGTTTGATATGCCTGGACACGTCCAACTGGTGGGAAAAGTGCTGGGATTTTTCCGATCTCCTACTCCTAGGTCAGCATGTTTGCAGACCACTGGCATATGGAAACACCAAGCATACACCGCCCACCAAAGATGCAGTCAGGGCATCAGCGTAGTGGAACTGTACAACACCATAGTGGAATGTGTTTAGCTGGCCTAACATAATTCTCAGTCCTCTGCTAAAAAATCTGTGATTATGTGTAATGGGCAGTGAGTCCATATTTTGGAGAATATTGCTCTACAAAAAAAGAGTTTAAAGGTACCGCTGTTTCAGGCTACATTAAGTATAAAAGCAAAGATGTATATTGTGTACAAACTGAATTTTTAAACAACTGCCTACATTTAGATGTTGCTGTATCCCATTTGAATGTGAGTCAGTTGGATGTTTGGTCCTTTTTAACCTTTTGACTCACACCCTGTTTCGTTCTCTCTGCTGAGAAAAAGTACTCTCCATGCAGTTGTTGAGTTCATTGTTTGTCGATTAATTTCTAAAAAAGAACGTTCTTCTTTGAATTTTTTATAGCGGTGTATTCTGACTGTCTCGTTGGATTTTCTTCGAATATTTCAAATTCCAGTCTATGTTTCACGCGCTCAGTCGTTTGACTTGATCTGTATGGAGAGTGAGATTTCTGTGTGTGTGTGTGTGTGTGTGTGTGTTGTGTGTGTGTGTGTGTGTGGTGTGTGTGTGTGTGTGTGTGTGTGTGTGTGTTGTGTGTGTGTGTGTGTGTGTGTGTGTGAGAGACAGATAGACAGACAGACAGACAGAGAGAGAGAGAGAGAGATGGGGCTGAGGTGGATGATCATGGAGATGGGGGAGTGGTGGTACTGACAACAGGAAGGCGGTAAGATTTCAGAATTTCTAGAGTCCATTTGACAATGAGGATGTATCTTAAAAGTTTATTAAGTAAACGCTTCATAGTTTATACAACCCCTCCCACCCACCACACACTTGTGATACTGAACTGTCTGAAACATCCTCTGTCTGTGTCTCAGGTTTGTTTTTGTTTAAAGCATATATATCAAAGACTTTAGAACCTTTTGGAAGCTTTAAGACACGTCAGAGCCGCCCTGTTTCATAATTATGTGTATCTTCCTGCTGTATGTGTATCTTCCCCTGCTCCGCCTTCCTCCCACTCTCATCCCATTACAAAAATACACGAAAGACAGATGGTCAAGCCATTCCTATAGACTCTTGTTTCATAAGAAAATTCATGGCGGAAAATTCAGATTTTATACTTGTCAAGGCCATGGTGACATTGAAAAAGTTTTATTTTGAAATAAAATAAAACTTAATGTGCAATGCTGACAAGGGTAGGCTGTCACGAAAGTGAAAACAACTTTTGAATGTTGTCAAAAGTTCCTGAGAAAGTGCTGTTCGCACGCCTTCTTTGTTCAGTCAGTTTTTTTTGTATGGTAGGCTGTTATAACAGTAATAAATATTTTGAATATTGTCAAAAGTTTCTGAGAAAGTGCTGTTCACACACCTTTCTTTAGTCAGTTTTTTTTATGGTAGGCTGTCACAACAGTAAAAACTTAATATTTTGAATATTGTCAAACGTTCCTGAGAAAGTGCTGTTCACACACCTTTTTGTTCAGTCAGTTTTTATGGTAGGCTGTTATAACAGTAAAAAGTATTTTGAATACAGTCAGAATTTCCTGAGAAAGTGCTGTTCACACACCTTTTTGTTCAGTCAGCTTTTATGGTAGGCTGTTATAACAGTAAAAAGTATTTTGAATACAGTCAGAATTTCCTGAGAAAGTGCTGTTCACACACCTTTTTGTTCAGTCAGCTTTTATGGTAGGCTGTTATAACAGTAAAAAGTATTTTGAATACAGTCAGAATTTCCTGAGAAAGTGCTGTTCACACACCTTTTTGTTCAGTCAGTTTTTATGGTAGGCTGTTATAACAGTAAAAAGTATTTTGAATACAGTCAGAATTTCCTGAGAAAGTGCTGTTCACACACCTTTTTGTTCAGTCAGCTTTTATGGTAGGCTGTTATAACAGTAAAAAGTATTTTGAATACAGTCAGAATTTCCTGAGAAAGTGCTGTTCACACACCTTCTTTGTTCAGTCAGCTTTTTTTTATGGTAGGCTGTTATAACAGTAAAAAATATTTTGAGTTTTGTCAGAAGTTCCTGAGAAGGTGCTGTTCACACAACTGCTTTGTTCAGTCAGTTTTTTTTTTATGGTAGGCTGTTACAACAGTTTTAAAAAAGGAATATTTTCAAAAGTCCCAGAGAAAGTGCTCTTCACACAGTGCCTAGTCATTTTTTCTTTGTGGGTGATTTGGACTGTGGTGTCTTACTTTCCAAACTTATGCTTTCACGAGTCATGCAGTTGATACATTTGACGAAAATTTTGATAAAGGGATAAGAGCTGAAAATATTGTTTACACATTTTTCTACCAGACAGACAGACATACCGTGACACACGCCTCTCTTCAGTCGATTTTAAATAATTTCCCATGCCTCTGATTAAAAAAGAGAACGCGTGGTTAAGAAAGATTTGTAGATGCAGTCAGATTGAAATGAGTAATATTAAGGGTTAGAGGTGAGACATGCGTATGACGTATACCTACCTCCCGTATTGCCGTCAGGTTATCAGATTACCCGTTATCAGACTCGGAGGTTTATCAAGTGTGAAAGCCTCTCCCATCAGAACACCTCGATGGGAGATTTGTGGGTGCAGTAAGATCGGTGGAATTCTCTCTGTATCTAATAAAGGAAAAACCTCATAACAGAACGCTGCCTCAGATATTCGGTCCTTCCCTTCTCCAAGTACACCATCTTTCAATTATTTGCATCTGACTGAAAGACTTTATATCTATCTATCTATCTGTCTGTCTGTCTGTCTGTCTGTCTGTCTGTCTCTGTCTGTCTATCTATCTATCTATCTATCTATCTATCTATCTATCTATCTATCTATCTACTACTATCTATCTATCTATCTATTGTCGTCTATCTGTCTGTCTATCTATCTATCTATCTATCTATCTATCTATCTATCTATCTATCTATCTATCTATTTGTCTGTCTGTCTGTCTGTCTGTCTATCTATCTATCTATCTATCTATCTATCTATCTATCTGTCTATCTGTCTCTGTCTGTCTGTCTGTCTATCTATCTATCTATCTATCTATCTATCTATCTATCTATCTATCTATCTCTATCTATCTGTCTATATGTGTGTGTGTGTGTGTGTGTGTGTGTGTGTGTGTGGTCTGTGTGTGTGTGTGTGTGTGTGTGTGTGTGTGTGTGTGTGTGTGTGTGTGTGTGTGGTCACTGCATTTTGTTGCAGTATTTTTGTGATGGTTGGAAACGCAGGTGATGTTTAAACAAAGCCTACTTGCAAGCACATTATGCAGAAGTGTTTGATCCGTTGACTATCAGTGCTTGACGTAAGAAATAAACCATGTCTCTCCTTTCAGACGGGAGACAGTCAGAAGAGCAGATATTCTTTTTGTTGCATGCTGGCACGAGAAAAAATATGCGTGAAACAAGAACAATCACAATGCCAGCCATTTTAGTCATTTTTTCCTTTTTTTTTTCTTTCATTAATTTTTTTGTTCTTCTTCTATTGCCTCATTTTGTGGCGTTTTCGGCGCCTCCGTGAAACATGACGTTTCATACAGCCAAAGCCACAAAAGGTCAGAAAATACATGCAGCGGTAGTCTGCGATGCATCCATCATTCTGGTGTGCTACTTTCTGAAGGCTGTGGGGGTTGTGTCGGTTGGGGCTAGGAGGGATAAAGAAAGGGGATTCATTACCAAGATGCAGGAGAGTTTGGCAGGGCGGATTATATTATCAAGTCGGGGGTTAACCCAGATTTGCCTCTGCCATGTTTATCTGTTGGCCTGGAATTTATGGCTGGTCTCCATTTTCAGACCTTTCCGCCGCTACTACTATACTGTATTACCATGACAAGCAAGCAAGCAGGAAGCACGCGGGGTGTGTGTGTGTGTGTGTGTGTGTGTGTGTGGTGTGTGTGTTGGTGTGTGTGTTGTTGTGTGTGTGTGTGGTGTGGAGTGTGTTGTGTGTGTGTGTGTGTGTGTGTGTGTGTGTGTGTGTGTGTGTGTGTATGTGTGTGTGTGTGTGTGTGTGTGTTGTTGTGTGTGTGTGTGTGTGTGTGTGTGTGTGTTGTGTGTTGTGTGTGTGTGTGTTGTGTGTGTTGTTATGTGTGCGTATGTATGTGTGCGTATGTTGTTGTGGTATGTATGTATGTGTGTGTGCGGTATGTGTGTGTGGTATGTGTGTGTGTGGTATATGTGTGTGTGTGTGTGTGTGTGTGTATGTGTGTGTGTGTGTGTGTGTGTGTGTGTGTGTGTGTGTGTGTGTGTGTGTGTGTGTGTTGGCGGAAGGGGGCTTGAAGGAGGACAAGGCATTTGGGGTGGCAAGGATCGCACCGGGGATGGTGGTGGAGGAGGTGGTGCACCTCTCAAGGATTATGTCTTTTTGTGTTTGTTTATCAACGCCATTTTCTCTTAGCTCCAAGTACGAAGGTTTGCATGTACGGGAATGACAAGACTGCGTCATGAAAAAGTGGGGAATGTGTGCTATTCCTGTCTGTCTGTAGTTGTAACCGTCAAACTTTATTGTGTTCGGCAGTGATGGGTATACCAATGCATCTGTAGCGTAGCGGGTGCTACTTGCTCGATCTGCTGTTACCAAGTGATTCTTTAGACAAGCAACATTTATAGGACATTTTATGGGGCAAGAGAAATTAGAGCACCTAGTCACAACAGCAAAGCTGGAGGGAAAGAGAGCGCCTGGTAGACTCAGGGAGAAAATATTGGACCGATTTGCAGAGTGACTGAGGACAGAGAGGGTGGGAGGTGTACTTGCAGTGACAGGGGGTAGATTCGTATGGCAGGCCATGACCGCCAACGCCTTGTGGCAGGGCACATGGTGATGATGATGATCATGACTTTGAAAAACCGAGTCGAGGCCGATCCAGGAATTTGTTGCTTGGTAACAGAAGCTGTCTGGTGAGTGTGTGATTTGGATCCTTGTCTTTTTTTTAATTAAAAAAAGTTTTTTTTAAAAGGATTATTGTACTTAGGGAGGTTAGCTTTTTTTTCTATACCATTTTCTAGGCCACCTTAATGGCCGCAGAAGCTGGCACGGTTTTTTACAATGCGATGATGATGTCGATGAGGACGATAATCATGATGCTATGGAGTTCCATCCAAGATTGAGACTGCGTGACAGGGCTGTACTCTACGCTTACTATCATAATATATCCTGGCATCAACCAGGCCCGAGAGATACAGACACCTGCAGTGCTGGTCAGAAGATTTGAGCAACACCCTCAATGATGCATGTGTGAAGTGGATGAGACTCGACTGTGCGATCCCAGTCTTCCCAATGAGCCCATAACACGCCCAACTCTGGGTAGGAGCCGGTTAGAGCCGAAAAATCCCACAATGATTTTTGAAGGGACTGATGGGGATTCGAACCCACAACCTTTCAGTCGGTAGTCCGTTGCGCTAACCACTACACCATGGCGACTGGTTGGGGTCCTTGTCTTACTGCAAGACCTGGAGGCCTGGTTGGCGTAGAGCTGGAGTTTCTGCCCCCCTTCAACCTGACTGAAGGGCTCGGGTTCGGGTCAGGAGTGAGAAAAGTTTCGAGCATGCGACCTCATGTTCACCAGCTGTGAATGGATACCTGACCTTGTTTGGGGTTGGAGAAGGCAAAGCAGCGAGGAAGAGGAGGAGATCAACGCCGCTGACATAATGCTAGACCCGTGAGAGTTGAGGTCTCTGCTACTTTCTCCTGTGAGGCCAAGGTTATGGAGCAATCTTTACCTTCTGCGGGATCCGTCCGTCACGATTCAGCTCCTGTGTAACGGGAAGAGAATTAGGATGTCGACTTCCACTCCCGCTCTGTCTGTCTGTCTGTCTGTCTCAATCATTCTCTCTCTGTCTGTCTGTCTTTGTCTGTCTGTCTGTCTCTCTCTGTTTGTCTCTGTCCGTCTCTCTCTCTCTCTGTTGCGCGCGTGTGTGTGTGTGTGGTGCGCGACTGTCAGCGGAAAACAGTTTGAGGTGGGTGAACTTGTTCGGTGTTTCCTCGTTTTTTTTGTTTTGTTTTTGTTTTTGTTGTTGTTGTTGTTGTTTTCAGTTTAATGTTGCGGACTTGGCAGTGCTTATCTCCTGCAGAGACAGCTTCTGGTGTGTAAAATGTGGAACCGTGTTTTGATGGCGGTAACAGTGGCCTGATTGTGTCTGTGGTCCAGATCTTGATGGTGTTGAGATCAGCCCACACTGAGTTGTCCTGACACACACGCACACAACACACGCAACACACTCACCCCCCCCCCCCATCTCTCTCTGTCTTCCTCCATGTCTGTCTGTTTCTCTGTCTCACTCTCTATTTCTCTGTCTGTCTCTCTATCTGTCTCTCCTCCTCCTGCCCCCCCCCCCCCTCTCTCTTCGATTTCAGTCTCTGGTCTCTTTGTTTTTTTTCTTTCTCTGTCTCTTACAACAATAGAAGTCTCAGTGTCTGTCTGTCTGTGTCTGTCTCTGTCTTCTCTTGCTCTTTCTCTCTCTCTTGCAATGATACATATCCTCGCTTTTTGAAGTATTCTTGTAAACTTGCAACTGAGCATACTAGCATGCGTTTGACAGTGGATTAATCTAGACTAGTTAAAGTCTCCAGTGAGATTTTTTCAGTTAAACACTCACCTACCCAACCACAAGCACGCTTCTGCACACACACGCATGCATACGTGCATACTGGTGTGCGTGTGCATTCATGAACACACTCTCAAATATGTACACACTTACCTTACCATGTGCGTGCGTATATACGCACATATATACGCATTCATGTCCTCTCAGTTCCGTTGTTTTTTGGAATCCATATTCAGTTTCATCACCACACTCCCCAACACACACACACACACACACACACACACACACACACACACACACACACACACACACACACACACACACACACACACACACACACAGAGTCACCGTCTCTCTCTCTCTCACTCTTTCACAGACACACGCGCGCACTTATGCGTCTTAGCTATAGCTGGATACTCAAGAATATTGCAGACGTTTTACACATCACCTAGGGAACTAAGAGTTCATTCACCCACATCAGTGACACCCGTACTTCCCCCTCCTTCCCCTTCAGGCCTTTTCTCCCAACCCCTACCCCTCTCCCACACACCCACTCACTCTCCTGTCAAGTGCTAATGGAATATGTCTGCATGTGCAATTGTGCTGAAAAACAAGTCTTTTTCAGCCTATGTTAATAAACTGAACAACGAAAATGATTAGACAGAGAAAGAAAACGTTGTTGTTTGTTATTATTATTGTTGTTGATGTTGTTGTTGTCTTCGACTCACCCCATTAGTACAGCTGGTGCCGCTTATCTCGCTGACAGTTAAAACGTACCTGTCAGAAATCCTCGGGGCCTCCTGCAGGCTGAAGCTTCCATTGTCTGCCGGCATCCTGTCCATCGCAATGTGCCAGCCATTCTGTTGGTGTCGGCTTGTTTTGTTTGTCAGTAGAATTTAGTTCCCTCCTTGCTTCTTGAGACCACAAATGTCTGATGCACAGGACATGCTGTGTAGGCTGAGGGGATCTTCCAGACCACGGATGGAAGAATTTCGTGAACCGCATACGCAAATGAACGAGCGAATATGGAGAAAACCCATCTTGAACTAATCTGAATTCCAGTTTCTGTCTGTGCTTGAAGTCAGTGCAGAAGTAAATGGTTGACTGTTAATTGGTCTTTGACGCCCTGTCAGCGTAAATGGTTGACTGTTAGTTGGTCTTTGACGCCCTGTCAGCGTAAATGGTTGACTGTTAGTTGGTCTTTGACGCCCTGTCAGCGTAAATGGTTGACTGTTAGTTGGTCTTTGACGCCCTGTCAGCGTAAATGGTTGACTGTTAGTTGGTCTTTGACGCCCTGTCAGCGTAAATGGTTGACTGTTAGTTGGTCTTTGACGCCCTGTCAGCGTAAATGGTTGACTGTTAGTTGGTCTTTGACGCCCTGTCACGTAAATGGTTGACTGTTAGTTGGTCTTTGACGCCCTGTCAGCGTAAATGGTTGACTGTTAGTTGGTCTTTGACGCCCTGTCAGCGTAAATGGTTGACTGTTAGTTGGTCTTTGACGCCCTGTCAGCGTAAATGGTTGACTGTTATTGGTAACATTGACGCCCTTGTCAGCGTAAATGTAGCTGTTAGTTGTCTTTGACGCCCTGTCAGCGTAAATGGTTTTGATGTTAGTTGGTGCTTTGTCGCCTGTCAGCGTAAATGTTGACTGTTAGTTGGTCCTTTGACGCCTGGTCAGCGTTAAATGGGTGGACTGTAGTTGTCTTTGACGCCTGTCATCGTAAATGGTTGACTGTTAGTTAGTCTTTGACGCCCTGTCATCGTAAATGGTTGACTGTTAGTTGGTCTTTGACGCCCTGTCAGCGTAAATAGTTGACTGTTAGTTGGTCTTTGACGCCCTGTCAGCGTAAATGGTTGACTGTTAGTTGGTCTTTGACGCCCTGTCAGTGAAGGAAGATAGTTGTTTTCTCATTTAATTTAGGAATGAACACAGTGATACCGAAATATGGTGCAGGTTTTAATTATGACCTCACGCTGTTTAGTTGTCTTTTCGTTCATTCATTCATTCATTCGTTTTCCCTCTTCGAAAAGGAAAGACTCTTTTGTGTTTACCGGAGTGAATTTCCGTCTGTCGAGACTGACACGACGTTAAGATTTATTTGTTAGCGTTCTGTGTCGGCTGTTGGCGTTGGTAAAACATGGGGCGTTTACACACGCGCGTGCGACACACATTCTCTTTCTCTGTCTCTTGCTCTCTTACTCTCACACACACACTCACTCGATTGCATGCAAGCATGCACACGCAAACACACACACACACATACAAACACATACGCACTCACTCTTTCTAACACACACGCAGGCACAACACACACACACACACACACACACACACACACACACACACACACACACACACACACACACACACACACACGTATACTTTCTCACACATACACACCCACACACTGTCTTTCTTGAAGACTGTCTTCAGTATAGACCACCATTCAGAAAACACACACACACACACACGCACACACACACACACACACACCGCACACACGCACACGCACACACACACACACACACACACTCTCTCTCACTCACACTCTCTCTTTTTTTCCTGTCTCCCTTCCTCCCTCCTTCCCTCCCTTTCTCGCCCTCTCCATGACTACTTTCAGTAAAGAAAACTATTGCGGAATAGAAAGTGAATGGAGGTAGACCCTTTGTATACTGACGGCGATACCAGACTTTTAGGCATAGTCACAGATGGCTGGTAAAACGCTCTCCAGGAAGCAGGGTGGATGATATTCCACTCGACACGCTCGACTGGGTACGTCGAGGCGCATGCAAGATACCTTCTGCCTTGTTTATTTTGTATGCGCATCACACACCGTTCCTGCTGTAGCCCATATGGTGTGTATCAAGTGCAGGCTGTGACTCCCGACATGAACAAAATTGAATTGACACTGATCTTTTATGATAACAAATTGATGACCAAGCCATACAACAGTTCCTCTTTTGGAGTTATTGGAGTTATTTCACGAGGGATTCACTGCGCTCGTACAGCTCCATATGTGCTTCACCCAAATCCCACAGCAATTCTCTCACAGATTTCCTGAGCCTGCACAAAACCCTATGCGCTGGCAATGTTTTGAAACCGGGAAAGGGGAGAATGGACCTATCAAACACTAAGCTGGTACCACCAGAATGATGGAAACATTAAGATAGGTCAGTTTTTAATGTTGTAGGCTGGGATTGAACTCGAGATATCAGATCTTGAGTCTATGGTTCTACCAACTAGCCAGGTTAGTCCAGTCAGTTCAATGATAAACATTTCCTATGTTTTAGTATAACCATTTCCGAGCTGCGTCAGTTGTTAACTCACTTTGATACTAATAATGGCCAAGCTATATCAGTTGTTTCCTCACTTTTATTTCCTTCTTTTCACTGTTGTCAGCAGATCTTTGTAGAGATTCACATGCTGGATCATGGTTTTATGGGCTTTCTTATTCTTTTCACTGTCTCTTACGCACACAGCACACTGATATGTCTGTACTCATGTAAATAGATATACGAGCATGCACAAACAAGCGCACAATGTCGTTCATGCACACACACATAAACTCTGGTGAGAGAGAGAGAGAGAGAGAGAGAGAGAGAGAGAGAGAGAGAGAGAGGAGAGAGAGAGAGAGAGAGAGAGAGAGAGAGAGTTTGCACCCATCATGACATCAGATACCGACAGGCTCGGAGATTTCTCTCTCTCCTTCCCCCAAAGTTTTTCTTCATTCCTAAGCACCTTTCTGTACCTGTCTTTAGCTGTACATCAGAATAATCAGACCCTCAAGTAATCATCTGTCAGGAACTCAGCATGACAGCTGTCTTTGGACGAGTGCAACTCATTCTCCTATCGAGCAATCAAGTCTGGAGCTGGAGAATGAAAATAAAACAAAAAGAGGAAGACTTTTTCCGGGAAAAGTAAGCATATCCTCCACTAGCCCCAAACCCAAAGAAAAAGTGGTCAGGTCATATATCTCACAATCTCCAAATGTTGGATTAACGGGCAGTTAGTCAAGTTGGTAAACGCTGAACTCAGTCATATATCTCACATTCTCCTAATATTGAATTAATGGTTGTTAGTCAAGTTGGTAAACGCCGACCTCAGTCACATATCTCACATTCTCCTAATGTTGAATTATGGTAGTTAGTCAAGCAGGTAAACGCCGAACCTCCAGATGTAAGGTCCTGGGTTCAGTCCGCCAAGACACTTCCGCTTGTTGGGTAAAGGGTGGAGATTTTTTTTCTGAAATACTGAGTCAGTATGTTAGCAAACTTGCCAGTGTCTAAACCCCTTTCATGTATATATACATCCATTAAACTCCTTTCGAAAAAAGCTTTTAGGGAACAATTGCTACTGTCGAAACATAACCTAAGCTCCCTTCTCATTAGTTTGATATTATAATTTGATAGTTTGGCCATACTTGTATTCACGCATATAGCGTGCATTGAAATCTACATAATGAAGTTTGTCTGTAGTAAATTGGGTTCAGAATAGTTCATAAACTGCTAACAGGGAAGGTATCGTAATAACTCCATTGAGTGAGATATGAGGACGGGGTAAAATCTCACCTGGGTATGGCAAGGTGTGAGAATTTTTAATAACTTAATGTTTTATATGTTTAGCTGTGTGTGTTGAGGTGTGAGAATATTTGAAAGTACTAGTGTGAAATGTATATAACTATTGTCCAAACATGAAGTTGAGGCCATGCACCCTCGTCATTAATATGTGTTGCTACTGTGTGTTTTGCAGGAAGTGTCTGGCAGCCGCATTCTTCATGAACGCTGCAGAATTTCAAAAAGAGGGAGAATACCTGACGGTGAGTCACATTGTACCATTTCTTGCAAAGATGTGTATAATGTATATCCTGTAGTGTCTTGGCTTGCTGTGTGCTGCAGAGCAAAAGGCTTCCCGTATTCAGGAATGGTTTGTACAGACGATGAAGAATGTGAGGGATTACACAGGACGAAGAATGTGGGGGATGTGGGTGGTGAAGGTAGGAGGGAAGAGGATGGAAAGAGATGGTGTGAGTTCATACTATAGACACTGTAGGCAGAGACGTCTTTCGTTTGATAAGGGGCAGAAGGCATCTGCAGTAAAGTGAAATAGTTATTCCAACTGAACCTTGTACCAACAACGGTGGATATCTCATGACATGATTTAGTGATGGAGGGGTGATTTCTCGCAAAGTGAAAAACATGGGTAAACCCACACTTTTATGGATGGCTGGGTAGGTAGATGATTGGAAAGGTAGATGGCTAGACAGGTGAAAGAATAGACGATGGTGGATGGATGGGAAGATAGATGGACGAATGCCCAGGTGGATGGGTAGGTAGATGTGCGAGTGGGATTGTGAAGGGAGGAGTAAATGATTACATGTAGAGAAGGTAGGTTGCTGGGTAGATAGAGATGAGTCATGGTATAGTGTGTTTTTGCTTGATTTTTCATAATATATGATGCTATGAAATTATTGCCCTTTAAATGTCTTACTCATGTTGTTTTCCTATTCATATGACACGTTCAAGTGCTTTTGTTTTTCCCCTGTTGAATTTTTTAAAAATTAAAGACTGTGCAGGATAAAGTTCTCCCATAACCTGGAGGATGTGGAGATCTCGGCCTTTCTCAGGGAAAACATTACAAAGAGGGTGTGATCTCTTCTCTGTCATTGCTGTACATTTTCCTCCGCCAATATTGAACAGGATCAGAAAGATAGATTACTCATGGCAGTAAAGCCAGTTTCTTTAAGACACCACCAAAGCAAAGATTATTAAAGGAAAGGTGTAACACCTTTGTGGTTCCATCACTCTGTTTCCTGTTCAAGGTATGGGGAAAAAATTAACATGTTTTTTTTTTAGGCACATTTCATTTCATGAGGTGTAGGAAGGCATTGATTGTGGTGAATGAGGTTTATATAAACCGTGCCATTGATTGTCTTAATCAGAAAAGGAATGTTTAGAGGAAGTGGCCAATAATCTACCATAAAAGCAAAAACAAGAGCCATCACTAAACAAACATTGGTACTGTCGCAAAAGTAACGCTGCACAGATTCTGTAGCATTAAAAATGGAAAGTGTTTCACAATTCCTGACTCAGAAATAAAAGAAATGATAAAGACAGTTGGAGAGATGGTGGAGAGGAGTGTGGTTATGGTGTTGTTTGTTTTTTCCAGTTGAGGGTTGGATGGTGGGCTGGGGAATTGAGATGATGGAGATGATAACTCTTGTTGATGGGCTGCTGGAGGCTAGGCCAGTAGGTGTTATGCTGTTTGGGGGTAGGTTTCTGTGAGGTGTTGCATAAGGATTTGGTGCAGTCAGTTTGTACTTGGGAGTGCTGTGTGGATTTGTTTTCATCTGTTTCAAGGCGTTGTTTTGTTTTGTTTTGTTTTTGAAGAAAAACATTTTAAGGATAGAGAAAACTTTATGCTGCAGTTTGAGATATACACTTCAATATAGCTTAGGTTGTTTCAATGACAGACTGATACAGAGATGGACATAAAGCACATACATAAGTAGGACCCCAAGAACTTGCCAATGCACAGGGCTTATATGCAGGCTTATGGTGTATGCCATAATCAGTGTGGATCTCATAGCATGACATATCTCACACACACACACACACACACACACACACACACACACACACACACACACCACACACACACACACACACACACAACACACACACACACACACACACACACACACACACACCACACACACACACACACACACACACACACACACACACACACACACACACACACACACACACACACACACACACACACACACACACACACACACACACACACACACACACACACACACACACACACACACACCACACACACACCACCACACACACACACACACACACACACACACACACACACACACACACACACCACACACACACCAGCAAGCACCTTGCTGAAATGTAGCATTCATGCACGATGCTTATTTGCATTGGCATGCATTGAACAAGATGACCTACTCAATGACAATACATAAAAATATTGTATTGTATTGTATTGTATTGTATATGCACTCAGACATTTAATCAAATGCGAATTCTGTGCTGTGGTACCATTTACACACATGCACACACATGAATGGGTTGACCATATGATATCCATTATTTGACAGATAGCCACAAGAGAGAGAGTGGCCATCCATCCAAGTTCTGTGTTGGCCAGATGCATCCCTGGAGTTCTTGTATACACAGAGCTTGTCAAGACATCGAAGACTTACATGAGGTAGGTGCTTGCCATGTGTGTCAGTCTCTGACTTATTGTCATGAGAACCCATATATGACTGTTAGACACATAATATAGTATCAGTTAAAGATAGAAGATAAGTAGTAAGTCATTTATAATGTAATAAGATCATCAGTAATGACATTGTAAATGTAAGCACATGTGAAAGTCTTGAAAATATAGGCAATCATGGATATGATAGTATGCATTAGTACGAATTCGTAAATTATTTTCGTAAGCATGCTGCTTAGACTTAAGTGTATTCATCTTTTCCTGAATTTTTCCCCCCATTTTTTTTCCATTATTATAGAGTAGGTCTGTTTCTGTGTATCTAGTACAGCTGTTCCGGAAACGAAGTTTATCCTCAGTGTTATGTGTACATATCTGTAAAAAGAGTGAAGAGAATGACAGATGGTGTTGAAGCACCAGAATAGTGAGTGTGCAAGAGTAGGTACAGAGAGAGAGAGGGAAGGGGGGGAGGAGGCAGTGAAGGTGATTATTTCCATAGCCATGTTGTCGAATCACACGTTAGCCTTTTTACTTCCACACCCTAAAGTGTGTACATTATATATATTTGTATGGATATGTTTGGGCGCATGCGAGTGAGTGTGTGTGTGTGTGTGTGTGTGTGTGTGTGCTATCGAGTGTGTGTGTGTGTGTGTGTGCATGCGAGTGTGTGTGTGTGTGTGTGTGTGTGTTGAGTGAATGTTTTTGTTTGTAAATGTTTGCTTGTGTGTGTGTGCTTCTAGAAGAGGCACACAGTGTCTGAATAAGAATGTGTACACTCATGTGCATATGTGTTTTTGTATGTGCATGCAGACTGTGTGGTTAAAAGTAGTGATTTTTTCTTCAGCATCCTGTATGATGTGTTTTGTGTAGGGGAGACAGAGAGAGGATGACAAGGGTCACACATCTTACAGGATGAGTGTACTGTAGTTTGGCATCCTCTGTGTGTGTGTGTGGGGGGTGAGGGGGGGGGGACACGTGGATGCACAGTGTTTGTTCGTCTGTGATTACCTGTATTCATTTATTTTATTTGGCTCTTCTTTTTTTGATTAATGGACACGATTATGATTTAACAGGGATGTTACCGTGGTGGACCCTGCCTGGCTGAAAGATGTGGCCAGTTCTTACTTCAAACGCAAGAGACTGGCTGACTAGTCATTCCCATGGAAGAAGGAGGGAGGGAGGGGAAGAGCATATGTGTATGTATTTGAGACAGACATCTGAATTTGAGTTCGTAATTGTATACCTGTGATATACTCATATGGATGGAGGTGCTATAATTTGAATGCTTTGATCGAACGTTTTGCTCTGATTTAGTCAACAGATGAAAGACTGGTGCAGGTGCACAGCATGATAATTATTATCTTCTACAAGTATTCTTAATCATAAAATTGAGTGTTTTCGTGAAAATGAAGGTAAAATTGAAATAATTTTAACAATTAGAGCAGGTCTACTTCTATATGATAGATATATGTCATGCACCTGGGTCCTGTGTGTGTGTGTGTCTGTGTGTGTGTGTGTGTGTGTGTGTGTGCTTATGTATTTATGTACATATGAGTGTGTATATGCTCTTTACAGCTGTGACTAAATTGCCCGCACAGCAAATTTCCATAATTATATTTTCTTATTTGTGTTTTTAGGAAATGGACATAAACTGTTAACAAAAACGGACGAGTTGTCTTTGTTGTTTGTTCCATTACGCACCCTCACACTTTTCATGTTTGATAACAAACATTACAATCATTAATTACAGACAATAACAGACTTTAAACAATGGACATGTGCTTGATGAACATGCTCCCACACACAAAGACAAAGAGTGTTTTTTCCAAGTGATATTTTATTCCAGCCTTGCCTATCTACATATCACATTGCCAGTGGCTCTACATGCTGGTTTTTGCCCTGTGGGGAGCGAGTCCCACAAGATGTGCACATCAATTCACAGGACAGGACAGGACAACACTGCACGATCCACCACATATTTGTTACATCATTTGCAAACAGACAAAATGCTGCACTGCCCTGTCCAACGAGACTCGCTATTGCATCAAACAACAACCAATCATCTACTCCCTTTGATCTGATTTTGATGGTACATGTTTGCTGCATGTAATTTCTTGGATATAACTGTAGCATAGAAAAGTCGTACACAAATAACTGCTCTCTTACTTCACAAATTGATTTCTTGCAAGCAGCTATGTATTGCATGCAACTGGCTCCATGTGCACAGCTATGTTCAAGCCACATCTGAATTCCCTGAAACTACAGCCTGGTTTGCTGTCATCGTTTGGAGTTTTACTCTCAAGTACAACTACCGTGAAAGAAAAGATTTTTGAATTATGGTGTACCCATCTGGCCAACTGATGCTATATGTTGAGATTCTCCAGATCAATCGTCTTTTTGAGATTACAGTGATAACTGTCATAGAAAGTAATTGAAAGGATCAGCAGGGAGATAGAGTAAAGAGAGGTCTGCATACGATGCATTATGGAGCATATGGCGCTCAAACTTTTAAATGTGGCGCACAAACTTTTAAATGTGGCGCACAAACTTTTAAACACAGCTTTCAAGTGCACATGCTTTTTTGTTGTCCAGTTTCGTTTATGCCACTGTACTCCCTGTATTATGCAATTTACACAAGACGTCAAACTGAGGCAGCAATCCCATGGCTTCCAGACAATATACAGATTAATCTATTTTTACATAAATAATTATCAAATCAGTAGTATTATACAGCTTCACTGTCTACGTTCACAGGAACTTGGATGTTTTCATTTTCATAAGAAATTGTCAGAGGAAGGTTCTGCAGGGCAAATTACGAAAATGGATGTTAATTCAGAAACTAGAGGCAAGCAAATGATGGTAAGGGCATCAAGACACCTTTGGGTCCATATGAGATCAAGTCACTTGACAGAAAGGAAAGGCACACTGCCTCTCTTGTTGGAAACGCTTATCAGAGCATTAAACATTTCATGGTCATGTTTGCTACAACTCCATTTCTCACCGATATCATCATCATCAAGAGCCCTGTGAAAAAAAACTGGTTTTCGTACTTGACTATACTCTTGCTTGTCCTGAAATTGTTTTCCGAAATTAAAAACTGAAAACAAAAGATAAAATACTCCAACTGTCTCAACAATCCAGACTGGACTTAAGAAGAAAGAAAACAACGGTGTGATTTTTAAAAAAAAGTGCAAATGTGCTAGGGCATTTAAAGCGCCATCATACAAATCAACTTACTCATAACTGCAATTAACTATGTATCTGATGATAATTTAAGCAATAGAACACACAATGAGACAAGGTATATACACAATCAACAAGCCACTGCACAGTTATTCTACTAAGTCCACATATTCACATATCAAAAATTTAACATTGGCAGTAATAATAACACATCAAATAATGCATCAAGATGTACTAGAGAAAGGAAACGATGGCATAGTATAAATGTTATGCAGTAATAATTATACATTAAATAATGCATCAAGATGTAGCCTACTAAAGAAAGAAAACGATGGCATAGTATATGTTATATAGCATCAGGACAGACGGAAGAAAACAATGGATCAACGCTGAAAGCTCTTTTACTCTGTAAAGTACAGAAGTATGTAATCAACAGGTATTGCAGAAGAACAGTGTAACAGAACCGAGAACAAAGGAAGACAAAGCCACTGTGTTGAAGCACCAGGTAAAAACATCATTACTTGACTAACCAACCATACATGATGTCCATACGTTACTTGAAGGACATAGTAGAAAACAGAACACAGGCAATTCTCTCATACCACCCTCTAAAAACGTGAAAGCAGTAACATTGATAATTGCATACTTCAGTAACAAAATGTCCAGTCCGTAGCACTGACCCACTGCATTCTTAATGATAATAATAATAATAAAAAAGCTGAATTTGCACATTCTCTCCAATTTCAAGATGCCTTCTCCGCACCTGGAATAATTCCATATGCACTATGCCACAGATGCCACTTTCTGGATATGCTGTAAGATCCAAAACGATCATGGCATAAGTTGTATACTTCCTGCTCCTAAGCCATTTGTGTTGGCGAAGTCTTGGGTTTCTCTGTCTTTGTGCTGATGAGTATCTGACTATGAAAAATATTTCTTATTTCTTTATCCTTAATGTTTGATTAAGTAATTAACAACAACAAAAAAGCCAAACATTTCTGCTCATTTAACGGAGAACTGAAGCCAATCACCCATGTACAAGCCATTGTGACAGTTGTCTGATGAAACATAAACAGAAGGAACTTCAATTTCTGATGTAAATTTGTACTGCCGTGTTCTGGCTTGATGTTACATTACGACCAGTTGATGTCATGTGAGTGTCAGAATGTTTTGGATCTCATACAACACAGAACAGGGCCGAACTGGCCAATGTCGGTTATTACACAGTACACTGCAGGCTACTTTATTTTATAAAGAAATAGGTTGACATCTCAAACTACTTCCATACTACTGGATTCAGTGAAGTTTCAAAAGCTATATGATGCCTTCATCAACATGATGTAATCGTTGAAAGTCACGACATATATGCCAGTGAAAACGTGACTGATATGGTGTCATGAATTGTGCTGATGACAAGACCAAACACAGACTATACTGATGGCAACGTGACAGAATAGCAATCATCAACACAAACTGTTCCAGTGTCAGATTAGGTATGTTCTTAAAGGTGCACTGTTGGAAATGGCATGAACTGAAATACCCAAAGGCTTTAGAGTATAGCAATATGGAACAAATACCAGTGTAACAAGCTCCAAATGATACACCATTATCCTGACTGATATATATCTGAGCCTCTCAAGTCTCTCCAACAGCCTAGCTGGCACAATGCTTATATGGTTTACATCAATCACTGCCAACATCTGCATAATAACTGATCTCTGGTAACAGTGTAACTGAAACGATCATTCATGGCAAGAACAAAACTTCAATAATCAAGCTTGCTTCAGCTAATCAACTTCTTTATAATATTATGTAAAAGGCAAAAAACGTTTCAACCAATTAGACACAAAAGATCAGCATAGTATCCAACATTGTTGATGTCAGTGGAACAGAAGCCGGGACTTTACACCACTCAAATCGAATTGAAACAATGTTTCAACCAATCGGCCACATACCACTGTAACTGAGAATATTTCAACTAATCAAGACTTTAAACTTGAGTCAAGTGCTTGAATAATGTGTTGACCAATTAGCATCAAACATTCATTCACCAATTAATGCCAAAGACTGAAAAACATCTGATGTTTTGTAGGTAAATGGGACACCGATTGGGACAATGCTTCACAGTCAGTCTGGAATACACCAGACAAGCCAACATCCCTTCAGAAAACCAGTACACATGTACATACGACAATACTATTAACCATCCATTACAAGTGCCATCAAGTCTTAATAGGAATGGCAAGATATTGAAGAGAGATGATACAATGGCATGTTGTTACTTGTTGAATCTTCAAGATAGAAAGAAGAGGGCAGACTTTCACCCCCTCTGTCCAGAGATCAGTGGATGGAGTGTACCGTGTTAACAACTGTTGGAGTACTGCTGCCTGAGCACATGGAACAGGAGATTCTTTTAACCCTTTCACTCTCAACTTATCCATCAACTTCCCGCTGAAAGCAGTTGGACAGGGTGAGAGGCAAAGAAGGACGTGCCCACCATATCCTGTATTACATACATCCATGAACTAGGCTTTCCTTCTGTATACAATAGAACGAATGTGTGCCTTCAATTCACATACAAAATAAATGCAACAATCTCGACTGTGTAAATTTAAAACATGATTTAAAAGTATAAATAAAGCTTTCTTATTCTCTACTAAGGATATGAATATATTTGGTTAAAGTGTAAATCGTGAATGTAATAAAACCAGAAACATACACCACCTGTGTCATGGTTTTCCTCAGAAAATGTACAGTTATGACCAAAAAGCAAGTATAAATATACAAACAGGCATGTTTATACAAAACTCATGTTCCAAGTGACAATAAAATATTTCAACACCTACCAGCATTCTATAAAACATCCAAAATGAAATTGGTAAAATAACACTAGTCAACAAGCAAATCGTCACACATACACACACACTCATCTGTGAATCAACAGCACACTATGCGGAAAACAAAATACAACCAACCGTGCTGTATAGATATGGTTTAAAACATAGCAATACATTCTAAACATAAGTTGTACACACTTTCTCAACTTTGTAAAGCCATGCAAATCAACACGAGTAATTCAAAAGAGTTGCATTACTATCACCATACACCTTCAGTTACTCCCCATTTTGGATGCTTTGTGTGAAGCATACAAAACAATTTGCTCTGGAAAACAACAGGCATATTTGATTGGTCGTTTTATTCAAAGTGATTTCACTTGGTCGGTTTTGAAAAACACTCCAGTTCCACTGCTCTCAATAATGTTACGATTAAATCGAGAGCTGGAGATTTGGTGGTCAGGGGCAATTTCTCTTTCTTTTAGGAAAACAACCTATATGATGGGACTGGAAGAAGGTTATCATATGTGATAACCATGGAAGGATTGTTTTGTGATAAACTCAAATACCAATGGATGCGCTGATTACTTAAGCAGCCTCATACCAAAGTCCTCTAGGGCAATAACAGCACTAGCTTTTCGCTCATGCAATGGTAACACGGCTCCCAATCTGTATGATGATTTGTACAGACCGTTCTGTGACTATTTGTATGTTTTCTTCTTGTTTGTAAACAAATTGCCCGATGTTCCCATGCTGATCAGCAGATAGTAATTCAACAGAAATCGGAACATTGTGCTCTTTACCAGAACAACCTGAACAGATTCAAATTAACCACCACATTTATTGCAAGGCATTAGAATCAGTGTATCAGAGGTAACAGTCTTCCCAGTTGCTACCAAACTTAACCTGGCGAACTACTATTAGACAAAAGCCAGCCAACCAATAATGTGCAAAGATTCAAAACTCAACCAGACAGATGGGAGGGAAAATGGAGAGAAAGGGGGCAACTTGCCCGACCAGCAGCTTGCCCATTAAGTGCGGCCGCAATCTGGGCACATAATGTCCTCGCCGTTCATGAGGAAGCCGCGGCCCACCATGGAGGCCTCGCACTTGGTGCAGATGAAGCAGTCACTGTGCCAGTGGCGCTCTTCGAAAGAGATGAACTTGGTTCCACCGATTCCTGTCACAGAACATGGATTATGCTTTTACATATAGGCTGGGATACTGATTGTGGAGGTTTCAGAGACCTGAGATGTTTGGGTAAAACGTACACATACCCACACATACACTACACTACACTACACCACACCACACTACACCACGCCACATTACACTACACTACACTACTACACTATACTACACTACACACACTACAGTTTCCTCAAACCACATATGTGAATATATTTCTTTTTAAAATAATGAACATACCACCACAGCTAGCGAGGCAAACAGTCAACTGACTAACAAATAAATTAAATCAACCAAACAATCAAAAATGCTATAAAAAATACACGAGCAAAGTTAAACATCAACTTTCTGCTCAAACATTTTCAGATACGAGCAGTAACATTGTAGCTCCATTTCACCCATTCATACAGTGATGCACACATACACAGACCGAGAGACAGTCTAGAACACAGTGTCACAAAACATGTAAACACACACACACACACCAAAATTTGTAAAAAAAAGGAAAGAAAAACTGCAGCAGTAATACATTAACACACACTATCACATTAAAACTTCCCATTTCACCCTATCCAACACTCGCACACACACACACACACACACACACACACACACACACACACCAACGTACAGACATATATGGACAATACACACATACCCACCTACCCACCTCCACATATACACACCTGTAACCACCTACATCCCCACACCTTTCCCACATGCAGGGCCTACCTGTGATGGGCTTGACACAGCGACAGCACTTCTTGGCGAAAAGGTCCCCAAAGCAGTCACCACAGTATGGCTGCTCGTCCTTAGAGGTGAACTTCTCTCCAGCCAGCATCTTGTCACAGCTGGAGCAGGTAAAGCACTCACGGTGCCAAGGCGTATTCTTGTAGCTGATGCCTCCCTTGTTGATTACCTGAAACACCACCCTTTCCTGTCACCATCTATTCCTTCAACAAAACAGACTTTCTTTTTTATCTTCAACATATCACCTTACTTTGATTAATACAAGCGATTATCATCTTTTTTGCTTAAAACAGCAGGTTTATTTGGATTAAGTCCAGGTGATAAACTGACTCCCCCTCCTAATCTAATGCATTATCTGACTCCATTCCTTCTCAGTGGTGACTAATTCAATCCACTTTTTACACACATGTCAAAGTGGTTTAGATCAGAATAATGTATATACCTTGTTTTGTCCTCAGTTATATCATTATGGCAGATAACACACTCAATATGCGTGTGTGCACGCATGAAAGAGCACACACACACACACACCACACCACAACACCCCAACACACACACACAACACACACACACACACACACACACACACACACACACACACACAAACAGCGCCTTTGAAAGGTATATAAGTTTATGATGACCAAAGGTATAAGTTTATGATGACCAATTAAAACCATCTCTAAATCGTTTCCAGCTATCAACCAACTGCTGATCCACTGTCCTCAATTTCACTCACTCCACACAGTGTGATATAAGCAGCTATGGCCTACTCATCTAATCCCTGAAGTAAATCATCCAGATCACATTGTATCTTGTTGATACATCTCTTTAAAAAATTCTAGCTTTTTACTAGACATTCAAAATTAAGTAAGAGACAACTATCTAATATCGTAGCAGATCCACAGGATGATGAAAGGTAAATCTGCAGTTCATGCACAATACAGTTCGTGAGTCAACACGCAGAGCCAGAACAAGACTGAGGTAGCCGAGATGTGGTTTCTAAGAAGAATGTTGAGGGTTCCATGGACAGCGAAGAAAACAAACGAGACAGTCTTGATGGAGGCTTACACAAGAAGATCATTAATAAGAGAAGATAACGAAAAGAGAAGCAACATTTATAGGCCATTTTATGAGGAAAGGGGAATTAGGGCACCTGATCACAACAGGAAAGCTGAAGGGAAAGAGAACACCAGGTAGAACCAGGGAGAAAAAATATTGGACGGACTTGCAGGGTGGCTGAGGACAGACAGGGTGGAAGATGTGCTTGCGACGACAAGGGATAGATGCATATGGAGGTCCGTGATCGCCAACGCCATGCAGCAGGGCACATGATGATGATGATGATGATGATGATGACATTTCGTGACTTTTAATTTAAATTAAAGGGACACAACTTACTCCTGAACACTTTGAGCACCTCTGGGCATAGTTGTTCTCATAGCAGGGGACGCAGATGACGCGGTCGTCACGTGGGATGAAGCTCCTGTTGCCGATTGGCTGGGTGCACTCGGCGCAGATGAAACAATCATCATGCCACTGCTTGCCCTTGTACTCAAACTTCTTCATTCCTGCATACACAAACACACACAATTTAATCAGCAAACTTCATTTCTTCATACACATACAAATGTTATTTAACAATTACTACTTTCCTGTGTACACAGACGTAAACACACATTTCTTAATAAAAGACAACTACTTCATTCCTGTATTCCACACACATATACCTTTCGTAATACAGGGGTGGTGCAAAAGTAGGTATACAGTAATGAAAAAAGAAAACACGTACAATATTTCATTGCATTTATTACATAAACAAATGAATATTGCATATACATGTAATAACAAGCACAGCCTGAATCCCTCAGATACTCAAACTGCTTGCGTCGTCGTATTCACACGCTCCTCTAATCGAGAGCGGAATTAAGCATTATAATAATGATGTAATACTTACTGTATACCTACTTTTGCACCCCACTGTAGACTACTTCATTCCCATACACATACACACACACCACACACACACACACACACACACACACACACACACACACACACACACACACACACACACACACACACACCACCCACCCTTTCTTAACAGCCGTCATTCCTGCATACACGTCCAGACATTTTTTAACAGACTACTACTTCATTCCAGCAGCATAGACAAACACATTTCTTGACAGAATTCACATTTCAACAATTGTCATAAATTTTACATGAGAATCGTTTCTGAATAATGTTTATAGAGCCATATTTCTTATTTAATGCCAACTTGATGCTGGTAAACCCAGCACGTCACGGAGCGGGTTAGTGTCACAATTCTGCACAAATAACATTTTCGGTCCTCAGCATCAAAAGATGTAATTTTTATAATCCAAATCTTTTCAGCCCCATCTGCACTTCATTTTATTCTTATCTGCGAGTTTGTCAGCGTTTTAAACACCTCCCCATCATTGCTATCTAAGGACAATCTATCATTCTATCAATAAAACAAATTAACAGTTCAAAATACACACGCATACTCTCGCTCTCTCTCTCTGTCAACAAAACGGACAAATCAACTGATCAAAATACACACACATCTTCTCTCTCTTTTTCTCTCTCTCCTCTGTGTCTCTGCTCACCTCCTTTGAAGGGATTTCCACAGCCATCACAGCGAGCTGCGAAGGAGTTGTCATAGCAGTCAGAGCAGAAAATCTTCTCGTTCTTGGGGGCAAAGGGCTGGTCCACCAGGGACTTCTCGCACTGCGAGCACTTGAAGCAGAACTCGTGCCAATGTTTGTCTTATAGGACAAGTCCTGAAACCACAGAAAGTATGACCGTCATCAGTGTTATTGTTATGTCATTAAAAACAATAAAGCAACCATTTGCCGTGGTGTAGTGGTTAGTGCAAAGGACTAACGACTATAAGGTTGTGGATTCGAATCCCCATCAGTCCCTTCAAAAACCATGGTGGGATTTTTCAGCTCTAACTGGCTCCTACCCAGAGTTGAGCATGCTACGGGCTCAGTGGGAAAACTGGGATCGAGTTTCATCCACTTCATGGATGCGTCATTCAATTCTTCTGATCTTCTGATCAACACCACATGTGTCTGCATCTCTCTGGCCTGGTTGACGCCAGGAAACATTATGACAGAAAGCGTAGAGCACAGCTCTGTCCTGCAGTTTCAACCCTAGACGGAACTCCATAGCATCATGATTCTCCACCCTCATCCGCGCATTGTAAAAACTGTGCCGGCCTTTGCGGCCATTAAAATGGCGTAGAAAATGGGACAAAACAAAACTAAATAAAAACAAAAACAACAAACAAAACACAAAACAACACCCTACACACAAAAAACAAAACAAAACAAAAACTAACCAAACAAAACAAAACAAAGAAAAAAAAACCCAAGCGTTTCAATTTTCTCGAATGCGTCTATGTACGTTGTTTTGCCCTCGCTTGTGTTAGTGGCATGTTGCTGAATGGGAAAAATCTCCATCCTTTACCCACAAGGCGGGACGCACACAGGCAGGATCGAACCCAAACCTTCCGACTGGAAGTTTGATGTCTTACATACTTTACTACTGCGCCCGTCTCATGCCATTTGTATCTAAATCAAAATAACCGCCAGCATTTCCAGACCACACACACACACACACACACACACACACACACACACACACACACACACACACACAACAACACAACACAACACACACAACCACACACACACAACTACAAACACAACACACACACACAACTCACACACACACACACACACACACAACACACACACACACACACACACACAACACACACACACACACACACACACACACACACACACACACACACACACAAATATCATATATATATATAATATATATATATATATAATATATATACTAACACACGCATCACGATGACCAAAACACCACACACACAACTCACACACGCACCACGATGATGAAAACAAATAAACAACCAAAAACGAAAAGAACCCCAAAACAGAATCAAAACAATAACAATTAGCCTACCAAACACACACAAAGCAGTCAAACCCAAACGTAAAACCAACGAAACCCACCTTCAGAACACAACATAATCAACGATGAATGCTTATCTTATTATCAATGAAACAAGTTAAGTCCTCTCTCATCTCGTGTATTAAATTCAAAAGCACTCATCTTAGATTCTGTTCATCTCTGACTTTTAATTTCACAGTTATATAGGCTACATTGCTATGGTTTTAGATAAAGGCACATATGCATAAGTGTTTGCCCTCGAAAAGGTATCCCTAAAGTATCATATAGTGTTAACTTGTTTCTTAGTCTCTGTATGTGTGTGTTCGCGCACGCGCGTGTATGTTTGTATGTATGTATGTGCACGTGTGTTAGGTGTGTGTGTTCGACTAAATGCAAGTCACTTGTTGGAAATTAAAGATAGAGCATTATATGATAAAACATCTGCACACACGACTACTTAAAACGAGAACAAACAAACAAACAAACAACAAACAAACAAAAAAACAACAAAAATTTTATTTATAAAGTGGCCGGTTTTGGTTAGTCTGAAGACAGATTGGTCAAGCCATTATTGATATTCTTACTTTTATGTCATGCAGATTGATAACAGGAGTCCAGGTGACCCTGACCATATCCTGAGGTCAGAGAAACTTAACTTCATTTGGCTCTTAAATATCTCAATTATGATGACATGTACATATTTCATAAACTTGTAGTTGCGACAATCAAACAAAAACCTCTGACATAAGCAAGATTAACGGTAAATTATCACAACAAGGAAAACAGAATGTTACCATTCTGAGTAGTTCTTCAGAAAGTACTGTTCACACATCTTCACGAAAAAGTGCTAATTTTAAGTAGGCTACTTTCCGCCGATAATTCGGCGCCATGACTTCCAAACTCACGCATTCATAATACCTTGACCATCGTGGAAACATTTCTTCCTTCTCAATCTGACTTTTCAAGCACTAACTACACTGCTGACAGTCAAAAGACATGTTACGGCGAAACGTTTGACGTTTCTGAGATGTAAAGAAACACAGACAAATAGCCTACAAATACGCGTTCACTTTTCCATCTCTGACATCAAAATAACGAACTACGACTAGACTATGCAGTAAGAAACAATCGTCACCGTTTACCTTCGTTTTAAAGCGGTTAAGGAAATATTTTAACGACTAAGAAAGTCTTGCTGGCGCATTTTGTACAAAAAAGAATCTGTCACTATACATTTGTACACGCGGTTTGTAAAACCGAGAAGTAGAGAAAGACAAAGGAGGGGGCGGGGGGGGGGGGGGGGGGGGGAGGAGGGAGAAGCGAAGAGTGGCAACTGTTGTAATATTAATCTTGTGGGAAGCCTCAAGAACGCCTTAAAGGAAAACCCAGCTGCTGTGAAGTTAGCTGAATGACTTTCTCCTCACTAGGCTACACCCCTCTCATTCATTTAGCTAAGCTCCCCGCCCCCTATCCAGCACACATGTTCAACCCTCTCTGCAACTGACAACCTCCTGTACATTCCCCCTCCTCCCCTTCCGTGGACCCTTTCAAACACATCCCGTCTCTGTACAAACCCACCCTCCCCTACACATATATACACACATCCACTCACACATCCACCGTGACTCTCAGCCATCTTCCTCCCTTTCAACTTCCTCCTACCAACCCTGTCACAGCAGTTTCTACAGCCCCATTCCTTTTTCTTGTTTTCTTTCAAAGTACCGGTATCGTAAACTCTGCATCATACGAAAAACAAAGCCTTTGCCACAGAGTATACAGGTTTATCCACACTCCCCTTTTCGCTAAGTTTTGCCATCTCTCACTCTCCTCACCTCAAATTTCCAAGTTTTTAACAATATGGTACGGCCATCCTAAAAATCATGCTTTTTGTCTATGCACTACAGTAGACCCTCGTAATAACACACACACACACACACACACACACACACACACACACACACACACACACCACACACACACACACACACACACAAAGTAATAACAGGATAACCTCAAAATAACCACCCATACAGATTATTTAGATTTTGTTTGCAGCTGAGTCGGTGTGACAGTTAAAGTGAAAAAGCACTTAGATGTGTTTTGTTTTTCCTTGAGTCTGCATGATGTTGAAAGTGACACCGCACATAAATGAGGTTTGTTTTACCCTTTACATTGAACGTAATTAAAACTATACCACAATTTTGGTTAACACAACTGTAAATTCTCACACACACACACACACACACACACACACATCACACACACACACACACACACACACACACACAGACTAAAAAAATTTAGTGAGAAACCCTCGCGTTTAAATTTGTGATTGTTTGAAACATATGCTTTCTTACCGGAGCTCTCCTTTATGCAAACTTTATAAACAAGTACTCACAAACTGCTACGAACCTTCCTTTTACATACACACAAGATACAGACAGACAGACAGACAGATAGACACAGACAACACACACACACACACCACACACACACGCAGACACACACACACACACATTCCACAGGTCGACCTGAAGGCGGTATACCCTGTTTATTTTCAGAAAACGAAGACTGGAAAACGCAGAGAGAGACAAAGACAAAAAATGGCCTCCAACATCTGCTTTCACTTAGAAGGCAGTTTGCAGAGAGCTTGCAGTTTAGAGAGAATGAGAGGGGGAGAGAGAAAGCGAGGGACAGAGAGAGAGACAGAGAAAGAGGGAGGGAGGGAGAGAGAGAAGACAGACAGAGACAAATAGAGAGAGACAGAGAGACAGAGACAGAAAGGAGACAGAGACAGAGAGACTTGGGGGGGGGGGGGGGGGGGTATGGAATGGAAAAAAATAGCTTTCTACATCTTCGGTGTCTCCAGTTTCTGAGCGGCGATGGAAGGAAAAAAAGTCTGAAGCGATGGGGGGTGGGGGTGGGGGAGTTGGAGTGGGGGGAGTACCACACACAAAAACAATCATTCTCGAACAAAATTTCCAGGCCAGCGACCTCTCTGTTTGAGTTTGCCTATTACGTGAGTCGTTTGCGTGCATCTGCTGCACGTTTAGATAACTCTTAGAAGAGCATATATGCCTTTCTCTATTTGTGGCCACACACACACACACAATTGTACACATACATATACCGTCTATTCGTTTAAGTGGCGGCTGTTTCCTGGGACTTCATTTTATTTCCACAAACTAAGCGCGGTAGGGCAGTTGTACAGTACATGTATTTGTCACTGCTGTCCCGTAGTAACATCTGTATTGGTCATGTATAGGACTGATCAAGTCCCTAACTATCTTTACAGATAAACGAAAGGAAAACATTAAGGAAATAATGTTTGTCTTGCGAAAATTGAAAACAAACCTTTTTTTCCCAGTACCAAGATTTCGACTGAAAAAAAAAATCAGCTTCGTAACTCTAAAGGGAAAGAAGGGGAATTCAAACATCTCTAGTGGCTCAGCGTTAATCCACGAGGGATCACGTTTCCTCTTTTTTGTTTTGTTTTGTTTTTTTAAAAGTAACTGTTAATTCAAACTGATTTAACCCTATGACTTCCACACCGTGTCCACCAACTGCAAAAACTTAACCCTTTGACTCCCTCACTCTATCCACCAATTTTAATAATTGTTAATTCAAACTGATTTAACCCTATGACTTCCGCACCGTGTCCACCAACTGCAAAAACTTAACCCTTTGACTCCCTCACCCTATCCATCAATTTCCTGCTGGAAGCTGGTGGGTAGGGTGAGAGAATCAAAGAGTTAACTTTTTGCTTTGCAAGCACGGTGGGCAATGCAGGATACTGACGGACAGGGTGCGGGAGTCACAAGGGTTAAGATATAAACAAGTCGGCCTCAAGGTTAGCCATTCCATCCGTTACCTTGTAGTCGGGTCCGATGGGCTTGCCGCAGTCCTCACAGTTGTTGGCGAACAGCTGCTGGTAGCAGGGCACACAGTGCGGAT
>CM060311.1:68146918-68151918 GCA_030674185.1 Monoplex corrugatus | reverse complement strand
AAGCAAAGTGAACAGTCTTTTTGGCAGAAGTAGGCACAGACGCCATTGCCCCTCCTTTTCCTCTTCTCATGGCTTGTATTTCAAGCAATTAGTTACTGAAGCCAGCTGCCACTAAGTCAAACACTGTATGTAATAAAATGGAAACGCACTCACAAACTATTCCCGAAATTTTTACGTTAGCGATACCAAGACACTGGCGTCCCTTTACCACTACGGGTCTCGGTAATACTGACCTGGGAAACTGTCCTTAATCTATCCTAAGTTATTTCTACAAAGTCCTTGCTGATTCTGTTACCTCACGGAAGTCGACTAAAACCAGGGATTAACTTTGGGGCTATTAGGCTTAATCAGCTGGATTGTGTCATTCATTACGACTAGTACACTCAGTTGCATGGTGATAGTACACTCCACCTGCATGCAACGAGCCAGAGTTTAATGCACACGTGGCATTCAGACATACTCGCTTTTAGATGAACATGTATGTACACGACAACTGCAAGCGTATGTGAGAAGAAAAAAAAAATTAAAAAAAGAGAGAGAGAGAGAGAGAGAGAGAGAGAGAGAAAGAGAGAGAGAGAAAGAGAGAGAGAGAGTGAGAGTGAGAGAGAAAGAAAGGGAGAGAGAGAGAAGGAAAATTGCCGGAAGCTAAGGAGTAACAGGGAGTGTGTGTGTGTGTGTGTGTGTGTGTGTGTGTTGGTGTGTGTGTGTGTGTGTGTGTGTGTGTGTGTGTGTGTGTGTGTGTGTGGTGTGTGTGTATACATGTGCGCATACACGTTTGGGTTGGGATGGGCGGTCGTGTGCCAGCATGTGAGATGCCGTGCGTGGGAGTAAGAGTGTGCGCATGAGCATGTCTGTACGCGCGCGTTATACCACACACACACACACACACAGAGCCACAGTCTGAAACTTTGTTAAGTCTGATAATATTACAAAGACGAATGTCCCATTCTCTCTTCCCAACCATCATTACATTGCCAAACAGAAAGCATCAACATCACCCACCACAGAACAACACTGAATTAAGGTGTTCTGAGTCGGGACGCTTATCAATCAGAGACAATAGGGAGAAGAGGTCATGGTCTTCAAGTGACATGTTTGCTTTTTTTCTGGGAATCCATCGAGGTTGAAAATGGAAAGAACGGGAGTTTGTTGACTAAGACAGTCAAAATCGTAAAGACCAAAATTCGAGAGCAAAAATTAAACAAGATGTTCCATCTGTTTGGGCCTGGTTTTGACGATGTTGCTCGTGCTGAAACCGGTAGGAAAACCCTTTCGCATGAACTGTGACCTTATCACAGAGAGAGAGAGGGGGGGGGAGGGAGAGGAGAGAGAGAGAGAGAGAGAGAGAGAGAGAGAGAGAGAGAGAGAGAGAGAGAGAGAGAGAGAGAGAGAGAGAGAGAGAGGAGAGAGAGAGACATAAAACCCAATCTCCACTGGTCTGTCAAACTCCCTTTCTGCCTGAAGTGTTAGTGTTAAAAACTTGGAACACCGCTAATAACCAGTAATACAAGCCGAGAAATCGTAACACATCCGGTCACTGTTTAATTAAGCCACATAGCGAATCAAATCAAACCCATTCAAGCTTACGGCATACACGATTTCTCACTGGTTTAAGACGAATCCATCACACATTCAAGTCAGATCGCACGCAACGTTACAGTTCCTGGCCGGATAAAAGAATAAACATGCCCCAATAAGCAGCAAGAACCACGCAAAAACTCTGGCTTTGCTGAATGGTTGGGCATAGCGCATATGACACATTCATGATGCCAAGATGTATAAAGTCCCATCGACAGCCAGCCATGATACCTGCAAACCTCATGTGCTCAGTTCGTGCAACGTTGTGTTCACATGCCAACAACAAGTCGCGAGTTCGAATCTACTCGTAGAGCGTGCTATATATCTAAGTGGTCTTACTGCCCCCGTCTTATTATTTTCTTATTCATTATTCTTACATTTTTTGTATATTTTTAACAAGTTAACATAGCAAAGGCAGTCACAGAAAATTGATCAAATACTAGTTGTAGTTCTCACTGTCTTTACCGATGTAAAATAAAGATTAATCAATCAAACACGTTTTCATTCTGGTGGAATCAGTCTAAAATTAGATAAGCCCCCACCGCTCCCACCCCCCAATCCCGCACCCATTTCCTGGGATGGTTATCCCCGTCGGCCATATCGCCTGAAATTCATCTTGACGTAAAACTTAAATCAATCAACCAGCCTACATATCTCTGAAGGTAAAAACCGATTCCGCAAGGAGCGGACTGTGCGGAATATCATGTTCATGCTTACATCAAACTACTGTTGCATCCACCATTCTGTGTACTGTGCGTGAAGATCCGTGCAGGTTCCATATTTGGGGCATGTCTTCAAGTTTGTGACATTAATCATGTCTTCACTTCACACACACACACACACACACACACACACACACACACACACACACACACACACACACACACACACACACACACACACAAAAGGATGGAAAATGACTCACCCCTACACTTGAACCAAATAAAACGTGTGTGTGTGTGTTGTGTGTGTGTGTGTGTGTGTGTGTGTGTGTGTGTGTGTGTGTGTGTGTGTGTGTGTGTGTGTGTTTGTGTGTTTGTGTGTGTGTGTGGTGCCGGTGCGTGTGTGTGTGCCGGTGGTGTGTGTGTGTGTGTGTGTGTGTGTGTGTGTGTGTGTGTGTGTGTGTGTGTGTGTGTGTGTGTGTGTGTGTGTGTGTGTGTGTGTGTGCCGGTGCATGTGTGTTTCAGAGAGACTTCAGACTTCAGAACACTTTATTACTCCAGAAAAAATAGCATCAGGTCCAAATGGACCTGTCTTACAGCTAGTCCTTGCACACACGCTATAAGCATAATCCCCCCCTTAAATAAAAACACACACCAATAAACAAGTTATAGCATGACTGGAGTATGTGTGTATGAAAGAGAGAGAGGGGGGGGGGAGAGAGAGAGAGAAAGAGGCGGGAGAGAGAAAGAGGGAGGTAGAGAGAAAAAGATGGGGGGGGGGGGGTAAAGAAAAAAAAAGAGAGAGACACACACACACACAGAGGGCGGAAGACAGAGAGATTGGGTGGAAGAGACAGAGAAGAGGAGGGAGGGCCAGGGGGAGGGAGGGCCAAGAGAGAGAGAGAGAGAGAGAGAGAGAGAGAGAGAGAGAGAATGTGAGAAAGAGACAGGGAAGAGAGGGAGAAAAGAAAGAGAGAGAGAAGGGGAAGAAAGGGAGAGAGAGAAGAGAGAGACAGAGAGAGAAGAGAGAGAGAGAGAGAGAGAGAGCGAGGAAGAGAGAGAGAGAGGGGAGAAGGACGACTGCTGAAGCCGTGATCAATAAATGATAGCATGTGACGTTTAATGTTTTGTTTGATAAAGCACTTGACTCACTTCGGGCAGTTACCAGGATAGCAGGTGGCGAGAGATGAAAGCAGGGGAAACTGAGTGGTGGTGGTGGGGATTATGGTGAAGCTACCATTTTAAAAACAAAACAACATATACAATATATTCTCCCGAATTTCTGTTTAAAGTTTCAACTTGACAGGATCAAAGTTTTGCGTCGTTTAGAAAAAAATACGTGGGAGGCAGGGAGGGAGAGAGACAGCGAGAAATAAAGAAAGAAAGACAGCAGAGAGAGAGAGAGAGAGAGAGAGAGAGAGAGAGAGAGAGAGAGAGAGAGAGAGAGAGAGAGAGAACTGAAGTGATCTATGAAACAAATCACTCACATTTACTTATGATTACATCCACTTATTAATATCCTGCTAGACAAGTAAATAAATGAATACGCCGACCCAGAGCACGTCCCCCATGGGCACAATACCGCGGAAAACCTGTACTATACTATTGTTACCCTTTGTACCGAGTAACCAAAGCGTTCATTTTTCATAAAAGTATGAGAAACTCTAGGATTGTTACAGTAATAATAAACATCCATAAAGTCTAAAATCTACACAGACTATAATGAAACGTGGAAAAAAAAGTTAAAAAATGACGACGACGAAAACAACAACAACAAAACCGAAGGTGTAAACCCATGACTGGTTGATTGATTGATTTGGTTGTTTTGTCAGCACCGACCTTAGGTAACATGGCTGATGCGGCTAACCCCCCCCCCCCACTAAAAACACACAGAAAACTAAAAGCACCAGTCACATCATCATGACAGCATGGGAGTACTGACCTCAGACAACCACAGTAACAGTAACCGCAGAACACTCAAGGGACATAACCACTCGCCTCCAGTATACTTGGCAAGAAAACGACATGCGCAGGACCATGTGCATGAAAAGTCAAGCAGCAGCACTGCCGTATTATAACTGCTTTTCCTCTTGTACTCTGTACAGAACCACGGCCAGTCTTGACTTTGCCTATTGATTTTGTTCTATGTACTGAATCTGACACTCCACTTTTTCTGTTGATTTGTTCTCTGAGAGAGTCAAAGACACTTGATTTTTCCTATCAATTTTATCCTGCGTATAGAGTCAGACACTTGACTTTTCCTGTCAGTTTTATCCTCTGTATAGAGTCGACACTTATTTTTCTATCAATTTATCCTGCGTATAGAGTCAGATTGACTTTTCCTGTCAGTTTTACCTCTGTATAAGTCAGACACTTGACATTTCCTGTCATTTTATCCTCTGTATAAAGTCAGACACTTGATTTTTCCTGTCAGTTTTATCCTCTGTATAGAGTCGACACTTATTTCCTATCAATTTTATCCTGCGTAAGAGTCAGACACTTGACTTTTCCTGTCAGTTTTATCCTCTGTATAGAGTCAGACACTTGATTTTTCCTGTCAGTTTATCCTCTGTATAGAGTCAGACACTTGACTTTTCCTGTCAGTTTTATCCTCTGTATAAAGTCAGACACTTGACTTTTCCTGTCAGTTTTATCCTCTGTATAAAGTCAGACACTTGACTTTTCCTGTCAGTTTATCCTCTGTATAAAGTCAGATACTGATTTTTTCTATGAATTTTATCCTCTGTATAAAGTCAGATA
>CM060311.1:68084418-68141918 GCA_030674185.1 Monoplex corrugatus | reverse complement strand
CTGGGGACTAAAAAAACAAACAAACAAAAAACAAACAAACAAACAAACAAAACCATGCCTGGATACAAACTAAAAAAACATGCCTGACTACAAACTTCTGTTGCAAGGACATAAAACATATATAAAAACAGGCTTGAATCACCTAACTTCTTCCGCACATCACACCTCCCCAGAGCCAAACATGTACTTAAAAATGTACCCAACTATCAATCCTAGGAAAAAGTAAGACAGACTTTATCGAACACATACAGGTAAATGGACCAGTAAAGCAGAAAATGTAAGGAAACAATGACAGAAAGTAAAAGGTACAGGTAGAAACAAAGAAAATGATGGAACAGAGGAAGTTTGTGTGTATGTGTGTGTTCGTTCGTTCATTGATTTAACGTCTTTTCACTCTGTAGAAAATAGTACTATATTTGACAATTACATTTTCTTCAAATACTACATGCTTCTTTCATAAAACTTGTGTTATACCTGTCTTTTCATCTTACTGTTACACCTGTTAGACTGAACGACTGATGCCTTGCTCCTGGTAACTACTACACTAAGGTGCATTCCATATATTGTCTATCCACTTTATATCAACACACACAGACATGATTTATATCGATTTATATGGATTGGATTGCCATTTAAATCCTCCCGAAGAAGACAGTAGTGGTCGAAATATTGGGGAAAACTTCCGTTTTTTCTCTCTGTGTGTACCAAGTATATAATGTAATGAATACATAAACATTCTCTCTCTGTCTCTCTGTCTACACATACACACACACACACGCACACACACACACACACACACACACACACCACACACACACACACACACACATATATATATATATATATATAATATATATATGTATATATATATATAATATATATATATGTATATATATAATATATATACATATATATATATTGAACTATCCAAACGTTAGAAATCTTATTGTACACCACACATACGTCGGTTTCTAATAATGGCCTCAGCAACTGGTCCGGCCAGTTTCAGTGGAAGCTGTCTTCGTCCAACTCATGCAAATGTAATATCTACAACACGAAGTATCAATAACATCTCAAGAGAGTCAATCACCCACCCAGCCTTCGCTCACTCCTTATCGCCATTTTAAATATTCATGACCTAACTTCTTCGGCAAGTCACGGAAAATACTCATCAAAAATATCTCTTAAGACACTGTCCGTTTCAAGAAATCCACATTTGGCTGGAACGAGAATAATTTCGCTGTCTTTTCGCCAAGCTGAGAGAAACGCATAAAAATGCAAATTACTTCCAAAATCAGCAAATAACTAAGTTGTTTCATGTACCACATTGTATTGCATATTGTTGTGTGACGTGAAAGTTGTTTTGTGTGCATACCCTGGCAAGCGCGGTAGTCAGTTGGGTAAACACTGTGCTTCCGATCGGAAGATCAGGTTCGAATCTGCCTGGGTACCTCTCCCGCTTGATGGGTAAAGAGTGGAGATTTTTCCGGTCTCTGGCCAAGTCAACATACAGCAAGATAAAGTGCCTAAATCCGTTTGTGCGTATATCACGCAGAACATCACACACGCACGTTAAAGATCTGCAAGTTATGCCAGTGTCCGGTGGCTCATGTAAACATGAAAGCACCCAGCATCCGCGTCTACCAAAAGACAAAGTATGCTGACTGTGCAGCAACGCACTGACTGCAAACATGTGAGTACCTAGGTACTATTCTCTTTGTTGTCTGGTCCAAACCAACGTGCACACACATATCCGGGATAGCCAGTACGCTATTAAAAAAAAAAAGAAAAAAAGAGTGCACAACAAGTGGTCTTTCTGAGTGTGCGTGCTGGAATTGTTCCCAGTGGTACAGACCTGACCTTGCCAAACCAGACAGAAACACACTTTAAACCTTTCACGGCCCAGTAAGAGTCGGAATATTCTGTTGGCAGTGCTGTGCTATCCATCACTTCTCATGCTGTCATTATTTTTTGAGTTAAAAAAAACAACAAAACAACAACAAAAAACGAGGGCTTGGCAACACCATAATTTCTTGTCTTTTCTGTCTCTCTTTTATCCCCCCTGGTAACATTCGTATGATGGTCAATCGATATGCTGGACAAAACGTTAACGTGAAAAATCTCTTTCCACTGTGCTGCACAGGAAATCAACACAACCTCCCGCTACCGAATAATCCAGTTTTCCGCCCACTTGCGCACATTTAGTCTCGCAAAATGAAATGGTAAACCCACAATAAAATGTCTCTTTTCTTGTTAGCGACGTACCCATTATCCCTGTCTCTGTGTATGAAAAAGTTAGAGTGGGATGGGGTCAGTATATACACAGATCTCTCTCTCTCTCTCTGTGCTTGCGTGCGTGCGTGCGTGCGTGTGTGTGTGTGTTGTGTGTGTGGTGTGGTGTGTGTTGTGTGTGTGTGTGTGTGTGTGTGTGTGTGTGTGTGTGTGTGTGTGTGTGTGTGTGTTTGTGTGTGTTTGTGTGTGCATGCGCGCTTGCTTGCTTTCACAGTTAACCTGGTTAAAGGGTGTTGTCAATTCAGAATATGCATTTTGACTTTATCATCAGCGACACAATCAAATTTCTGAAAAATTCTGGAAGCATTGACCTGAAACAACTGTTCACTTTCGCAAAAGTCTTTGCATAAAACTGTCATATTTGGGTTGTTCTGATACACAGTAATGGGCTATATGCATTTAAACGTTGGTATTACTTTGTTATTTCTTGGCATATAAGACTGACACGTGACATAGTTTTAAAAAAAATTGAAAAACTTCACAAACGCACTTGGGCATAAGCACACATACAACCACCACAAAACAACTAACAGCAAACAACTCGAAAAAGCAACGTCATCAGTTTTACTAACCAAATTCCGTGCATGCCAGTGATGGCAGCAACGGAAACGTTGAAGTTTTCGCTATCTAGGTGTAGCTAACAGCTCACAGCGGTAAGCGTTTGCCATCAAGTCTCGTCTTTCCGACAGGTCTCCTTTAACTAACGCTGCACGTGCCGATAACCAAGGCATTTGAAATACGTGGCAGCGAGCAGCAGTGCCAGTAATGTTTCTTGCGATGTGTTAATGTAGCACTGAATGTAGCAGTTTTAAAATATTCTAGAATATCAGAAAGGAAATGGATTTTAACCGACTTTTTTTTTAGATGAAAAATCAAGATGTCATAGAGAGCACACACAGCAAATACAAACAGGCCTTGAAAAAATTCTTATCTCCTATGGCGAACTCTCACCGAAGACAATCTTATCTCCTATGGCGAACTCTCACCGAAGACATATTATCTCCATGGCGAACTCTCCCGAAGACCCCCCCCCCCCCCCCCCCCCATGTAGGTGAATGGTCCCATTTGTTTTCACAGGACAGACTCTAGTAAGCAAGCTAACAAGAGGTATACATACGGACTGCGAAGACTAACATCACACATGCCAGAATTGACCCTACAAGCTGCAGCAACATGCTCAGGATCAATCGTATCTGTGGCCTGCCCTCACGCCTCATGCTCACTATAGTTTTGATTCCTATTATTATTTTTATTTTTGCTTAAAGCCCAGCCGACTGTGTAGAGCCATGTCAGGGCTATAACCGCTTCAAAACATACAAAACTTCAACAGGAAAAAAAGAAAGAAAAGAAAATTAAGTGCACATATCAATGCATTCGCGCACATAATCTAAGGACGTGTCCCTGGCACTGACCACTCTGTCCAATCTACCGCACAGGGGATTTAAAAAAACACATCTGAATACAAATTTAAACATACCTAAGGATACCAAAACATATATAAAAACGGGCATAAATTACCTAAAATTGCTTCCGCATATCTCACCCCCCTAAGCCAAAAATGCATTCATTTCCCAATTATCAATCCTAAGAAAAAGTACGTACGATTTTATCGAACACGTACAGATGAATGGACCAGCAAGGCAGAAAAAGACAGGAAGAAATGACAGAAAGCAAAGGAGCAAGAAAGAAATAAAGAGAGTGACAGAAAAGAGGAAATTTCTAGCACAGAATTTCCAGAAGGTGGGGATACTATTTATACTGAAAGAGGCCCCCGGCATCCCCACGGGGGAATTTTGATTCCTAAAAGCGACGTTCAGACCCCAAGCAAAGAGTATAGTAGGTACTATACCCTTTGCCCCAAGGATATCCATGAGAAAAGACCGAAAGGTTTTGATTTGGTAGGCCTATATTCAAAGTTGCAGAGAACGGCAGCGGATAGAAAGTACATTTCCACAAAATACCACACAGAAGAATAAAACACAAGCCTGACATGGAGTTTGCTTGCACACTTTCAGAGGGAAATAGTTTTCGTATTTACCATTGTGGAAACAGATGCCTGATAGGATCTCTTACATATCTGCAACACTGAAACGCTTGTTCTTTGCTGAACTAAACCGTATGTTTATGTTGTTTGAGAAATGACTGCGTTTCAAAATAATATATGTGTATGCCCCTTGTAAAAAAAAAGAAAAAATACTATAAACACTTTCAAATGTGCTTAGGTTTAAATCACTTGTGTGATAGTAACCATGTTTTGCTAACAGTATATGTACATATTCTTTTTAAAAAAGAAAAAAGATAAAAACAAACCTGAAGGAAAAAAGGCAACGACAACAATTACGCCAAAAGAACCGGATTTCTTTTTGATGCCTCTACATCACGCCTGACATACATACAATCGCAGAATCGCCGCCAACAGAATTTCGACAATGCCACATTTTACAAATCATCTAGACTTCAAAAACACGTGAAAAAAAACCCAAAGCAAAACAAAAAACAAACAAAACAAAACAAAGAAAAAAAAACAAAAAACAAAAACAAAAAAAGCCGCGACTGCAAACGTCTTTTCCACTCGACACTTAATTTCACAACCATGTCCGAGTCACTTAACACGATGTGTACAGACATCGTCGTCAGACCACGGGCTACAAGAAAAGAAGAACAGGGATTTGAGGGTGGGGTGGGGGCTTCAGAAAAATAAAGCCGTCAACAACAGTGCTACTGATAAGACTTTGAGACTACACAGTAAGGGGAAAAGTAGAGTTGGCAGCGAGGCGAACTGCCAGCTGGGCAGGCTGCCAATAGAGAAATGAAGGCCCGGAATAAAGCAAACAAGATCTCTTTCATCCTCTGTTGGCCCGGTGTCTGGGCGGGACCTGGCTAGTGTGCGTTGTGTGGCTATGTCCCAGGGTTTGTCATTTCCCCACCTTGCCATTCTGCAGGGCCAGCGAAGACCGGAACAAATGGAGGAGGATAACCTTGTCGGTGTCATGACTTGCAGCAGCCAACATCGCATCCGGTGATGCCGACAGGTGAGACAGGTGAGGCCATTCTGCTTGTGAACAAGGTAAGTGATGATTGGGTCCGAATGGGTAATGAATCGTTAAGCGAAATGGCTGCCGTGTGACATTGGGAGCTGGGAGGGGATTGTCTGGACAGTGGTGAGACATTGCTGCTCTGGGTCCCATCCAGCATCCTGGGGTGTTTCTTGATAACATCCTATATGACTAAAAAGACCTCTCATTATCGTACCTGTTGGAATGGGAACAAGACTTGCCCGTACATTTCTAGTATCTATTTAGTTTAGGACGGGGTGCAACGAAAATTGATCAAATGACAGAATGTATGAATAAGTTTGGTGACATGGAAAAGTTAATTAGCATGAACACATGGAAAAGAATTTAGCAATGAGCGAAGTGCTGCATGACTAAATTCGCCTTGCGTAGTTGTAATTCATTTTTTCTTCTTCTACTTTTCCTTTTTCTTTTTTCGATGCGAACAAACATTTCTTGGATGTTTCGTTTTTTTTCTGAAAAACGAGAGAATACTAGTAATGGCTTGACCATACGGATGTTTAAGTAAAACGTTAGTGTCATATGAACACTGGAACGCTATGCCATAGCCGAAGCGAATAAAATATGAAATGTCAATATTTTTTCTTTCCTGTTCTTAAACTAATGTGGAGAATAATGCAGATGGCGAGGAAAAGTCTGCCTGCCTGCCTGCCTGCCCGCCTGCCAGTCTGTCGTTCTCTGGTTGCATGCGCAAACGCTTCACCAGTATCAAATTCAGATCACACATGGTCCAACCCAAACACAAATCTGAAAACAGGCAGATTCTGATGAACACAGGACCTGTATGGTTTGACAACAAAAACATGACATCATCAATGTGGCTCAACTCGATCCGATCGCAAGGGATTCGATCCACTTCAGACTGTGATTTGACAATGCCAGGGAAAATAATATGGTGTGAGGTGTCGACACTGGTTAAGCCTGACACGTGTCTCGGCAAACACACCTCGGTAAAACAAACATATAATCTGACGCGTTTGTGGGACCGTTGAGAATAAAAACCTGTTCACGCGTGATTCACCGTTCTCCGGCAGTTCTATGAGCACTCCCTTCGATCTGCCAGCGGAGATTTGGAAGACCATTCCAGCTTATGTAAAAATTAGATTGCTTGGTTGATAAATAAAAAGCTTGCAAGAGCGGTATCTTGAGAAAGACAGGGAGATGAAACAGTAATATTTCAAGTAGCAGTCACAGCAAAACAGTCACATAGTCGTGTTTCAATACACTTGGAGAACGTACACTGGTGCCCTATTATAGTCAACGAAAAAACTAATCAAACACCAAACCAACGCAGATTCATCGACTACACTTTATAATCCACGCCCGACTACAGTTTATAATCCCCGCCGGACTACAGTTTATAATCCCCGCCCGACTACAGTTTATAATACCCGCCGGACTAGTTTATAATCCCCGCCCGCTACAGTTTATAATCCCCGCCCGACTACAGTTTATAATTCCCGCCCGACTACAGTTTATAATCCCCGCCCGACTACAGTTTATAATCCCCGCCCGACTACAGTTTACAATCCCCGCCCGACTACACTTTATAATCCCCGCCCGATCTACAGTTTATAATCCCCGCCCGACTACAGTTTATAATCCCCGCCCGACTACAGTTTATAATCCCCGCCCGACTACAGTTTATAATCCCCGCCCGACTACAGTTTATAATCCCCGCCCGACTACAGTTTATAATTCCCGCCCGGCTACAGTTTACAATCCCCGCCCGACTACAGTTTATAATTCCCGCCCGACTACAGTTTATAATCCCCGCCCGACTACAGTTTATAATCCCCGCCCGACTACACTTTATAATCCCCGCCCGACTACAGTTTACAATCCCCGCCCGGACTACAGTTTATAACCCCCCGCCCGCCACTACAGTTTATAATCCCCGCCCGCCTACAGTTTATAATCCCCTCCCGCCTACAGTTTATAATCCCCGCCCGACTACAGTTTATAATCCCCGCCCGCTACAGTTTATAATCCCGCCCGACTACAGTTTTACAGTAATCCCCGAAAGCCCATTTCTTTTGTATGCATAAGATTTTATCGGCCCTTTATCATTATAGCGGGATCTTTATCAAATTTTGGTCAAATATCAGGATTCGCAAAAGCGTAAGTTTGGAAAGCAAGGCACCAAAGTTAAAGTCACGCGGACATTAAGAAATTTGCTTATAATCAGTAGTTTTTCGAGGAAGTTGTGTGAACAAAACTCTCAGAAATTTCTGACAATATTTGAAATCTGTTTTCACTGTTGTAACAGTCTAGTCGATGCCCAAGTTTTGTTTCAAGTGAAGCTTCTTTTAGATCAAAGCGATCTTAAATTCAGGATTCAGTTATATAGGAAGGCTATCAAAGTTTTCCCCATCTTGTTTCAATTCGCGTTTTTGAGTAATGAACCAGGATTGATTATTTCATCGTGTTTCAAGCAGCGCGCGTACTCGTGCACGTACACGTCTTGCATGTCTGTCTGTGCATGCCTTTTCCGTCATTATAAATTCCGGGCCAATTAAAGAAACCTGCTTCAGTTTTCCCCTCAGTTATTTCGCCACACGAGTGAATTTAATCAGGGTAGCAATAGAGTTAATGTGTGTGCGTGTGCATACCTCGAGCGTTGCTTCAAGCGATGCATGTTTTTTCCGCCCCTTCGAAAAAAAAAAAAAAAAAAAAAAGAAGAAATTTAGCCAATCAGACCATGCACGTGTATTCAGTCTGTATCACTTTAAATACTTGCAAACATGGCACACATTACTGTCACAATCCCTAGTCTTGATTGCTCAACCGCAGGTGGTCTTAGCATCTCTCTCTCTCTATTTCTCTCTCTCACACACACACACACCACACAACACACACACACACACACACACACACACACCACACCACCACGACATACGAGTATGCACACAGAAAAAGAGAAAGGAGAGAAGCTAGAGTGGGGGGGGGGGGGTGCTGTTTTAAAACGCCTATTCCATGTACATGTCTGCAATTCGCATAACAAGCAAGTCTGTTCTGGTGGCTTCAAGTAACAGGGGCCCACCAACACTCAGACAAAGTTCCAAACACCATCTTCGTCTTATTATAACCAAATCAAGTCTTTGCACTGGACAGAAGGCTGGCTGGCTCTGCTGACTGATCTCATCATCATCATCATCATCATCATCATCATCATCACCATCATCATCATCATCAAGTGCCCTGCCACATGGCGTTGGCGATCAAGGCTCTCCATATGCATCTATCCCTTGTTGCCGCAAGCATATCTTCTACCCTTTCTGTCCTCAGCCACTCTGCAAGTCTGTCCAACATTTTTTTCCCTGGGTCTACCTGGTGCTCTCTTTACCTCCAGCTTTCCTGTTGTGACCAGGGGCTCTAATTCCCCTTTCCTCATAGAATAGCCTATAAATGTCTGCCTTTTCCTAATCTTCCTAATGAATGATCTTGTGTCTGTCTCCATCAAGACGGTCTCGTTTGTTTTCTTTGCTGTCCATGGAACTCTCAACATTCTTCTTACAAATCACATCTCGGCTGCCTCAATCTTGCTCTGGCTTTGCTGGTTGACTGTCCACGTCTCACAACCGTATAATATTATCGGTTCTACATAACATTCAAGAGCTCTCTTCCTGATGTTAATTGATAGGCATTTGTTGGCTAAAATTCATCTTCTTGAATGCTGTTTTGGCTTGGCCGATTCTGCTGGCTATTTCTGAAGTGCATCTGCCGTCTGGTGAGATGATCGTTCCCAGATATTTAAACTTAAACATGAGAAATCTTAGCATGTTTCTGTTCGATTTGGGTGAAGCCACTGTCAGCCTGAGATTAAATTATCACTGTAAATGATCACTGAAACATGTACGCAACAGTTTTGCCACAATTGAATAACAGAGCTAAGGTATCATGTTGGCCCCCTGCCAGGGACGAAGTACAGCAAAAACTCAACGACAATCGCGTTTTTGAAGTATGATGAATCATACCAGAACAAATTCCAGTGCATCACCTGTTTCAATCTCGTCAAGGTCCTAAATTAACGATGACTCGGTTTCGGTCTCCCAGGGGCCAGGCTGTTGCAGTCATCACTAGTGCCGTTTATCTCCTAGGAAATCTTCCGCCCTGTATCACAGATCATTGCATCTGCCGAAGTCATTTTATGGATGGTTGCTCTACTAAAGAGGAGTGCCAACAGGCACTACAGGAAGCATGTGGCAGCGTTCATGGAAAAAGTGTAAGTTCTCTCGTCAGAACCACGAAGCAGGGTATATCACAGTTTAAGTTGCGCTTGGGATGGTTATGCACTGACGCCACAGGATGGAGAAGATCCGAAAGGATCATGGTGTAAATCTTAAATCTGCACATAAATGTGGGCAAGGTCTTGAGGTCCTACCTATCCTCTGGGTTTTATATCTTACATTTACATCAGTAGTTTAACACAGGATCTCGCCAACATGTTGGGCCATACGCAGGCTGATACCTCATGGTATTTGCTATGACTGCTCTCGATCCTTCCACCACATGACATTGTGGTGTTACCACATATAATTGTAATCGTCTGGGCGCTGCTTAAGGACACTGAAACAGACACTCGGTTGTCACTGAGAGGAATACAATGCAAGTTTTTTTCGATTTAGCTCACAATAAAGCCACACATTTCTTGGAACCAATGTCAGGTTCAATGATACAACTTCAGACCTACTGGTAAATACGAAAAGAATAACGGCACATCAGGTGTGTTTTGTTGTTGTTATTGTTGTTTCTTTATACCACGATTTCGCTTCGAAGAAGTAGGTCTCGACAACTCTGTGTAACCGTTCCTAGTTTGTTATTCGACCAGAGCAGCGGTTAGATATTTGTTACTCGAAGAAAGTAGCTATAAATGTCTGTGTAGGAAACGTTAACACATGCAGTCTATCACTAGTCAATTCACCAACAGTGAGACGCAGACAAGCTGTAACAGAAATCATTACTGCGAGACGTCGCTGAAGGCATCTGACAGCAGGTAGGTTTGCAGAGGATACACCACTAATGGGATGCGTCACGGTTCTTCACAAACATCGGCAATAGACGTCACATTAAATTCTGGTATCTTTTGACTAACAGTATCCACCTGACCCCTTTCCCTAGCCTCCCAGTTCATATCCGTAAAGGCTGGAAGTATCAAGCCAGCTCTGAAGAAAATGACTTTGAACTTTATCAAGGACCGAACCATTTAACGGAGAAGCATCATCACAGCTGCGCAGGCCAGCACGCTTCCATGGTAAACGTAATGCAAGGAATATCCGTCATTAAAGTCCTGGATGACGTGACTGGACTAATTGCATTGGTTAAAAATCCGCCAGTGATTAAATTCATGTCATGATTCTCTTTCGTTTTAGTTATTAAGTTACTGAGTTGGTTAGTCACTAAAGACTGATTGATTTGATTCAGTTTTACGCCAGCAGCTATCTCAGGCGATATGGTCAACGAGAATTACCGCTCAAGAAAGAAGGCCTGTTTGATGTCGCGCACTCCAGGTTCGAACTCGAAACTATTGGCATGCTTAACCAACTGAGCTGTAGTATTAACATCCCACCGTAAAACTAACATCGGAAACGGAGAACCAAAGGTAAAGGCAAAGGAGAATGGGTGGGTGGGTGGGAAGCAGGCAGATGAAGAAGTTGATCAAGAGTAAAATTGTTTGCAAAGTATTTCCCTGTAAGGTGCATGCCTTTTAAGAACTCAAGCAGCAACTGCACCTACAAAGATTACAATATGACTGAACTAATTCACAAAGGTGTCGGATATAGGTTACCACTATTTTGTGATAACAAAATATGTTGACTGTTCGTATTAACGGTATGGCGTTATACGATATGCACATCAAAAGTGCTGGAAATAACAAAAGAGATGGAAATCACACACACACACACACACACACACACACACACACACACACACACACACACACACACACACACACACACACACACACACACACACACACACACAACTGTAGGAAGGAAAAGGGGGACTTCTCGAGTTACATGTACAATGATTTTGCCTCGCCATTACGCTAACAAAGACAAGCTCAAGATCGTACAATGGATAGCGCACAGAACTTGAGCCGCGGGTTTGCAACTCTCTAAAGACGCCAGCACAGCGGCAAGTAAATTAACTTATTTGCCGTGCCGCATGTGAACGTTCTCCAGAGACAGCCTGCAAGTATACATGTCTGAACCTCAAGAGGTTTGCAAACTCCAACAGAACTCAGTTTAAACACCGATACTAACGCATGAAGCAGAAAACACACGAGTAACGTGAGCACGTCATTCTGACTGGCTTAAGTTGACACAAACAAATGGTTAAGCCAATCCTGAAAGACAGCTGCTAGGGCGCCGCTGTTTGCTGCATAGCACACCTAAAAACCCCTGCGTTTAACGACTCCCTGTACTCTTTATCACCAGAAAGCATCTTTTCTATAACCCACAAGCCAACACAGCCAAGAATACCGAGCTGACAATCCTCATGCGAGTCTGGCGGTTTCTTAGACTTGTTTTCAGTCACCCTTACATCCTCAACAACTACTATGAGAGAGAGAGAGAGAGAGAGAGAGAGAGGGGAGAGAGAGAGAGAGAGCGAGAGAGAGAGAGAGAGAGAGGGGAGAGAGAGAGAGAGAGAGAGAGAGAGAGACAGAGACAGAGACAGAGACAGAGAGGATGACAATGACAATGACAATGACACTTTATGTTCCGTCGACAGACCTTACTAAAACTATTTTCAAATTTGATATCGCTGATTCAGGTATCTGCCTAGAACTAAAAATACCGAAAAAACAACAACAACAACAACAAACACATCAGTAAATCATTAAGATAAGACACATTACATAAGAAAATCAAAGAATAGCAGAATTTGCTGTCATTTGAGATGGGAACAACATGGTAAAAAACAGTCCCACGGTAATGTACATGTGAGTGAGTGACTGTGTGTGTGTGTGTGTGTGTTTGCATGCGTGCATGCGTGCGTGCGTGTCAAAGAAGTAAAAAAAAAACGAGAGGGGAGAGAGAGAGAGAGAGAGAGAGAGAGAGAGAGAGAGAGAGAGAGAGAGAGGGAGAGAGAGATTCCGTTATCATTGCCATTTAGTCGTTCCCTTACGTTTTTAATAACTTTTAAAGGGCAATTTGTTGAAAGAAAACTGTTGATAAGTTAGCAGCCGAATGAGAGAGAGAGAGAGAGAGAGAGAGAGAGAGAGAGAGAGAGAGAGGAGAGAGAGAGAGAGAGAGAAGAGAGAGAGAGAGAGAGAGATTCCGTTATCGTTGCCATTTAGTCGTTCCCTTATGTTTTTAATACTCAGTTTTTAAATGGCAATTTGTTGAAAGAAAATTGTTGATAAGTTAGCAGCCGAATACCGGGTTTGCAGACGAGATAGCGGGAAGAAGACCGAAATGTCTGGTGATAGAAAATGTTGGGTTCCTGGCATGTTTTACAGAGGCCAAACAAAAACGCATATTCAGCGATCTATTTTTGCTGTAAAAAGTGAAGGAGAACACAGGAACCTGGATATTAGCCAATCTTTACGCTACATTACCTTGCAGGCTGTACTTTTTCATGTCGGATTGTATCAATCTTCAAGGAAAGGAAAATTATCAAACTGAAATGTGTTTGCGCATATCATCTCAGAGTTTCAGCCACTTTTACAACCATACAGGAAAAAAACAAAAAACGACAAACAAACAAACAAACAAAAACTAACCAACCAAATAAACAAGACCTCCCAAATAAACCAAACCAAACCAAACAAACAAACAAACCCCCCCCCCAAAAAAAAACAACAACCCCACCATCACCGCCACCAAAACCAATCAAAAAACATCAACAACAAACAACAACAACATCGAGACGACTTGACACAAGGTACCATCGTGAAGTTTCCGAAGAAGGATGCCACCAGTAATTGATGCCGAAACATCTTTTTCTCAATTAATTAAAAAAAAAGAAAATCATCATTCAACGAATCTCAAAACGCAGACAACAAATAACTCAAGAAAGAAGCAGCAGGTTTACGGAAAGGACGAGGATGTGCTAACCAAACGTTCTTCCTGTGTAACATTGTAGAACAGCTCACAGAATGGCACACACAGCTCTACGTCAACTCTATGGACTTTGAGGAAGTTTTTGACAGCATATACACATACATGGACAGATATACATGTACTCCCAGCATATGGCATTCCACAGCAGATGTTCCTTCTCACTAAAAACTTTGACAACAATTTCACTTGTAAAGTAGAAAACAGCGAACACAGTTTCCCAGGTTCAGTTAAGTTCATATTGCTTATAGCCCAGCCGACTACTACAGCCATATCAGGGCGGTGTAAACAGAAGTAAGGCAAGCGTATGTCTAATGTCAGCGCTGTTCTTCAATATGGCCATAGACTTGGTAACGAGCGAGATGAACGACAAATGACTAACCAATATGCATCAGATGGAATCTCTTTTCAATATTGAAACATCTCGACTTTGAAGAGGGTCTGGTATTGGTGTTCCACATTTCCAGCACATGCAGACAAAAAAGCTCGCATGAACAATTTGCGCACGCACACACACACACACACACACACACACACACACACACACACACACACACACATACACAGAGCATTGTCAGACAGGATGGACAATACGCCCTATCCACGACTGACGAGTTCTACCTAAACAGCAAGATCAAACAGCACGGACAATACGCCCTACTCACGACTGATGAGTCCTACCTAAACAGCACGATCAAACAGCATGAACAATACGCCCTATCCACGACTGATAAGTCTTACCTAAACAGCATTGTCAGACAGGACGGACAATACACCCTATCCACGACTGACGAGTTCTACCTAAACAGCAAGATCAAACAGCACGGACAATACGCCCTACTCACGACTGATGAGTCTTACCTAAACAGCATTGTCAGACAGGACGGACAATACACCCTATCCACGACTGATGAGTCTTACCTAAACAACATTGTCAGACAGGACGGACAATACACCCTATCCACGACTGATGAGTCCTACCTAAACAGCACGGACAATACGCCCTACCCGCAACTGACAAGTTGTCCTACCTAGGCAGCGCTGTCAGACATTACGGAGAGGCATTACTGCTCACGACCCAGTTCGCCTTCCTAGGCAAAACTATCGGACATGAGGACAAGCAGGCATCGATGTCAAAAGCCGTCTCAGCATGGCAAAAAAATACCTCTCTGCAAAGCTAGAAACACCATCAGAATGCTTAACAACATTTGGAGATCCTCCTGGTGCAGCATCAACACCAAGCTGGGACTGTACCAGAGCTGTGTCCTTTCCATCCTACTTTACGGCTCAGTGTGCTGGAGTATGACAGAGAGCAACCCAAAATGACAGAGACCAACCCGATAATGACAGAGAGACACACAAAATGATAGAGAGCAACCCGAGAATGACAGAGAGTCACCCAAAATGATAGAGAACAACCCGAGTATGACTGAGAGCAATCCGAGAATGATAGAGAGCAACCCGAGAATGTTAGAGAGCAATCCGAGAATGATAGAGAGCAACCCGAGAATGATAGAGAGCAACCCGAGAATGATAGAGAGCAACCCGAGAATGTTAGAGAGCAATCCGAGAATGATAGAGAGCAATCCGAGAATGATAGAGAGCAACCCGAGAATGAGAGAGAGCAACCCGAAAATGAGAGACAGCAACCCGACAATGATAGAGAGCAACCCGAGAATGATAGAGAGCAATCCGAGAATGATAGAGAGCAACCCGAGAATGAGAGAGAGCAACCCGAGAATGATAGAGAGCAATCCGAGAATGATAGAGAGCAACCCGAGAATGAGAGAGAGCAACCCGAAAATGAGAGAGAGCAACCCGACAATGATAGAGAGCAACCCGAGAATGATAGAGAGCAACCCGAGAATGAGAGAGAGCAACCAGAGAATGAGAGAGAGCAACCAGAGAATGAGAGAGAGCAACCAGAGAATGATAGACAGCAACCAGAGAATGATAGAGAGCAACCCGAGAATGAGAGAGAGCAACCCGAGAATGAGAGAGAGCAACCCGAGAATGAGAGAGAGCAACCCGAGAATGACAAGAGAGCAACCCGAGAATGAGAGAGAGCAACCAGAGAACGAGAGAGAGCAACCAGAGAATGAGAGGAGCAACCCGAGAATGACAAGAGAGCAACCGAGAATGATAGACAGCAACCAGAGAATGATAGAGAACAACCCGAGATTGATAGCAACCCAAGAATGATAGAGAGCAACCTGAGAATGACAGAGCAACCAGAGAATGAGAGAGAACAACCAGAGAATGATAGAGAGCAACCAGAGAACGAGAGAGAGCCACCAGAGAATGAAAGAGAGCAATCCGAGAATGACAGACAGCAACAAGAGAATGACAGAGAGCAACCCGAAAATGATAGAGAGCCACCCGATAATTAGTAATGACAGAGAGCAACCCATGAATGACAGAGAACCCGAGAATGATAGAGAGAGGAACCCAAGAATGACAGAGAGCAACCCAAGAATGACAGAGAGCAACCCGAGAATGACATAGCAACCTTAACAAGCTCTCAGCCATCCACATAAAGAACCTCCGAAGAGTCATGCCAATCTTCTGGCCTAACATCATCGCTAACCAACAAATACTTGCCTAAAGCAGCCAACAGTGATGACACCATCATCATGAAGAGAAGATGAAAACAGGACTGGGCATATTATCGGAAGACAGCATGATAACATCACCTGGACACCAGAAGGAAGATGCAAAGGGAGGAAAATCCAAGAACATCTGGCCACCAACAGTACAGAAAGGAAACGCAAGCCCCAGTAACATACCTGGGGTACAAAGACTGGCACAGGCTGAATTGGTTGATCTTCGTTGGTACCATAACTGCAATTGGCATAAAGGGACAGTGACAGACAGACAGACAGACAGAAAAAAAAAGAAAGAAAGAAAGAAAAAAAGAAAGAAAGTATGTAAGTGAAGGCAAGTAAATAAGTAGGCTAAGTATATAAGTAAATAAGGAAGGAAGGAAACATTACTGAAGAAAGAGTTAGACAGACAAGAGAACTGTTTTGCTGAGGCCAAATCATTTTTCACTCCAATCATCACTTACAACTGACACTACACAATTTACTGTTTCATTTTTGAGCAGCACCAGGAAGACTGATCAGTTAACTTTTCGTTGGTATCTGAGTGATTTCTGACGCCCTTGATAGTCACAGCCATACCGACGAGCAGAAAGAACGTGCAGATGCAGGCTATATCTTTCACACTGTAAATGCTCCTCAAAAACACACTGGCCAATTTTTGACATGGAAACAAATTGAAAATCACACACAATCATTCTCTCTCTCTCTCTCTCTCTCTCTCTCTCTCACACACACACATACATACACACACACACAGACACACACACACACGCACACACGCAGTGCACACACACACACACGCAGTGCACACACACACACACACACACACACACACACACACACACACACACACACACACACACACACACAACTTTCATGACCAACAAACAAAAACATACAATATATTACCCGAAAATAATGTCAGGGGTTGACGAAAACGCCAGCAGTGACACACAACACTATAATCCAATAGAAGGAGGTATAGTGACACTGGCTGAGGAACAAACCCCCTGATGCCGGGAGGATGAGAGTGAAACGCCGGCAGTTGTGATGGTGGACCCAATGAATGTAAAACCCGTGAGCAGTGCTGAAACCATGCACATTTCGCGCTCCTGTACAATGTCTATATAGGGCAGAGCAACGCTTCGGGGCGGTGTGCAAAATTTTGCTGTGGGCCTTCACCTCTTTCCAAGCCGGTAGAATATGTATGTGTATGGCGCACACCCACTCAGACTACGACGATTAGATCGAGAATCGGCGATAATGGCATTACATTAACTTACTGTTCAAGCCTACACGTTTGCATTATCGTATTGATTCTGTGGTATGTGACAGTCAAAAATTAACTATGCAGTTACGGTGTTCGCACTGTGAAAGGGAGAGGAGAGGGCTGTCTGGAACGTGTCGGCCAACGCAGCCGGGCAGTGGTCGCCGGGACAGCGGTGCACGTGCTGACGGCGTGAGAGCAAGCCATGTGCGTTGCACATATTATCAAAGCATGATGGCGACAGTCGACACTGTGACAGAAACGACAACAAACAGAGGGAAAAAGACAAAAAACAACACAAAAACAAAAAACCCAAGCTAACCGCTGTCAGAATGGTCATAGCTCAACGAAAAATATCCACCGGGGCAACAGTCGGGTGGGTGGGGCACCGGTTTTTCATTTTGAAGATGTGGGTTTGAACCTGCTTGGTACCGCTTGGTGGGTAAAGGGTGGCCATTTTTTTCTTCCAGTCAAAATATATCTACTACTACCTTGACATATGTCCAAAAGTGCTGAGAAACTGATAGTCGGTGGGCACCACATAAGTGGTCTTTTTCTTCTTCTTCAAATTAGCACATAAATTCGTGGCTTCTTGGTAGGCTGGATCTGAGCCACAATTAAAAGGAAAACAGTAAATACAAGTAGATATTTGTATATAGATTCAATTTAGCCACATAGTGATCGCAAACACATATACTCATAAACGCATACATGCGCGTGCGCCGCGCCCACAGATACACACATACACTAAGAGAGAGAGAGAGAGAGAGAGAGAGAGAGAGAGAGAGAGAGAGAGAGAGAGAGAGAGAGAGAGAGAGAGAGAGAGAACCAGAGAGAGAGGGAAAGAGACAACCAGAGACAGAGAAGAGAGAGAGAAACCAGGAGAGAGAGAGAGGGAGGAGAGAGAGAGACAACCAGAGAGAGAGAGAGAGAGAGAGAAACAGAGACATACAGAGACAGAGAGAGAGGAAGAGAGGGGGTGGGTGGAGAAAAAGAGGGCGAGAGAGAGAGGCAAAGAGTTGACAAATCTACTACAGTCAATCTGTCCCCCTTAAACGAGAATCATGTACAATAACGCATTATACATGTGAGCACACACTACACTAACACCACACAGTCGACTCTCAGTACAGTCCACTGAGTTAACGTTCATCAGGAAATTAATGGGACCATTCAGCAGTGTGACATAAGAAGGGTGGGCTCCGGAAAATCGTCCTTAACAGACTGGCAGAGAGGACAAGAGTCCCCGTTGTTACGTTTCAAGTGGCCGCCGAGATCACCGACATCACTGTAAAACAGCCCCGCATACGCTGAGACTTGCTGTCTTCCAACACGGACGAGAAACGGAAACTTAATATTACAATGAACACAATAGTGTCACTCAGTTTTAACCCTTTGACTCCTGCACCTTCTCCACCAGCATCCAGCATTGTCAACTATTCAAGCAAAGGAAAAACTTAATTCTTGACTCCCTCATCCTATCCACCAGCTTCCTGCAGTGAAGCTGGTGGATAGGGTGAGGGAGTCAAAGGGTCAAGTTTTTGCAGTTTGGTAGAAAAGACGCAGGAGTCAAAGGGTTAAGTGTCTGATCAAAACAGGAAACCATATTTTCCTTAACTTGAGTAGTCTTTGAGTGGGGTCGGGGGATGACCAAAACAATGGTTCACCCTCGACAGTATTTATTTTTTTTAAGAAAACACGAACAACAACATCGCAGATTCACTAATTGGCCAGAAAACATGGTTTGGATTTTCCAGTTGGATTGGAAATGAATACCCTTGTTTTTACTGTACACATGTGGATAAATGAACACAAATATACTAAAACGTCTTCGTTGGCGGATAATCAATTTACTGACAATTTTTTGTTTGTCTTCTACAGCAACATCCCTGCCCAAGTCTAGAACATGGTGGAGAGGCATAACTGATACCCAAACTGCCATCTGCAACAAAATCTGGCTCACAGCGAATGGCCACGCCATGAGCCCTCCCTTCGCAAGAAATCAAATCTCCATCACTGTACTATGAGTATGACCAGCCATGCCACCAAGGTAATGCTTAAAGTCATTCAGAACAGATACAGCCGCAAACAGATACCGTTACTGCTGAAGAACACACCGGATTCCGCAAAGACAGAACAATCATTGTACGGATTTTTAACCCTGCGCACCCTTTGTGAAATCATCATCATCATCATCGTCATCATCATCATCACCATCATCGTCACCACCAACAACAATGACAGCAACAACAACAGCGACAACAACCATCGTAGACAGCAGAGAGAGTTCTACCATGTCTTCATGGACTTCAAGAAGGCATCTGCAAAGTATGGCGAGAGCCACTATGAGCCACAATCATCATCATCATCATCATCATCATCATCCCGTAGTCTGGTTGACCGTTGCAAAATCTTCAGTGGTGCCCCAACGGTCAACCAGACTACGGGACTGATGGTGATGATGATGATGATTGTGGCTCATAGTGGCTCTCACCATACTTTGCAGATGCCTTCTTGAAGTCCATGCAGTCATGGTAGAACTCTCTCTGCTGTCTGAGGTCGTTGTTGTCGCTGTTGCTGTTGTTGTTGCTGTCATTGTTGTTGCTGCTGCCGTTGTTGGTGGTGGTGACGATGATGATGGTGGTGATGATGATGATGATGATGATTTCACAAAGGGTGCGCAGGGCCACAATACAAAACTTTAATATCAGGCAAAAGCTAATCAACGCTATCCCGGAACTACAGGCCTATTGCGAAGCAACCAGTGTGGCACTGACAAGATCACACTGACAGGGTCAATAATGAATCACTGGCGTCATAACTCGCAGAGGTGTTAAGTACTCTTAACAGAGGTCAAGTAAGGTTTACAGGCCGAAGCGCACATATACCAGTATCTACTTATCTGATCTTATCTACATCCGTTCCATTACGTGCTTAGGTATCCCCGGAAAACATATTTGTGTATAGTATGATTTTTCGGCATATTCCAATATTTCATGGCGCGTGACTTGAGTGCGCAATACTAATGATCGGTATGGAGTTGATGTTGATTTGTGTTATTCAGTGTAAGTATAAAGGTGATGAGAGGCTTGGATTTCATGCGAATAACACCCCCCCCCCCCCCATTTCAACGCCCCAAATATGACTAATACCGCTGTAAGATGAAGTCTGATCAGAATGGAATAAAACTGAGGAAATTGAGGATACATATTACTACATCGACAGTGTCCATGTATGTTTAAGCTAACATTCTCTGAAAAACAAACAAACAAAAACAAAAAACAAACTAAAACACACACACATAAACACAGACAGACAGACAGACAGACAAACAGACAGACTGACAGACAGACAGACAGACAGACAGACAGACAGACAGACAGACAGACAGACAGACAGACAGACAGACAGACAGACAGACAGACAGACAGACAGACAGACAGACAGACAGACAGACAGACAGACAGACAGACAGACAGACAGACACACACACACACACACAAATAGTAATAGTTCACGCTTTGGTGACAAAACGTTACCGAGAATTTATGGAGATTTCTACCTTCACTGACAGCCTTATTCTTCCTGCTGAGAGTCTTAGATTTTTTTATATTCTTGCTGTTTCGTTGTTGCTGCTGAAAGTTACTTTTGTTGCTGACGGTCCTATTCTTGTTGCTGACAAATCTTAAGTTTTGCTGCTGACAGCAAAGTTTTGTTGCTGACAATCTTACTCTTATTGCTGACAGTTCTGTCTTGTTGCTGACATTCCTACTCTTGTTGCTGATACTCTTTTGTTGCTGACAGTTTTTACTGTGTAGATTCTTGTTTTTGTTTACAACTTTCTTTGCTTTTGCTTATTTTCTTCTTTCCACGTCCCACTTTCGAAAACCAAAACTTCCAAAGAAACACATATTCATCAGTGTTTGCCATTACACCGTAACGTAACATCGGTGCAGACCTTCAGACTGCAAACGTGCAGAAGTAAAAAGCTCACTGGTTAAGGTTGCAAAAGCTAACCCAGTGAAATTACCCAACTACAGAGGTTTATCAAGCAGCTTTTTAATACTTTTGATATCTACGTGAAATGTCCGGTTTTCTTTTTTTCTTTTCAGGACGGAGAGAGTTAAAACAACGAAACATCGTTAACACCCCCCCCCCCCACCCCCACCCCACCCCCGAAACTTTATGACTGCAAGAAGCCAGTTGGTGTTCTGATGCTGTTGCAAGGGTGAACGAAGATAATGAGGTAGGAAGCTATTTTTTTTTAACACTTTCGCAGCTGGTGGGAAAGCTGATTCTGCCACAGGAAATCAAAAGCGAATCAAAGATGCTTATCTGGTGGAGAGATCTCTCTAGAAAAACGCAGTTGGGAAACCTTGGTCGGAGGTGAAAAAAAGAATGTTCGTGGAATACGGTGAGATGAGCGAAGGTACTTTCCCGACAAAACCTCACTGGCGAGTCTTAAAACATATGAGCTTTTCGCCTGTCCCAACGTGGCAAACGAGATGGTAAGAAAACGAACGTTTCAACCATGGAGAAGCACACATAAACGCGAAAACGCATATCACATACACCCAGACAGTCAGACAGACAGCTAGACAGACACAGAGAGACAGACAGAGAGACAGACAGAGAGACAGACAGACAGCTAGACAATCAGACAGTCAGACAGATAATCAGTCAGACAGAACAGACAGACAGACAGACAGACAGACAGACAGACAGACAGACAGACAGACAGACACCTCCTGTGTCCGGCCGTCTGTACATGATCAATTATCCATTATTCATAAGCGGCATGGCAGAACACCGTCGACATCAGACTTGCATGTCTCCTGGGAGCTCTGTCATGGTCAGTCATGGCAAAAGCCGTGTGCACAAACACTGACACATGCATACAAGTGATGGGAGAACTGGGGATGGGGCAAGCGAGAGTGGTGGTCGTGTGGGGAGAAAAGCTCATGCACGTTGTGTGTGTGTGTGTGTGTGTGTGTGTGTGTGTGTGTGTGTGTGTGTGTGTGTGTGTGTGTGTGTGTGTGTGTTGTGTGTGTGTATGTGTGTCTGTGCGTGTGTGTCTGTGCGTGTGTGTTTGGTGTGTGTTTGTGTTGTGTGTGTGTGTGTGTGTGTGTGTGTGTGTGTACGACTACGTGCCTGGACGTGCTCGCGCTCGGATATGTACGCATCTGTACTTTTCTGGGTATTCGTATGCAAGCGCACATATATGTATCTGAGTATGCTTACTTGTATGTTTTGTAAGTGTGTGTATGTGTGAAGGTGGGTGTCGCGCGCACACACACACAGAATGAACAGAAAAGGGCAAACATAATAAAGGTTTGACAGATCGAGGGGGGGGGGGGGGAGGGCGGGAAAGAGAGAGCGAGAAAGGGATGGGGGTGGGCGGGGAGAAGAGTAAAAGTGATTGCACAAAGAAAGCCAGACATAAAGATTAGAAGGAAGAGGAGGGAGGGAGGGAGGGAGGGTCTACTTCAATACAAAGGGGGTCACCTTAATACAAATACACTATATCAAATCGCATGGAAATATCAAAACGGATACACAAGGTTATGCAAATATCGCTGGGGTTAAAAGATCTCTCCTCAACTAACCTGCCTGGGCGGAAGAAGCTAGAATAGTAGGTTTCCCCTTTCCAAGTACAGTTAGATATAATTACAGAGAAACAGCTCTCGCGAAAAAAATGTAGAAAATACCTCTGGAAAAGCCGAAACTATCGCCGGCCATAATTCTTCTAGTAACGACAACTTTTGTTAACTGTGGAGCGATTTTATTTCTGGCTTCTTTCCCTTGCATCGAGAAGTCGAGCCCTTCAGCAGCAACACGTTTCACTGTCTAAGCAAGCTCTTTCGGAGTGTGCGCGCGTTTGGTGACGACATACTTTCATTAAGTTATCTTTTTCTTTCATTCGCCTCTTTTAAATTTCTAACAAAATGATTTCGAAATAAGAGAGAGAGAGAGATAGAGAGAGAGAGAGAGAGAGAGAGAGAGTGATATATATATATATATATATATATATATATAATGATAATGATCATAAAAATGATAATGATAATCACACCTTATTTTCCAACAGACGAAGTTAATCGCTAAAAGTCTTCTTCTTTTTAAACTTGCCGTTGTTTGTATGCTGGGTATATTCATGTTTCCATCAGCCAGCCACTGACAAGACTTACTGTATGTTTGACGTGCATATTAATATACTACAAGCGTACAGCCGAAATGTGATTTCTAAGAAGAATGTTGAGAGTTCCATGGACAGCAAAGAAAAACAAGACAGTCTTGAAGGAGGCAGACACAAGAAGAGCATTCATGAAGAAGATTACGAAAAGACAAGCAACATTTATAGGACATTTTATGAGGCAAGAGAAATCAGAGCACCTGGTCACAACAGGAAAGCTGGAGGGAAAGAGAGCAGCAGGCAGATCAAGGGAGAAAATATTGGACGGATTTGCTGAGTGGCTGAGGACGGAGAGGGTGGGAGATGTACTTGCATTGACGAGGGATAGATTCGTCTGGAGGGCCGTGATCGCCAACGCCATGCAGCAGCGCACATGATGATGACATGCATACATACACGACGGTAGGTTAGGCACTGGAAGGTCTGCTCACAAGCTGATCAGAGAAATAGGAAAATCTCCACCCTTTACCAATCAGGCAGAGGTAGATGTCTGGGTGGATCATACCCAGGATCTTCCAAAAGGAAGTGAACGTTTACCCACTTGATTACCACACGATAGGTAGACACAGACAGATAGATAGACAGATAGATAGATAGATAGACAGATAGACAGACAGATAGATAGATAGACAGATATTTAGACAGATATTTAGACAGATAGACAGACAGATAGACAGATAGACAGATGGACAGATAGACAGATAGATATATACAGATAGATAGATGATAGATAGATGGATAGATAGACAGATAGATAGACAGATGGATGGATAGCTAGCTAGCTAGCTAGCTAGATAGATAGATAGATAGATAGAGAGAGAGAGAGGAGAGAGAGAGAGAGAGATAGAGAGAGAGAGAGAGAGAGAATTAGTCTGTAATAACCACTCATAGGTATGAGGAATCAGATCATCTCGAAGCATAGTAAACATGTGGGATGCTATAAATTCATTCAATCAGTTTCTCAATGAACTGTCAAATCAGCATGAAATAGTTTTTCAGAAAGTCGCTGGTACATATACACAAACCTGAAATAGGCATCCATATTGCCGATCAAACAACAATGTGCATTTTCTATAACGGTACTGACGACAGAGAGTAAAAAGTCTGACAACAAAGAACTTATGAAGAGTACACACACATACACACAAGCGCGCATACACACACGTGTGAGCACACACACATACAGTGAATGTAAATGCACGCATACACACAGAGTGATACAAAAACAAAAACAAAACAAACAAACAACAAAAACAAAAAAGAAACAAAAAGAGTATTTAAGATATAAAGCTAGCAGACACAATTTTTATTTTGTAGGAAGACAGCAACCTCAAAGCATCACATCTAGAGTATGACTTTTTCAACTGCAGTAAAAGCCCGCAAGGGAAAAAATTATGTATGAACCCGTGATCTGAGATTTAGATTCTGTTCTATAATGACTGAACGAGAAACCACCACCACCACCACCACCACCAAAATGTCTGCAACGGCTACCATCTTTCACAAACACAAGCCACTAACACCAGCCCGCAGATATGTACCACAAACAGAACAACTGTGTCCTATGCGCCAGTTCTAGACTGTTAGCACCGACAACTTTTGTTCCTCTATACAACAGTATCACATCCAGGTTGTTTCCCTTACATCAAAAAGTGTAACTCGTTTTAGCCGATGAAAGAAAATCATTTTCGGACCGACGGTCATTTAGTTACGGCTTTCGTCCCATTTCAGATTTTTAAATTCATTACTTTGTTCTTTAACTGTTTATTTCAAAATTTTCAAATGAACAGACATAGAGATGACAGCGAGCGAGCAGGGAGAGAGAGAGAGGGGAAGAGAGGGGGAGTGACGTACAGATGAGTTGGACAACGAACTTACAAGTACACACACACACACACACGCACACACACACACACACACACACAGAGCAAGTGTGTATACACACACACATACACACACACACACGAAACACATTCAAACACACATAAACATATTAACTCTCTCACCTCGTCACACCCAGGACACCTAGGCCGGATGAGCTGGGCATAGTGTCTCTCACAGTACAGGTGTTTGTCGTGCTGACAGTAGACGAGGTCCACGAGCAGCTCCTCGCACGTGACACATACGAAACAGGCTGGGTGCCAGAACGTCCCCTCCCCCACCTTGGGGGCCGTCACCACCAGCTCCCCTCTGTCGATCTCTCCCTTACAGCAGGAACATGTCTGGAAGAAAAAGAGTTGTGGTTTTTAGTTTTAATGTCTACTTAAACTGCAAGGTATCAAAGTTGCTACACACCCTCTACACACCAATTTGCCTAGTGTTTTTACCTATCAACTGACCTAGTTCTGTGACCTACCTACTAACGCACCCAAGTTCGGACCTAACTCTTTCACCTACCTACTAATATACCAGGTTCACGCCTAGGTCTGTTACCTACCTACTAACGTACCCAAGTTGGAACCAAGCTCTGTTACCTACCTACTGTAGTACCCAAGTATGGACCTAACTCTGTCACCTACCTACTAATATCATATACCCAGGTTCAGACCTAGGTCTGTTACCTACCTACTAACGTACCTAAGTTTGGACCTAGCTCTATGACCTACCCATTAACGTACCCAGATTCGGATCTAGTTCTCTTATCTACCTACTAACGTACCCAGATTCGGATCTAGTTCTGTTACCTACCTACTAACGTACCCAGATTCGGACCTAGCTTTGTTACCTACCTACTAACGTACTCAGATTCGGATCTAGTTCTGTTACCTACCTACTAACGTACTCAGATTCGGATCTAGTTCTGTTAACAACCTACTAACGTACTCAGATTCGGATCTAGTTCTGTTACCTACCTACTAACGTACCCAGATTCGGACCTAGCTCTGTTACCTACCTACTAACGTACCCAGATTCGGACCTAGCTTTGTTACCTACCTACTAACGTTTCTCAGATTCGGATCTAGTTCTGTTAACAACCTACTAACGTACTCAGATTCGGACCTAGCTTTGTTATCTACCTACTAACGTACTCAGATTCGGACCTAGTTCTGTTACCTACCTACTAAGTACTCAGATTCGGATCTAGTTCTGTTACCTACCTACTAACGTACTCAGATTCGGATCTAGTTCTGTCTACCTACCTACTAACATACCCAGATTTCGGATATCTATGGATCTAGTTCTGTTACCTACCTACTAACGTACTCAGATTCGGACCTAGCTCTGTTACCTACCTACTAACGTACTCAGATTCGGATCTAGTTCTGTTACCTACCTACTAACGTACTCAGATTCGGATCTAGTTCGGTTACCTACCTACTAACGTACTCAGATTCGGATCTAGTTCTGTTACCTACCTACTAACGTACTCAGATTCGGATCTAGTTCTGTTACCTACCTACTAACGTACTCAGATTCGGACCTAGCTCTGTTACGTACCTACTAACATACCCAAGTTTTGACCTAGCTCTGTTACCTACCTACTAACGTACCAAGTTTGGACCTAGCTCTGTTACCTACCTACTTAATACCCAAGTTCGGACCTACCTCTTTAAACTTACCTACTATATACCCTAGTTTGGACCTAGCTCTGTTACCTACCTACTAACGTACCCAAGTTTGGACCTAACTCTTGTTACCTACGTACGAACGTACCCAAGTTGTATCTAGCTCTGTTACCTACCTACTAACGTACCCAACGTATCTAGCTATGTTACCCACCTACTAACGTACCCAAGTTCTGATCTAGCTCTGTTACCTACCTACTAACGTACCCAAGTTCTGATCTAGCTCTGTTACCTACCTACTAACGCACCCAAGTTCTGACTAGCTCTGTTACCTACCTACTAACGTACCCAAGTTCGGACCTAGCTCTGTTACCTACCTACTAACATATCCCAAGTTCTGATCTAGCTCTGTATCTACCTATTAACGTACCCAAGTTCGGACCTAGCTCTGTTACCTACCTACTAACGTACCCAAGTTCGACCTACTCTGTTACCTACCTACTAACGTACCCAAGTTCAGACTACTCTGTTACCTACCTACTAACTACCCAAGTTCAGACCTAGCTATGTTTACCTACGGATCTAGTTCTGTTACCTACCTACTAACGTACTCAGATTCGGATCTAGTTCTGTTACCTACCTACTAACGTACCCAGATTCGGACCTAGCTTTGTTACCTACCTACTAACGTACTCAGATCGGATCTAGTTCTGTTACCTACCTACTAACGTACCCAAGTTCTGATCTAGCTCTATTACCTACCTACTAACATACCTAAGTTCGGATCTAGCTATGTACCTACCTACTAACATACCCAAGTTCTGATCTAGCTCTGTTACCTACCTACTAACATACCCAAGTTCGGACTAGCTATGTTACCTACCTACTAACTTACCCAGATTCAGTTCTAGCTCTGTTACCTACTTACTAACGTACCCAAGTTAAACCTAGCTCTTTTACCTGTCTAGTAATGTACCCAAGTTCGGACCTAGCCTTGTATCTCCTTACCAACGTACCCAAGTTCGGGCCTAGCTACGTTTACCTACCTACTAACATACCCAAGTTCGGACCTATTTATGTTATCTACCTACTAACATACCCAAGTTCGGACCTAGCTATGTTACCTACCTACTGACGTACCTAAGTTCTGATCTAGCTCTGTTACCTACCTACTAACGTACCCAACTTCTGATCTAGCTCTGTTACTTACCTACTAACGTACCCAAATTTCATCTAGCTATCGTTACCTACCTACTAACATACCCAAGTTCGGACCTATTTATGTTACCTACCTACTAACATACCCAAGTTCAGACCTAACTCTGTTACCTACCTACTAACGTACCCAAGTTCAGACCTAGCTCTGTTACCTACCTACTAACGTACCCAAGTTCAGACCTAACTCTGTTACCTACCTACTAACGTACCCAAGTTCAGACCTAACTCTGTTACTTACCTACTAACGTACCCAAGTTCAGACCTAACTCTGTTTCCTACCTACTAACGTACCCAAGTTCAGACCTAACTCCGTTACCTACCTACTAACGTACCCAAGTTCAGACCTAACTCTGTTACCTACCTACTAACGTACCCAAGTTCAGACCTAACTCCGTTACCTACCTACTAACTGACCCAAGTTCAGACCTAACTCTGTTACCTACCTACTAACGTACCCAAGTTCAGACCTAACTCTGTTACCTACCTACTAACGTACCCAAGTTCAGACCTAACTCTGTTACCTACCTACTAACGTACCCAAGTTCAGACCTAACTCTGTTACCTACCTACTAACGTACCCAAGTTCAGACCTAACTCTGTTACCTACCTACTAACGTACCCAAGTACAGACCTAACTCTGTTACCTACCTACTAACGTACCCAAGTTCTGATCTAGCTCTATTACCTACCTACTAACATACCTAAGTTCGGATCTAGCTATGTTACCTACCTACTAACATACCCAAGTTCTGATCTAGCTCTGTTACCTACCTACTAACATACCCAAGTTCGGACCTAGCTATCTTACCTACCAACTAACTTACCCAGATTCAGTTCTAGCTCTGTTACCTACTTACTAATGTACCCAAGTTAAACCTAGCTCTGTTACCTGTCTAGTAATGTACCCAAGTTCGGACCTAGCCTTGATATCTCCTTACCAACGTACCCTGGTTTGGATCTAGCTTTGTTACATACCTATCTGCTAACGTACCCCAGGACCGGACCTAGCTTTCATACCTCCTTATCAACGTACCCAAGTTTGAACCCAGCTTTGTTCGTGCCCTATCAACATGCCCAGGTTTTGACCAAGTCTATTACACACCTATCACAGAACCCAGGATTGGAGATATCTTTAGTACCTCCCCACCAACGTACTCAGGTTCGGACCCAGCTTTGTTACGTTCTTACCAACGTACCAACGCTGGGACCTGGAACTGTTATCTCCCTACCAACATGCCCAAATTCGGACCTTGCTTTATTATCCACCTACCAACGTACCCAAGTTGGGACCCAGCTTTGTTAGCACCCTACCAACGTACCCTCGAACGGACCTGGTTTTGTTACTTACCTACCTACCAACGTACTCAAGCTGGGACCTGGCTTTGTTACCTACCTACCTACCAACGTACTCAAGCTGGGAACTGGCTTTGTTACCTACCTACCTACCAACGTACTCAAGCTGGGACCTGGCTTTGTTACCTACCTACCTATCAACGTACTCAAGCTGGGACCTGGCTTTGTTACCTACCTACCTACCAACGTACTCAAGCTGGGACCTGGCTTTGTTACCTACCTCCTACCAACGTACTCAAGCTGGGACATGGCTTTGATACCTCTCTAGCGATGTATCCAGGTTCTGACCTAGCTTTACCTCCCTACTACTAAAGTACCCAAATTTGAACTAGCTTTGTTAGTTTCTTACCAACATATCATTCCATAGACATGTCTATGATGTATGCTTACAACGTGCACATTCGCTTACTTACATAGTACACATCCATCTACCATCCTGTCGCTGTTTTATACCCATCTAAGTAGCCACCCGTCTACCTACCTGCAAAGTCATCTATTCATTTGCTTACCTTACCTACCAATATACAAACATAGTCGAATCTGTGTTACTTACCTACCAACCAACATACAAACAAACCTATACAAGCTACCTAACAAGCACATACTACACACATACTACCTGCCTAACTATCTACTTTCCAGCTTCGTAGATTTTATTTTTTATTGCGCTACTGCCCCCCCCCCCCCCCCCCTTTCCCACATACGCTGCTCCTAATCAACCTACATATTTTCTTAAATTTTCCACATCAGAAACATGTATGAACGAACATAGAGAATTGCGTTTCACTTAACTCTTCATTTGTTTTCTTTATTCAACTATTCCGTTGTTTGGAGAACACAGCGCAGGCGTTATGTCTCTGCACATTTTGCATATTCCGTCTTAAACGGTCGTGCATACTGGGTATTTTCATATTTCCATAAACCACCGAACACAAGACAGGGCCTACAGTATCTTTAACGTATATATTATTTTGATCTCTGTATATGTGCTCGTATGTACGAGAGAGAGAGAGAGAGAGAGAGGAGAGAGAGAGAGAGAGAGAGAGAGAGAGAGAGAGAGAGAGGAGGAGGAGGGAGAGAGAGAGAGAGAGAGAGAGAGAGGAGAGAGAGGAGAGGGAGAGAGAGAGAGAGGAGAGAGAGAGAGAGGGAGAGAGAGAGGAGAGAGAGAGAGAGAGAGAGAGAGAGAGGAGAGAGGAGAGAGAGAGAGAGAGAGGAGAGAGAAGAAGAGAGAGGAGAGAAGAGAGAGAGGAGGAAGGGTCTGCACCATTGTTGACATGAAAGAACGGAAATTTTTCATCCCTTGTTCCACCACACCATTGACCACAGATCACAATCATATCACCTGTGTACTACAATCCACTGCTGATCAATTGTGTCCAATCAAATACCATAATGACTATCCATTTTTGTATCACAATCAAATACCATAATGACTATCCATTTTTGTATCAAATCAAATACCATAATGACTATCCATTTTGTATCATCAATCATAATGACTATCCATTTTGTATCACAATACCATAATGACTATCCATTTTTGTATCACAATCAAATACCATAATGACTATCCATTTTTGTATCATAATCAAATACCATAATGACTATCCATTTTGTATCACAATCAAATACCATATGACTATCCATTTTGTATCACAATCAAATACCATAATGACTATCCATTTTTGCATCATAATCAAATACCATAATGACTATCCATTCTTGTATCACAATCAAATACCATAATGACTATCCATTTTTGTATCACAATCAAATACCATATGACTATCCATTCTTGTATCACAATCAAATACCATGACTATCCATTCTTGTATCACAATCAAATACCTATGACTATCCATTTTTGTATCATAATCAAAATACCATGATGACTATCCATTCTTGTATCACAATCAAACACCATGATGACTATCCATTTTTGTATCACAATCAAATACCATAATGACTATCCGTTCTTGTATCACAATCAAATACCATGATGACTATCCGTTCTTGTATCACAATCAAATACCATCATGACTATCCATTCTTGTATCACAATCAAATACCATAATGACTATCCGTTCTTGTATCACAATCAAATACCATAATGACTATCCGTTCTTGTATCACAATCAAATACCATGATGACTATCCATTCTTGTATCACAATCAAATACCATAATGACTATCCATTCTTGTATCACAATCAAATACCATAATGGCTATCCATTCTTGTATCACAATCAAATAGCGCAATGACCATCTATTCTTGTATCACAATCAAATAGCACGATGACAATCCATTCATGTATCACTTACGTAGCTTGCCATCGACCCATACATATACATCTTTGTTACCTGCCTACTGACGTTCCTTTGTACTTACCCATCACCTCCTGGGGACCCACCTACTAACATGCCAACCTACGTACCTATCCATCTATTTTTTTTTCATGGAATTATTTACCTCGTCTACTTGTCTTTGTCTAATTACCACTTTCCAACGCGCCCACCAATCTGTCTCTTCTCTGCACGAAAAACCAACTAATTTACATTCGTTTTCTACCGTCACAAACTAAAGCCACGTGTGTATTAACACACAAGTGTAACTAGTCTTTGCCTGTGTATGTATATGTCTTACGTATCCATAAACTGATTTTAAAAAGGACTGACAGCATTGATCATCATCATCATGTGCCCTGCTGCGTGGCGTTGGCGATCATAGCCCCCTGGCACTGATCATAAGCATTTAAAAAATCAATTAAAAAAACTAAACAACTCACTCACTGCGCTGTTCGTATTTAGGTGTTAGGTATAACTGTCATATCTAACATGTACTGACCATGTATTGAAAAATAAAATCTCACCGTGAAAGAAGAGGCCTCCTTGACGAACCAATATCATGATCATAAGCATTAAAAAAAAATCAAAGCAAAACAAAACTCACTCACTCACTGTGCTGTTCGTGTATAGGTGCTAGGTATAACTATCATATCTAACATGTATTGACCATGTATTGGAAAATAAAAATCTCACCGTGTCAGAAGGGGCCTCCTTGACAGAGCCAACGTCCATGGCCACCTGATCTCTCAGTTCACGGAAGATGCGGAACTCTTTAGTCTCGCTAGGATCCTCCAGACTCTTGCAGTAACGGTCGCTGAGGTCCTGTTTGGGCAGCTGACGGATCAGCTGCAGGTCACGGTACCTCTCCCCTGGTGTTCCCACCCTGGGTACTTTGTGGTTGGGTAGCTGGTCCATGTATTCTTCAATCTGTGACAAAACAGGCAGAAAGATATAGAACAGGGAAGGTGCAGGACAGAGAAAGAGAGAGAAAGAGGGGGGTTAAAAGGGGCGGGAAATTTATACCTTAACCTTTTGACTCTCGCACCCTGTACTACAGCATCCTGCATTGCCAACCATGTTTGCAAAGCAAACACTTAACCCTTTTGACTCCCTCACTTCCCGCAAGAAGCTGGTGGATAGGATGAGGGAGTCAAAGGGTTAATTTTTTTGCAGTTGATGGACAGGGTGCGGGAGTCAAAGGGTTAACTCGCTGAATGCAGATCAGGTCTTTTCAACCAGAAGAAACGTCATTATCTCTGTGGATGAAATAAGCTGGTAAATAGTTTGTTCTTTATTGATTAATCTTGGTAACAGCGTCCACGAATAACACTCACCACTCTTCCCCCACCTTCCTTTAAGGAGGATGGGGGTGGAAACAGTACATTCCTGTTTCGATTATTTTGCTTCGGTTGAGCTTCTTTCCCTCTAAGCCCATTGATTTTATGATAATGTTGGTTTGGATGTTCTAACACCATCATTTATGGTTTCCTTGTCTGTCTGTATCTCTCTCTTACACGCTCCCGTGCGCACGAACACACACGTAGAGACAGAGAGAGGGACAGGGGGGAGGGGAGAGAGAGGGAGAGGGAGAGAGAGAGAGAGACAGACAGAGACACAGAGAGAGAGAGAGAGAGAGAGAGAGAGAGAGAGAGAGAGAGAGAGAGAGAGAGAGAGAGAGAAAGAGTGGACATGACACGAAACTTTGTCTTTCAACAATACAGATACAGACAGTACACAGGCCGACTTACTATTATGCCGCTGCTAATCTTATCAGCAATTAATTAAAGTTAAAAAAAAAAACGAAAGGTAAACAGGGTGGAAGAGCGGGGGTCGGGGAGAGAAAGAAAGAGAGAGAGAGACAGAGAGAGAGAGAGATAGACAGAGACAGAGAAAGAGAGAGTCAACCATTTTCCACTACACACACACACACACACACACACACACACACACACACACACACACACACACACACACGTACAAATAGGGTCAAGCCATTTCAACATTCCAGTGACATCTAATTTTCTCTCTCCGGGATTATTGATTTATCTGACAGAGCCGAGGACAAGATGTAATATCTCACGATAAATCCCAGCCCATAACGTAAAAACTGGACTGTTCACTGCCTGTCCTGAATACGCCAATGTGAACTTATGCGCCTTATGAGTCCCGTCCCTCCCTCTCATCTCAAATCCTCGCCAGTACAAAGCATAGGACTTTTTCGCAGGCTAAAGTGTCTTCTAATTGCCGACAGATTCTAGTGGAGCACATATTCAACTGTCGAGTTAACATTGCTTAATCCTTTGACTTCTGCACCCTATCCATCAACTGCAAAAACTTAACCCTTTGACTCTCTCACCCTATCCACCAGCTTTCTGCAGGAAGCTGATGGACAGGGTGAGAGAATCAAAGGGTTAAGTTTTTGCTTTGCTATCATTGATGACGATGCAGGATGCTAATGGATAGAGTGAGAGTCAAAGGGTTAAACAAAGTTTATGTCATTCAAAAGACAGTCCATACCAGACAGGACCACAGCGTCCAGAGCACGTTCTACAGTTTTGCCCACTGTTAAGATATAAAATACACGAACAATACCAAATAGGGAAACTCTGGAAAAGCAGCTTTGGGGCAGCAAAGAAGACTGTATGAAAACCACAGTATTCATCCAGACCACTGGATTGTCCATTTGCCAAAAATCGAAAAAAGAATCCACATAGATACATAATCATAATCATTGACATGTCACCAACTTTTCAAAAGCACACAGGGTGTATGGTGATGACCTATCCAAAACCAGTGGATGTTTAATCATCTACGCGGGCGTTTCAACTGTAAAGTTGGACAACAGGACTGTTCAAACACGCGTTAAATACTCCCTGTTGGGCAGTAACCATGAAAACCGTCTGATGCACATCCATCTGCGTGCGACTCAAGACACTTGTAAGATATAATTCTGTCTGCTGATACACACACATAGATTCGACCGAGTGGAGCCGAATCATCCTCCTGTTCCAAAAAGCAAAATTGAAAAGTGCACTGTATGAAGCTGAGATGACCTCGACATTTACGGTGCCAGACAACGACTCACGCTACCCCTTCCCACCCCTTCCCAACTAAAGGCTAACGGTCAGAAATAAATCGATAGGACCATGACGACACCTCCGCCGCGAGCTATTACTTTCGCCCCATGGAATTCCCCCTGGGAGGGGGGGGGGGGCAGCTAGACTGGGGTACACTTCCAATCAATGGGACCGCCACTATCCATCAGGGAGGGTGGCCCCGCTAGCGCCAGTGGGCACCGGCAGGCGCTAAAGCCACGCCACAAAACGGCCGGTCCATCGATCGCTCCCCTCGAGCTTATCACCCGGCAGAGACGTGAAGGCCACTTGTTGGACACTGCTTCTGGAGGAAGGAAACAGGGTTGCCATATCAAGCCTTAGTCACACTGGTTGCAGCGTTGATTAAATTAAACAGCATTCACACGGGTTGCATCATTAAGCGCTAATCACTGGGATTACCATGTTAAGCTTAAGTCACACATGTTTGCTGTGTTAAGTGCTAGTCACACTGATTGCGGTGTTAGTCACACAGGTTGCAGTGTTAAGTGCTAGTTAAAACAGCTGCAATGTTAAGCGCTAGTCACACTGGCTGCAGTATCAAGCACCATTCACATGGGTTGCAGTATTAAGCACTAATCATGTGGGTTGCAGTTAATATCTCCACCTTGTAGGTAAAGGGTGGAGAGTTTTGCAATCTCCCATGGTCAACATATAAGCAGACCTGCCAGTGCCTATCATCCCTTCTTATGTAAGCACATGTACAATATCGAATATGTACGTTTAAGATCCTGTAAGCCATGTCAGTGGCTGGCTAATGGAAACACGAAAACACCCAGGAAGCTTGCCAACCAAAGACTGTGCAGAACATACCACCTGCACAGTGTAAGCTAAAACAAAGTGCACACATGCAGCCGAGTAAAAAATAGGAATGCTAAAGATATGCACACACACACACACACAAAGCAAGACAAACACACACACACACACACACACCACGCAGACACACCCACACATACAAACACACACACACACGACAACACACAACCACACATACACAACACCACACACACACACATACAACACCACAACACACCAACAAACACACCACACAAACACAACACATACACAACGCACCAGACACACCACAACACACACACACACACAAACACACACACACACATACAGATGAAGGACACACAGAACACAGGGAAGGACAATAACACACTAATTTTAACACCATCACCACCACCCACCCCAACAGAGTGTGGCGATCTGCCTCAAATGCTGGGAATGAAATGATCTTCATTAATTGTAAATGAGCAATCCCCAACAATCTCTTGTGAATCATCCTCAATGCTCCTATGTGAATAAATGGAGCAATCTATGTGAATAAAGAGCAATCCTACGTGATAAAGGAGCAATCCTATGTGAATAACGGAGCAAATCCTAGTGAATAAGGATAGCAATCCTACTGAATAAAGAGTAATCCTACGTGAATAAAGGAGCAATCCTACGTGAATAAAGGAGCAATCCTACGTGAATAAAGGAGCAATCCTACGTGAATAAAGGAGCAATCCTATGTGAATAAGGGAGCAATCCTACGTGAATAAAGGAGCAATCCTATGTGAATAAGGGAGCAATCCTACGTGAATAAAGGAGCAATCCTATGTGAATAAGGAGCAATCCTACGTGAATAAGGGAGCAATCCGATATGAATAAATGAGTAATCCTACGTGAATTAAGGAACAAACTTGGAATCTGAGACGACGAACGATATACAGCGTTTCCTCGGGAAAAATCAACAAATAAAACAATTCTTGCTGTTTGCCCTGTCCTTGTTGCTGACTCCCTATGATCAAACACATATGTTGGATAATTGTAATCAGTTTCTAGATTCTTCAGTATATAAACGCAAAATGTTGATGAACCATTTATTACGCAAGCGTATTAACACCCAAAGCAAACACCCTAAGTGTTCAACAGAATAACGTAATATTATTTTCGAATGAGCAAATTCATGACGCAGACGTACAGACAACTAGTAGTCAAACTGCTCATTGGGGGCATGGTTTTTTTCTTCCCTGTGAATTCAAATTCATCAACAAAGACAACAATGAAAATGAACAGACAGCAACAAACTCAGTCAAGCAAAGAGTTCCACTTAACAAGAGAAAACAAGGTGTTAACATCCTGGCAAGAACCCTTCTGTTTCAAAAGACGTGTCTAACACGCAATGACTGAGCTGGCTGTCGGCGTAACAAGGTACCCCGTAATCTCCACCCTCTACTACCTCCGTTGGAAAATCAATAAGATTTCGGTTCTTCCTTTTATCTCACCCAGACAGAGAACAAAGGAGCCAGTAATGGAATTAATCGCATCAACTCCCCGCTGAACGATTTTCAGATCCATAATGCAGGGGGCTGACTCAGAAACGGTGAACCTTGCGCGGCCCGACTGTGGCAGCCCCCCTACCCTACCCCCCACCTCCTCATCTCCCGGCGTCAATCCCTTACCCCACTGAGGTCCTGTACCTATCCCGATTACATTATGACGTCGCCTCCAGTAATAGACTCTGCCCAAACGACATCAACGACCCTGTGTGATCAGAAGCGTTGCTGGGGGCTCTAGACTCGCTAACCTCTATTTTATCCACTTCTCCGTCCTTGACTACCCCCGTAAGCGACAGACCCGTACGGTGCAGACCCCAGCTGTGAGACAAAAACAGACATGCACTGTCCGATCCATTTTAGGCTTTTGAGGAAGCCGCAAGCAAATCGTCAGAGAAAGGAAGTCTCACACAATTATCACCGTTTTGAAGTCTCTCTCATTTCTCTTCACAGACTACTTTTCAAACTTTTCCAATGAACTTCTTGTCGTTGATCTCTTAAAAGTCTAATCACATCTTTAGTGGTTTAGAATTATGAGTTATGAGTAGAATTACAGTTTTCGAATGCACTTTTTCTGGTTAATATCTTAAAGTCTAATCAAATCTCTTAATGATCTAAAATATAAGTTACGAGCAGATTTTTTTTTAAAGTGTCTAAATTCACTATTCAAAGTGGCAAATACTTTTGGAGATAGAGCAGACTGTAATATTGATTCATTAGGCTCAATTGTCGAGTCATGTATCACGCTGTCTTGTGCTAGGTTTGAGAAATGGAATGCTCTTTCTTTACATAATCTTTATAATTTCTACGCTCGTATCAGAATGGTAAAAAATATTGATTCCTAATCAACGTGGTCGCTGCGTGGACCGATGCGACACAACAGCATACAGGATCCTCCATCTCTGTCGTCTCGAGTGCAGCAATAAGCAGTTTGGAGTTTGAAGTTTGCTCGAGAGGGATTCATCGCACTCGAGAAATTCCATTTGCGCTCTACCTAAATTTGCCAGCAAATATCTAGCAAACTCCTCGTCCACGCAATAGAAAGATCTTGGAATGAGAAGAGAAACGCAACCATGTAAAACGGACACCAGGAGAGAAACGTAACCATGTAAGACGGACACCAGGACAGAAACGTAACCATGTAAGACGGACACCAGGACAGAAACGTAACCATGTAAAACGGACACCAGGACAGAAACGTAACCATGTAAAACGGACACCAGGACAGAAACGTAACCACGTAAAACGGACACCAGGAGAGAAACGTAACCATGTAAAACGGACACCAGGAGAGAAACGAAACCATGTAAAACGGACACCAGGACAGAAACGTAACCACGTAAAACGGACACCAGGACAGAAACATAACCATGTAAAACGGACACCAGGACAGAAACGTAACCACGTAAAACGGACACCAGGAGAGAAACGTAACCATGTAAAACGGACACCAGGACAGAAACGTAACCATGTAAAACGGACACCAGGAAGAAACGTAACCATGTAAAACGGACACCAGGACAGAAACGTAACCATGTAAAACGGACACCAGGACAGAAACGCAACCAGTAAAACGGACAGCAGGACAGAAACGTAACCATGTAAAACGGACACCAGGAAAGAAACGTAACATCGTAAAACGGACACCAGGAAAGAAACGTAACCATGTAAAACGGACACCAGGAGAGAAACGTAACCATGTAAAACGGAACAGGACAGAAACGTAACCATGAAAACGGATACCAGGACAGAAACGTAACCACGTAAAACGGACACCAGGAGAGAAACGTAACCATGTAAACGGACACCAGGAGAGAAACGAAACCATGTAAAACGGACACCAGGAGAGAAACGTAACCATGTAAAAAGGACACCAGGAAAAAACGAACCATGTAAAACGGACACAGGAAGAAACGTAACCATGTAAAACGGACACCCAGGAAGAAACGTAACCATGTAAAACGGACACAGGAGAGAAACGTAACCATGTTAAAACGGACACCAGGAAAGAAACGTAACAGTAAAACGACACCAGGAAAAAACGTAACCAGTAAAACAGACACCAGGAAAAAACGTAACCATGTAAAACGGACACCAGGAGAGAAACGTAACCATGTAAAACGGACACCAGGAGAGAAACGTAACCATGTAAAAGACACCAGAAAAACGTAAGCCAGTAAAAAGGTACACCGAAGAAAACGTTACCAGGTAAAACGGACACCAGGACAAAAACGTAACCATGTAAAACGGACACCAGGAAAGAAACGTAACTACGTAAAACGGACACCAGGAAAGAAACGTAACCATGTAAAACGGACACCAGGAAAGAAACGTAACCATGTAAAACGGACACCAGGAGAGAAACGTAACCATGTAAAGACACGAGATCTAGAAAAATTAACAAGCAGTTTAGGCCACATATTTCTTACACATGTCATATCCGTTATTCAGGCCTACTGGTCAATGATACTTTTCAAACGCAGTACTCTGATTTTGGCAAAACCCAGCAGCAACAATTACTGGATTACTCTAAGTTTGGACACGACATACTAATGCCGGGACACGGAAACGGAAACGTTTGCATGACGCCGATTATAAACGATCTGGCAGTTGGCAAACACAGGATCATTATATGGTCCAACACAGCTTTCCAGCAAGCCGGCAAGAACGATAATAAATCACCAGAAACAAACACAGAAACAAGGTTATTTGGACAGACATTTCAAACAACATTCTTATAGCCACCACAACACTGGCGGGCGCAGCTGCTCTGGCGTAATTATGAGAAAGAAAATTAGGGAAAATTGTATGGGTGAGAGAAAGAAATATGCGTGACTACATGCACGCATGCATGTGTGTGTGTTAGTGGAGAGTGACATACACTTCAGCTTGATTCTTTTTTTTTTTTTAGAACAGGGCATGTGAGAGACAGAGAGAGGGAGGGAGGAAGGGAGAGGGAGGGAGGGGGACAGAGAGAAAGGGAGGGGGAGAGAGAAAGAGAGGGAGGGGGAGAGAGAGGAAGGGAGGGAGGGAGAGAAAAAGGGAGGGAGAGAGGAGAGAAGAGAGAGAGAGAGAGAGAAAGCGAGGGGGAGAGAAGAGAGAGAGGAGGAGAGGAGAGAGAGAGAGAGAGAAAGGAGGGAGAGAGAGAGAGAGAGAGAGAGAGAGAGAGAGAGAGAGAGGAGAGAGAGAGAGAGAGAATGATACTATATTTTCCATTCGTGGGGAAGTTATCAGCTGAAGCTGTTTTTACTTTTTCCGAGTTCCCATTGCTTGTGTGCTGGGTGTTTTGATGTTTCTATAAGCACGTTATAAGCACGACCATCAGGATCATTAATCCTTCGATTCTCGCGCCCTATCCACCAAATGCAAAAACAAAACTCTTTGCCTCCTTCACCCTATCCACCAGCTTCCTGCAGGAAGTTGCCGGACAAGGTGAGGGTGTCAAATGGTTAAGTTTTTCACGATGAAGGATGCTAGTGGACAGAGTGCAGGAGTCAAAAGTTTAACACACATATCACACGGGTTGCGTATCAATATTTGATATCTGCAGAACCAAACACACAGAAGCTGTTCAGGGCACTAGCGGGTCAGCACACATGTTGACCTAGGAGATCGAAAAAATCTTCAGAGCAAAATTTAGCCTTTTTTTTTCTTTCTTTTTTTTTTTTTTTTTTAAACAATGCTTAATTCACCTTTTCTCTAGTAAGACCAGAAGGGACCCAGGTAAATCCCTCTCGGAGAGTTTTCTCCTTGCTGGTGTGGACATTGGGATCATCCTGCCTCTTCCAGCCCAGCCGGTCCCGCACGTTGACGAAGTTGTCGTTGTACACATCGTGCAGGTCACGTGCACACTTGCAGTGCGTGCAGTTGTTCCTGCAGACAGATAGATAATAATAATTACGTCATTTATACACAGCAACAAGGGTCCATGTCGAGGGCAAGCTCGCTGCAGTTTACAATGACAGAACAATGTCAATTTAAAAAAAAAATGCGATGATAATGATGGATTCTCCCGTCGACACGACGGATGAGCAGGCATTCTGGTCCCTTTGTTGCCTGGTATGTTACCGGCTTGTGCGTATGCCTGACAAGCTCAAGAAACTTTTTAGTGTGGGCGGGGCATTCAATCCTCACAATCTCTTTCCCTCTCTATCTCTCTCCCTTCCCCATCTCTCTCCCTCCATATCTCCCCTCTCTCCCTCCGTCTCTTCTCCCTCTCTTTCTCTCTCCCTCTTTCTCTCCTCCCTCTTCTCTCCCTCTCCCCTATCTCTCTCTCCCTCTGTCTCTCCCTCCCTCTCTTTCCCTCCTCTTTTTCTCTCTCCTCTCCCCCCCACTGTCTCCCCCCCTCTCTCTCTCCAACAGACACACGTAGTACCACGAGCGCAGTGACTACCACATATAGAAAGGCCTCAACACGAGCAGCTTTACCGTTTCCACTTTTCATTTTCTAGCCTCGGGCTGCTGAACCATCCTCAGATGCACCGGTGCATTGACCCAAGGCTTGGACACTTTGTGGGTTTGAAATGAAAACTGCCCCACCCCCCTCCTAGATGGACAGCTTGTAAAGAAAATGTATGTAGGGTCAGCGCAGATCTCCGTCTGCCCAAGTTTGATCTTTATCCTTTCTGTAGGTTTAGTGCAAACTTGGTGCACCCCTCTCTTTAGAGAAAGGAGCAACATACAACAACAAAATATGGAAAAAAAACAACAACATTTGGTCGTGGACATGGTGGTAAGAAAATATGTTTGTTGTGTTTGTATAATCAGTTATGTATTTTTTATGATCAGTTATCACAGATGTGGTGACGTGTAGTGTACGTAGCGTTCATTCTTTAGCTGACAAAAATCAGATAACAACAAAAACAAAAACGTTCATACATAACCATACAATCAATATGTAAAATGTTTTCAACGATCACTTCCTGAGAAATAAAAACCACCAACGAACAACTATCTAACCAACCAGCTTACCAACCAACAAAAAGCAAACAAACAAACAAAACATCCGACGAATAAAAAAGGACGTTAACAAAAACAACAGAGAAACTTGATAGAATTTTTGATATAAGAGATGAATGGACCGGAAGGCGAACACATGATCGGTAAAAAGCAACGAGTGAATGAAAAACATCTTAAACACACAGAGAAGAGGGGGAGGAAGAGAGAGAGAGAGAGAGGGGGGGGACAGAAAGAGACAGACAGACAGACAGACAGACAGACAGACAGACAGACAGACAGAGACAGAGACAGACAACAGAAAATGGAAATCTTGTGGTTAAAAAATGGCCGGAAACATAAAAATATTGAAGAGACAATCTACCGTTGTTCTTTTCAAAATGAACAAGACTAGCCTTTTTCGACTGTACAGCAATAGCTTCAGTGTAACTGCTGTTCTGTCCTTATGAACGAAAAAGGCGCCTTCCTTGTCTCGTATACATCAATACTTAAAAAAATGATGTTCAGTTCTGTTGTGTTTCGAGTCTTGAGAGTTGAGTGCAATAAACAAGACACTGTAAATAGTACAATCATTACCATCAACATTAGTTCTCGAGGATGCACGGACGTCATGCAAAGTGCAGAGCAAAAATAAGAGCGTTTACACAACTGACATATGAGTTGTTCTCCAGAAATGGTGAATCCGCAGGGTGCATGTTTTTTATGTCTCAACATATTTCTTTTGCACCTTTTGCACCGATGCCAATGGCATCTCACACTTCAGTATACATTAAGGGATCAATAACATCAGATTCAGAGATGTAGGACATTGATCTTTGAGCTGAAGTTGCTGAAAATCGAAAACGAAACCTCAAAATGGCCGCCCGAATATTGCGCGAGGCCACCTACTTCAGTTGAAGTTATGTGTCATCATTATTAGATTATGTCTGTTGTTAATTTCCTGTTTCTGCACCGATGTTGTGTCAATAAAACATTTGGTACAGTTATTTGTGTGTCTTATTTTTATTTTGCGTGATTCGAAGGTCTAAAAATACCCGTCCCGTGCTTACACATTTTGTCACACTTTCTGTGTAACTTTGCACTGGACTTGAATACAACCACGGCAACAAGTGAAGTTCTAATATATTTAGTCTGAAAGAGCATTAAATAGATGTGAGAAATATCACCTCTTTCAGAGAAATGCACCTTGAATAAAAAAAATATGATCAGCTTTTGTCAGCTGTGTCACGCCCGTAATGTACGGGACGGCCCGCGAACGAAGTGAAAATTTGACCAGGGACTTCACACATTCGCTAACCTGGATAAGCTGATGCAAGCTAAATATAACAACAGATCATGTGATGCTATTTCTTTGGGTATACCCCTCTTGGGAATGACGCGGGATTTCACAAAAAGTGCTTTGTCACACTCTTCAACTATCGTAAACACGGGACGCTCATCGGGGGAAGCACCGAATCTGCCCAAACAACGGCCAATTTCTTCTTTAATCTCAACTATCGTCAACTCAGGTGAGTAATATGACTTTTATAAATATATCATTAATCTTTTAAAGACATTTTAAATACATTTTTATTTTATTTGATCTTTGTGCGCAGTCAAAAAAGAACCGAAACGTCTGTCTTTTTGCTTGAAGCAACTTGTTGCAGGAAATGCACGGCACGGTCGGAATACGATTGTGGGCGATTGGGTGCTTGTTCAAGCGTAAAATTGTAAAACAGTTAATCCTGCACATATTTTAACTCTTCTGTTGGATATTTTCACAATTTCATTTGTTTCTGATCAGGAATTCAACATTTTTTCACTGCCATCCCGCGTATTACTGTGACACTCGCCGTGGTGTGAATGTGTCAAGATGACTTCCGGTGGCTACATCACACACAAAGCACAACACCCTTATTGGCAGAATTTTAAAAGAAACTGTTCTTTTCAGTTCTTATCTTTAACAAAAATTATTGGGTACTCATTATCAAGTAACGATAACCGCTATTTTTGTTGTGCGTAAAGTTATATGTAATTTAGACGTGACGATCGTAGCGTAGGCCAACTTTACTTGTGACAAGCAGACTTTTCAGCTATTTTCAGCCATTCTTAATTGATATTTAATTTATTTGTGGATCATTTTTTTCAAGTTAATTATCAGCTTATTGAATAGATTTTGAAAGGAACTATCTATTTCATTGCTCAGCCAGACTTTTAAATAAACTGATAGGATATAAATATTTGGTATAAACTGATAAGATCTAAATATCTGATATGGTGTAAATATTTGAATTTGTATACTTTTGAAGATGAAGATTTCAAACGTTTTATTAATGGCTTTGCTTTTATTGCAGCATAACTAAAGAAAATCACTATATGGAAATTATGATTTGGTTACGTTGACTCAGATGAAACATTTCCCTGTTCAATGATTTCAGGACTGGAATGTATGTCATTGTACATGTTCTGGTCAAGCATGGACAGAAGACATCCTTAAAAGAATATGGAGGAGTGGTAATCTGACTACTTTTCCTGTAGACAATAGTGACAGTAAAAGAGTAAGTGCATACTTCTTTAAAATAATGAATGTGTAAAACTGCCATTGGTTCAGTGTACAAAGCCAACATGCACAATACAGACTTTATTGAAATATTATGGCCATCTATGGGATTAGTACACAGAGGAAACCGACCCACATTTTGCACATCCACCCCCACCCCCACCCCTATTCTTCCAGCTTGTCAGATTGACAACATATCACCAGTAGCAAAGAAGTTACGAAGGCGTATTTCTTACTTAATACAGTAAGTAACTGTATGAGAATGAAAATATCTATTAATTCTTTGACAGATTGTCCCCATCACATGGCCAGTGTTTTACAGGCGTTATAGCTGTAACGAAGTAATACAAGGAATAAAAGCTTGTATAGCTATTTCGTATTATTACACTATGTTTCAGATCCTGTCCAAGGAGGAAGAAGACTTTGAAATCAGCTTCCTAAAGGAAACTAATGGTTCCTTCAACTGGCCCGAGAAGGAGGACATCGCATGGGTTTTGTCCACTTAGTCACCATGCTGGACCTAAGAAAACTGGGGCCTCGAGTCCTGTCATGATTTATCATCCAAATGGACCCTAATGTATTAAAGGGATCCTAATGTGTTTTATAACACTGTTTATTAGAATAATAAACTTTTGTGGAGTGAAAACTGCTATTTTCTGTGTTTTTCCTTTAATGTCCACTATTGTCGTCACATGGAATGCAGTGATGGTATTCACTTATCTTAACTTTCCTCTCAGCTGTTGAATGATGTGGTGCTTTCTGATATGCACACTGTTTGAGCTTCTTGTCAGAAAGAATATGTAGGCATTGCAAGAAAAATCTGTTGATGGTTAACGTCCATGACAAAGTTAAATTGGGGATGTCGCGTACATTACATTGTCACACTTTTAGAAGGGTCATATGTGATCCAAATTTGACATAAAAGCAGTTTATTGCTTTGATTGCTTTCTTCCTTGCTATATGTTATATTTCCATAGCAATTGTGTATGCAGTATCTAAAATTGTGTGGCTTACATCTCAAATGTGTCACACCGTAATGTACGCGACACCCTGATGGACCCCTGTTTCAAGTCTCAAGAATATTAAAACAGATTGCCTCACTGATTTTTTAAAGCATAATTAAGAATTTAGATAACAGTCCCTTTCTAATCAGCATAAATCCACAATCCCTGTTTCATGTTTCATTTTTGACCTGATGCAACCTCGGAGTCACCATTTCTGGAGAACAACTCATATGTACTAACACAACAGACACAAACAGATAACTTTCAGCTTTAACAGTCAGTTAGAGGCTACAATGCCCGGATAACTATGATTCTAGAGGCAGTATCTACACCGCGTATGCCAAGCGGTGGGTATTTGTGAAATAACACAGCATATGCTATGTTGATGTCAACAGGCGAACTTATCGTCGGCAAGGTAAACAAACAGAACTTTACGTTACCGTTACAACCCATGCAGTCTGCCTATGAGCCGATTTCATATACCGTATGTACACAAGTGGTTTGGATACGACCCGAGATTATTTCAATTTACGTCAAATGGTTTTAACATGAACAAGTTTAAACAATAGTCAAGTGATTTAACTACGGGCTAAAGTGACCGCAAACATACTCATTTATACACAGTGTTATCAAATGGTTTAGCTTAAGCTGATTTCAGCTTTACCATGAAGTGATTTGAGTATGAGCCAGTTACAGTGTTCGTATGGTGTATATGAAACATGCCCTCCCCCCCCTCCCCCCCTCCCCCTCTTTTTTTTTAAAAGTAAGATAGAAAAACTTTGAGTATTAGCTAGACATGGGTACTGTTTTTGCAGAAAACTGATGATACTAAAATCATGTCACCAGGATTACGTTAAAAAATTAATAATGATGATGATTGTAATGATGATGATGACAATGATGATGACGGCGACGACGACGACGATGATAACGATGATGATGATCTTTAAAAAAAAATAACGATGCTGCAAGAGGTAATTTCCTTTAAGTATAAATCCCGATTTTGCTTATGTAATCAGTTCACTATACATCACTGTATACAGTTTTGCCACAAAAGGCTACAAACATGGACAAAATATGCAAAAACTTTTATGTCGAGTGCACAAGTGTGCGTAGGTGCGCGTGCATGTGTGTGCGTGAGTGAAAACACGCATGTGTGTGTGTGATAAAGACGCAGCTTTACAAACGAACTCCCGAATACCATAATATATCGATATATCAAAACAAGTTTAACTGTGACAGTGAGAATGTCCTAAGGACAGTTTATCAAACACTCGCTTCACACTGCGACAAGTTCAAGTACTTGGTTGTTGTACACATCGTGACAGTGAACCGGATGAAGGAGAAGCAAGCATTTCTGTATCAACCAAGTTTATCTGTTTTAAGTGTATGTTGTGCCGCAGAACGGAATTTCATTTTCTCGTGGGTTAGACATATTGCGTGTTTATGCTCATTAACCCTTTGACCCTACACCTTATCCACCAACTGCAAAAGCATGACCCTTTGACTCCTTCACCTTATCCATCTTTCTTCCTCAGTCATTCTAGTTGTGTCTGCGTTTCATAAGTACCGTTCTCTTCCCCGTCTAAAGACCTTGCCAGCGCACACGGATTTGCGTAGGCTCAAGGAATCTGTTGAGATACTTGACTGACACACTTGGGTGGAGGAATGTCCGAGTGAATGTGAATCATTCTTGGACGAGTTAACGCCAAACTGGAAGAGAAGTTGAGGTCTCATATCTCCCCCCCCCTCTCCCTCCCCTACCAACGGCTGAATGGGTCCCAGGAAAACGTTTATTCGTGGATTGCTTTGAACTCTTCTGATATGAAATCTGTTTGTGGAGAACAGAAACGAAATAGTCCCAAACGAGCTCAACAGTCAAGTGAGTAAAAAGTCGGGCTTAAATCGGAAGGTCTGGGTTCGATCCTGACTGGGTACCTCCACCAGCCTGGTGGGTAAAAGGGAGAGATTTTTCAGAGGCCAACACATGTGCAGACCTGTTAATGCCTAAGTTGAGTTGAGTTGGTTCAGTTTTTACGTCGACACCCACCTCAGGTGATATGGCCGACGGGGATAACCATCCCAGGGAAGTGGGGGAAGGGGGGGACTTATCTAACTCTATACTGACACCACCAGAACAACGAAGATGTTAAGATGGGACAGTGAGAAGGCTACTTTTAACGTAGCGCACCCCGGGATTCGAGCTCACAACCATTGGCATGTGAATCCGACGCTCAAACCAACTGAGCTACTGAGGCTCGCGTTAATGCCTAAACCCCCTTCAAAAGTGTATGTATACGCTGGCAGAACATCCAATATGCGTGTTAAAGATCCTGTAAGTCACGACAGTGTCCGATGGTTTACGGAAAGATGAGAACACTGAGCATACACGCCCACCACAGACAGAAAATGCTGACAACAGCAACAGACCTGCTGAACAGTATGGGCTAAACGACGTGCGTATGGGCATTCAAGAACATTTTGAATGTTGAACCCCCCTCTCTCCCCCGTGAGGATGCCGGGGGCTCTTTCAATATAATTAGTATCCCCACCTTCTGGAAATTCTGTGCTAGAAATTTCCTCTTTTCTGTCACTCTCTTTGTTTCTGCCTTGTTCCTTTGTTTTCTGTCATTTCTTCCTATCATTTTCTACCTTGCTGGTCCATTCACCTGTATGTGTTTGATAAAGTCATACGTATTTTCTCTCAGGTTTGATAATTGGGTACATGTATTAAGTACATTTTTGGTTCTAGGGAAATGAGATATGCGGAAGCAATTTAGGTAATTTATGCCCGTTTTTACATATGTTTTAGTGTACTTAGTTATGTTTAAATTTGTATTCAGATATGTTTTTCAAATCCCCTGTGTGATAAACTAGACAGAGTGGTCAACGCCAGGTGCACCTCCTTAGATAATGTGCGCGAATGCACTGATATGTATACTTCATTTTTTAAATTTTTTAACCTGTTGAAGTATTGTGTGTGTTTTGAAACAGGCTGATACGGTTCTACGCAGTCGGCTGGGCCTTAAACAAAATTAACAGCAACAGAACTCTGAAACAGAAACAAAACAAAAAATCCCGCCTAAACAAACAAAGAAGCAGAACGTCAGCCTGTGCAGCGAAAAAAAATCAATCACTTGTTCATCAAGAAAAGTCGTTTTAACTGGTGACCGCTTACACAGTTCAAGCGTGGAGTTAAGGGTTAATTGAGGTACAACGAGATCAACACTGGACTGAGACAAGTGGTCGGGGCATGCACTCAAAATAGTACAGGGTATTAGATGTGTGCAGTGAAGCGCCGACTAAAGAGTTTTCGGCTTAAAGGAGACTTTTACTCTGCCTATAGGGGTTTGGTAGAGGGTGTCACGTGTGTGTGTGTGTGGTGTGTGTGTGTGTGTGTGTGTGTGTGTGTGTGTGTGTGTGTGTGTGTGTGTGTGTGTGTGTGTGTGTGTGTGTGTGTGTGTGTGTGTGTGTGTGTGTGTGTGACAGCTCTCGTTCGTGTGTGGGCCGTACACATATGTGCTCACTTTACGGTATATACGTAAACAGTAAATCACATGTATATATATTTTTCCCACACCAGTTACTTGCTGCTTTTTAAGAGAAAGAGAGAGAGAGGGGGAGAGAGAGAGAGAGAGAGAGAGAGAGAGAGAGAGAGAGAGAGAGAGAGAGAGAGAGAGAGAGAGAAGAGAGAGAGAGACCTTTCATTCATTTCATTCATTGAGCGTACACAATGCGCTTATTTGACATCAAGTACTTAAACAGTCAATCATCTATCTACCTGCCTACCTACCTACCTACCTACCTACCTATCTATATCTATCTATCCATCTATCTATCTATCTATCTATCTATCTATCTATCTATCTATCTATCTATCTATCTATCTATTATCTATCCATCCATCTATCCATCCATCCATCCATCCATCTATCTATCTATCTATCTATCTATCTATCTATCTATCTATCTATCTATCTATCTATCGATCTGTCTGTCTAGCTTAATATATATACATACTATTCCCACCTCAATTACAGGCTGGTACATGTACCTCCAGTTTCCTTTTTCTTTCGTTTTCTCCCCGTCTTTTTGTCTGCCCCCTTTTTTTGCTAAAGTGCATCATACACCTTTCTTTACTGATCATGTTTTTAATGTTCTTTCTGCAGGCTAAGTGTTGGTGCGATATTTGCTTGTTCTATGGAAACACTGACATGCAACACTATTGTGAAAACCTCATGGTTGTCAGTAGATTACAATTTCCACACCAAAGATATCCGCAAACCCCCCTTCCCTCTATGTACATGTGCGCGTGCATGGGTGTGTTTAAGCGTGTACAATGTGCGCGTGCTCTTGTGTGAACCATGACTACGTCATTGTGAGCAAATGTGTATAAACATGCGCATGTGTATTTCTTTTGATTTCATCTGTAGTTTCTCGTTTGAAAGTTATGTGCAAGAATTTTGTTCGTAAAAACGTATCGGTATGCATTATCTATCTATCTATCTATCTATCTATCTATCTATCTGTCTATCTACCTGACTATCTATCTATCTATCTGTCTGTCTGTCTGTCTGTCTGTCTGTCTATCTATCTATCTATCTATCTATCTATCTATCTATCTATATGTGTGTGTACGCGTGTGCAGGCATGCATGAGAGAGAGAGTCCTAATCATATGTTCACACACACACACACACACACACACACACACACACACTGTACATATATATATATATATATATACATATATGTATATATATATATATATATATATATATATATACATATATGTATATATATGTACACGTACACACATACATACGTACATACACACGCATCCATCCATCCATCCATCCATACACACGTACATACATATAAACACACAGACATACACACACACATACATACATACATCATCCACAGACACATACACAAACACACGCACACACACACACACACACACACACACACACACACACACACACACACACACACACACTGTACATATATATATATATATATCTATATATATATATACATATATGTATATATATGTACACGTACATACATACATACGTACATACACACGCATCCATCCATCCATCCATCCATACACACGTACATACATATAAACACACAGACATACACACACACATACATACATACATACATCATCCACAGACACACACACAAACACACGCACACACACACACACACACACACACACACACACACACACACACACACACACACACACACAACACACACACACAACACACACACACAAAATACAATATTCACAGTTCACACAATCCATCTCTCCATGTCAAGGTAAATTTCTCCTCCACGAGCTTGAGTGGTTTCTCCTCATACCCCGCAGTACAGACAATTTGTCCCACGAACCACACCACCAACATGGTCTATTTCCATCCAACTCCCCAATTTCTATTCAAACGAACGAGGTGAACGACCACATGACGCCTAAAACGGTATGCGTGAACGAAGTGTGTAGATAGTAGCACCCGCTTAGGATGCCAGATACCCGGATTCGATTCTTAGTCAGACAGAGATTTTTTTTTCTCCTTCATCCTCTGAACCTTGAGCCTGGGTGCTAGTCTTTCGAATGAGAAGATACGCCGAGGTCCTATCCAGCAGCATACACCGAGGTCCTGTCCCAAGCAGAAGCATGTACCTAGCGCCACGATCAAGAACCCTCGGCAAAAAAAAAAAAGTTGTCCCCGGCAAAATTGTGCAGAAAATTCCATTCTGATAGGTAGATAAAAGTAGATGAGCACAGACAAACACCCCCCCCCCCCAAAAAAAAAAAAAAAAAACACCCAAAAAACCCCCACAAAAAAACAAAACACCCCCCCCCACACACAAAAACAAACAAAACCCCAACAACATAAAAAACAACAAAAACAAAAGAAATAAAACACAGTGGCGCCGCACTATGGCGATATGCATTTTCAAGGGAGAACGGCTTGCATTTCATACAGAATGACAATCCAATTCACAACTGCACGCCAGAACGGACAAAAACCAATGGTCCATATATTCCATGACGGTTTTTTCTTGTTTTTGCTGCATATTTGATGTAATGCATGTGTGTAGGTGGGGGGGAGGGGAGAGGACAGAAAAGGCAGGTACTAAGACAAGGAGCAAAGGAGGGAAGGTGGACAAAAAAAAAAAAAAAAAGAAAAAGAAAAAAAGAAAAAAAGAAAGTGATAAGAAGACGGACAGATAGAAAGAAATAGAGAGAAAGGGAGGGGAGAGAGAGAGAGAGAGAGAGAGAGAGAGAGAGAGAGAGAGAGAGAGAGAGAGAGAGAGAGAGAGAGAGAGAGAGAGAAAGAGAGGAGAGAGAGAGAAAGACAGAGATAGATAGACAGATAGATAGAGAGAAAGAGAGAGAGAGAGAGAGAGAGAGAGAGAGAGAGAGAGAGAGAGAGAGAGAGACAGACAGACAGACAGAGAGTTTCCTGTATAGGAGTGAAAGAATGTGCTTATGAATGTATACGTATGCCTACGTACATATATGCATGTACAGTACGTACGGATGTATGCTTAATGGGTGCAGTAGTGAAGTAGGCACGCACTTGACTTCCAATCTTAAAAGTCCTGGATTCGACCCGCCGAGATACCTACCTCCATTTGGTAGATAAAGGGTTGGAAAGTTTTTTCCTGATCTCCCAGGTCAACATGTGACAGTGCAACTTGCCAGTGCCTGGGAAAGCTTTTCCCATCTCTCAGGTCAACACATGTGCAACCTTCAGTGCCTGAACCCCCGTCGTGACTAGTACACACGTGCATAATATCAAATAAGCACGTTAAAGATCCTGTAAGTCATGTCAATGGCTAGCATATGGAAACATTAAAACACTCAGCAGGCACATCCACCGAAGACACAGATTGTGCAGTAACATCGTGGAGAGTGTGGTCAATTCGTTTAATAACTTGAGTTTTCCGTGTTTCACTAAAAAGTCTGATTATATGTTATGTTCAGCGAGTCCAGAGAGTTTGGGGGGATAGCGTTATACCGGAACGATTGTTTTATATAATCTAATACTAACACTAGTACTACTACTCATCATCATCAGGTGCCCTGCCGCATGGCGTTGGCGATCATGGACTTCCATCTGCCTCTATCTCTCGTTGCCCCTAGCATCTCCCCCACCCTCCTCGTCCCCAGCCACTCTGCAAGTCCGTCCAGCATTTTCTCCCTGGGTCTACCCGGTGCTCTCTTACCTTCCAGCTTTCCCGTTGTGACCAGGTGCTCCAAATCCCCCTTCCTCATAAAATGGCCCATAAATGTTGCCTGTCTTTTCCTAATCTTCCTTATGAGTGATCTACTTGTGTCTACCTCCATCAAGACTGTCTCGTTTGTTTTCTTTGCTGTCCATGGAACTCTCAACATTCTTCTTAGAAATCACATCTCGGCTTCCTCAATCTTGTTCTGGCTTTGTTTGTTGACTGTCCACGCCTCGCATCCGTACAACAGTATTGGTTCTATATAACATTCAAGAACTCTCTTCCTGATGTTAATTGACAGGCATTTGTTGATAGGAATGCTTGTCATCTTCTTGAATGCTGTTTTGGCTTGGCCGATTCTGCCGGCTATTTCTGATGTGCATCTGCCGTCTGATGAAATGATCGTTCCCAGGTATTTGAATTTATCAACCTAAGTACTACTACTACTAAGTCCAAATATGTTTGGAGGATAGCGTTATACCTGAACGATTCTTTTATACAATACTAATACTAACACTAGTACTACTACTTCCAAAGTGCTTCGAAGAGAGTGCTATACCCCAACTATTCATTTACATAATACTAACACTACTACTAACTACTACTAAGTCCAAGAGTTTGGGGGATAACGTTATGCCTGAACGGTTCTCTTATAATATTATAATACTAATGCTAATACTAACACTACTACTACTACTACTACTAAGTCAAAAGAGTTTGGGGGATAGCGTTATACCCAAACAATTCTTTCACATAATACTAATGCTAATACTAAACACTTCTACTGAAACTACAAATAATAATGTATGTACAAGTGTGTATGTAAGCTTACTTATGTTTACACTTAGGTTGGTAGGAGGTTATGTCTGCACACAGGCTGATAGGTTCGTAGACAGGTTGAATGTACCCGGGTAGACTGACACATAGTAGGCAGGTACGTACGGGTGTGCGCGCAGACGTGTGCATGCATGTGTATCAGACCATATCCGTGCAATCACAAACACGTACGTAAACATATCTGTACACAGATGCAATGCTATATTACCGTTTACCATGTTATTCTGATGCGTCCGACTACTCTTTCTCCTCCTGTCCCACATAAGCAATTTGTCGCACGGAACACACAGAAGGCGAAACGGTCTGTTTTTATCCAGTGTCACTACACATTCAAATGATGGTCTATTTTTACAACCACTATTCACCTGACGTTCTATTTCTACTACTTTATACATCCATACTAGTTAGTGTGTGTAAATATGCATGCGTGCATTCGTGTGTAAGTGCCTACGTAAGTAGGTGCGTATATATATATATAATCATAAAGGTATATGTTTATGGATATATGTGTACACTTTTTGAAAAATACATTTGCCCAATTTCTTAATAAGTTTAATGTGTCGGTGAGACATATTGACTTAGTGGAATTAAAACACGGGATCGTTTCCAACAAAACTGGAAGCTGTAGTGTTGCAGGCTGACAGCATATCTCCTGGACATGGCGAATCACATTCGACCCACTTCACTTTCGGATTCGACACAAACTTGACCAAGAAAACAAAACAAAACACAAAACAAAATAAAAAAAACAACAACAAACAAAACAACAACAACAACAACAAAAAGCATGTATGCTCATGCTTTTGGGGACTAAAATGTTAAAAACGTATAGCATTGTCGTTTCACACATTCCAGTTTGCGTCCCGACTTTGCACCAGCTGTACGGACATCGTTGTGGCGTGTCAGTGGATATCCCATTTTAACACGGCCAATTTCGACGGTTTTCTTTTTACAATGATCGGAATTATCAACCTCATACGGTGTATCTACTTGACACTGTAGTATTTATCTCTTTATGATACAAGCTATTAAAATAAAATCAAAGAAAAAATGTTTTTGGATACTTTATTTCTAAAATAAAAAACATAAGGGCGAGTTATCACGACGCTTTGTCGCTGGCTCATATCTGCATCTAAATCTATCGACTATTTATCCATCTATTTATCTATCCGTCTATCTATCCATCGATCTATATGACTGTCTCTCTGTCTGTCTATCCATCTATCTATCTATCTATCTATCTATCTATCTATCCATCTATCCATCTATCCATCCATCTATCTATCTATCTATCTATACATAAGTATGTGAGTGCATGCGTGTGTGTATGTGTGTGTGTATGTGTGTGTGTGTGTGTGTGTGTGTGTGTGTGTGTGTGTGTGTGTTTGTGTGTTTGTGTGTGTGTGTGTGTGTGTGTGTGTGTGTAATAATAATAATAATATATTTTATTTATATAGCGCAAAATCTTGACAAAATCAAATCTAAGCGCTGAGCGTATACATGCATACATACCTACATACATATGAGCGTATACATGCATACATACATGCTTACATACTTACATACATAAATCTAAGCTGAGCGTATACATGCATACATACATACATACATAAATCTAAGCGTATACATACATACATACATACATACATACGTACGCACATGCATACATAATAATTACAATATTTATATAGCGCAAATCTCGACAAAATCAAATCCAAGCGCCGAAAAGACACACACGCACACACGCACGCACGCACGCACACACACACACACACACACACACACACACACACACACACACACACACACACACACACACACACACACACACATGCATGGCCACAAATGGGGAGAAAAGAATAAAAGCAATAAAAGCAAGAATAAAACCAATGGAAAACCACAGAGAGCACATCATATACAATTATATATTAAAACAAAGTGATTTCCCTCCGAGCGGAGACAGGCTGCAGAGGGGGGTTGAGTGAGGTTAGGATTTTATGCAGAGGAGAAAAGGTGAGTTTTGAGAGCGGACTTGAAGGAGGCAAAAGTAGGTTGCTGACGGACTGAGAGAGGAAGTTTGTTCCAGGAGAGTGGACCAGAAACAGAGAAGGCTCGTGGACCATAGGTATTGAGCTTAGTGCGTGGAAAGCGAAAAGTCAGAGGATCGGAGGCAGAGCGGAGGGTACGTGAGGGAACATAGATCTCAAGTAGGCTTGACAGGTAATCGGGGGCTGCGTTATTGAGGCTTTTGTAGCACATGGTGTCTAGTTTGTACTGTATGCGCTTTGATACAGGGAGCCAGTGAAGTTGTGCCAGGAGAGGAGATATGTGGTCAGCTTTTTTCTTTTTGAGTACAAGGCGTACAGCATTGTTTTGAATGCGCTGTAGGATGTGAATGGTGGAGGCAGGAAGACCAGACAGGAGTGAATTGCAATAGTCAATGCGAGACATTATGAAGGAGAGAACGAGTTTTGCAGTTGTTTCGACAGAGAGATACTTCCTGATCAGGCTTATACGATGGAGATGATAGTAGCAAGATCTGGCAGTTTGAGAAACAAAGTTGTTCATGGACAGGGTAGAGTCAATGCAGACACCAAGGTTTTTAGCTGAATCAGAAATTGGGACTGATGTGTTACATAATGGGAGAGAAAGAGGAGGCAGCTGGGAAAGTTTCTGACGGGTGCCAATGAGGATAGCTTCTGTCTTGTCGTCATTAAGCTGAAGTCTATTGTGTGTCATCCAGTTCTTAATGTCCGAGTAACACTCAGTGGTGCGAGTCAACAGGCGCTGTATATTATCAGGTGAGTCACTATCTTGAAGTTGGGTGTCATCAGCATAGAAGTGGTGTTTTATAGAGTGGGAGCTGATGATGGTGGACAGGGGGGAGGTATAAAGAGTGAAAAGAACAGCGCCAAGGACAGATCCTTGTGGAACACCACAGGTCAGGTATGCAGGTTGAGAGTAAGTGCCATTGATGAGAACAGTTTGTTTTCTGTTTGATAAATACGAAGTGAAAAAGGAGAGAGCAATGTCAGAGATGCCAAAAGTATGATGAAGTCTAGAAAGGAGAATACCATGGTCAATGTATCGAAAGCTGCAGACAGATCAAGGAGTGTGAGGAGAGAGACTTTGCCAGTATCAGTTGCAAGGAGGAGATTGTTGAGAATGTGTAGTAGGGCAGTTTCAGTGCTATGGCACTGGCGGTAGGCTGACTGGAAAGGATTGAGGAGATTGTTGGCAGACAGGTGAGAGTTCAGCTGGTTGAGGACGACTTTTTCAAGGAGTTTTGACAAGAAAGAGAGATTAGAGATAGGCCGGTAATTTTTCAGTTCATTTGGGTCTAAATTGTGTTTCTTGAGGAGAGGGTGAACAATAGCAGACTTGAAAGAATCTGGGACAGTTCCAGTTTGAAAAGAAGTGTTGATGATGTCAGTGATGAATGGGAGGAGAGTAGGGAGACAATCGGAGTAGAGAGAACCTGGAAGAGGATCCAGTTCGCAGGTTTTGAACGACATGGATCTGATTGTGTTGAAAATTTCTTCTTGTGAGACTG
>CM060311.1:68046918-68074418 GCA_030674185.1 Monoplex corrugatus | reverse complement strand
AAAATTGAATCCTTTGATTTCCTCACCCTATCCACCAGCTTCCTGCAGGAAGCTGGTGGATAGGGTGAGGAAATCAAAGGGTAAAAAATTTTGCTTTGCTGTCATGGTCGACAAAGCAGGAATGTTAGTGGATAGGCTGTGGGAGTCGAAAGATTAAATTCCGCTTGTAAGGATATATGACTCTTGAAAAAAATCCGGGATCTTATCAGCAGAAAACATGCCTTTGACTTGGACAAAAAGAAGATAAAATGATCAGAACACAAGACCAACAACATTCAGGCGAATATCAAGTTTGTAAGCTCACACCTGAACTTGATACTCTTTAATAAATTCATGATTTACAATACACATGTTATCAATGTACGTACTGGAATATGATGGCGAGTCTTGATTACTTAACAGTCTATCCCTGCATAAGTATGTTTGTTTTTTTTTTTATATCATTTATGCTTCACGTGGATGTGTGTTTACTTGTAATTTCAGCATAGGGGTATTTTCAATGGATTTCAGTTGTTTCTTACGAAGTGATTGCAGTTACGCTTTCTTATTTTGCTTTTTACTTGTCTGAAGTCTTGTTAGAAGAAGTGAACAAACGAATGTGAGAAAAAAGTTCTTAAGCTCACAAACACACATGAGCCCCCCCTCCCCACTCCCACCCCATACACCAGTCTGTCCTTGCTACAGACATGTTTTTTTCCCATCATCTATAAACAATGTGCGTGCGCGTGTTTCTCTGTAAGAAGAGAAGTAGTAGTAGTAGTAGTAGTAGGTATAGTAGTATGTAGTAGTGTAGTAGTAGTAGTAGTAGCAGCAGTCGTTGTAGTAGTAGTAATAGTAGTAGTAGTAGTAGTAGTAGTTAGAAGTGTTGGCATATAGACCTTCACGCTCACAGGTGGAGGGTGAAATCAGGATTAACTGGGAGTGACTGGCAGGCACCCATGCTGCAATAACAGGCATGTTTCCTCCTCTCATGGATTTCTACCCTCCGCAGATTTCACCTTCGATTCATCCCAGACCCCTTTCCCTACTCACTCATGCAGTCGGAATGTTATATCTCAACAGGCCCGTTCAAGGGCAGTTTCAAGAAGGGGAGAAAAGAAGAAGAAGAAGAAGAAAAAAAAAAAAAAAAGCATCGCTGAACTGGAGACTTGATCGAGGGTTTATGTTGCTCGGTATTGTTATTTTTATCTAAGGTAAGGAGTCACGGTATGTTCAGGTTTTCTTCTTTCTTCATTGTCGGGGAAATAAATGGGAGTGGGAGTAGAATAGTTCAGTAAAATGGACAACGCAAATACGAATATTGTTAGAAGGAAAAAGGTGTGTGTTTTTTTCTCCCGGTTTCACCTGGGTGAACAGGCGAACGCGGAAGCAAGTCAAGAATGTGGTAGAAAAATTACAGGGATGAGCCGGCAAGACGAATGGTCCACGTTAGTTTGATGGTATACAGCTTAAACAAAACAAATCAAAGGAAGCTAGACAAGCGCGCGTGCTCAAGCACAATAGCCACACTACACTTGTTCACCTCTCTCTTTCTCATACACACACTTACCACACACTTTATTTCAAGTGACAAGTCAGGTAAGTTTGCCACATATTTCAGCAACGCTACGTGAATAAAATAAAATTCATATGTACGGAGCTAACCTCCCTCGCTTTCTTTTGGGTCGAAGATAAGTGGGGGAGAAATTCTGTCAAAACACGTTTATAGACACGTGTTCTTTGAATTTTATTTCAATCACCAGGATACGTCTATTTCAAACTAAAAGAAATGCATTCGGTGAGGGTATATTGTAAAAGCCAGCCAAGAGTATTTCTCGTCTCTCTTTGTTGGCTGACTTCGTGTTTTTCACAGTCAACAGAAGTTATAGAATCAGAACGCTCTCTTTCATGAATAAAAATGTTTAATGGGCTTATCTGTCACTCCCCCAAATACGTATCTCTCATCTTATCTAAGTCTCGCTATCTCTAAGATTAAGAAAAGTATTCAGTGATTGTATCTGTTACTTTCGAACATACGCATCTTTTTCTCCGTTTGTGTCTGTTTCAGATAACAAACTAACCAATCAGCCAAGAATATTCAACACGATATACTCAATTATCCTCGAAAATACAGTCGTCTGTCATATGCATCTTGCAACTGCTGTGAGTCAAGCGGAAAGAATATCTCACTACCTAGCAGCCATGAGTTTAGTGTTTGTTCAAGAAGAATTCAAATTAATCAAACAATTCCACATGCACTCCACACAAATCTGCCAGCTATCTGGCAGACTCCCCGAGCCTGCGCGAAACCCTATGCGCTGGCAAGATCTTGAAATGGGGAAGAGGCGGGGTGGGGGTGGGGGTGGGTGGGTGAGGGATTTTTGTTAAACACAAATGTGATACCACTGGAATGATGGAAACAAAAAAGGTAACGAACAGGCCAGCTTCTGTTTTCAAGGTTATAGTCTAGGACTGAACTCAACGTATCAATCTTAAGCCAACGGTTTCATGGGAAGAACAAACCAGCACACACACACAGACTACAAACACGAATGGTAATACGAAATCCCGAAACAAGTGTGACTGCCCGCGTTCAAACAAACAGGAACCAGAAAAAAAAACCCACGAAAAATGAATAAGAACACGTATTTAATACAACAAAACAAGACAGGCGCAAATTTTCGGCCAACTGGCTTTTGTCAAGCGAAGATCACAAACAAACACCAGATACAAAAACGCCTGTCTTGTCTTGTATTAAATACGCGTTCTTATTCTTTTTTTTTTTTTTTAGTGTATTTTCTGGTTCACAAATGGTAATGTCAATGGTCTAATTACATCAAGGCGCACAGGCACGAACAGTACAAAAGCGAACGGTATTGACAATCCACTGAAGGCCTCTTGAGGAGTCTAAAATGAACTGAAGAGGCTGTGGTCAATGTCACGGATAAATGCAAGAGCCCCGCATTAAGAATGATCACTGCTGATTCAGTTTCAGTTTCTCAAGACGACGTCTCCGCATTCGGAAACATTAAGCCTGCACATAAACCCATGAGCTGGCCAGGTCTTTAGGCTCTATCCAGCCTATGTTTTACCCAGTCTATATTTTATACTACGAGTAGTATTGTATCAGACTATCATTGGAACAATCCCGATTGCATATAAATGACATATATGACATGTAAGTGGCATGCTAATGCTATCCAGTAATGTGTAGGAGGCCCAGACGCTGTTCACACAGCACGTAGGGTATGTGACCTAATAGATAAAACAACTACTTTGGGATGCCAGAAACTCCGAGTTTGACTCCCGGTCGGACTACAATTTTTCTCCCCCCCCCCTCCCCGTCTCCCCCCTCCCCTGAGCGGTAGTCCGGGTGCTAGCCTTTCGGGTGAGATAATAAACCAAGTTCCGTATGCAACATGCAGTCAGTGCACGTAAAAGATCCAATGACAAGAGTTGTTCCTGAAAAAATCCTTTACAAAAATCCAGTTCCTTGTATATACAACCCAATCACTCACGTACATGGAGAAAATGGATGGCGCGGCGCCAAACTATGACAATCTGTTCCTCCCGAGGACAGAGGCTCACATATCACGCTGGGGAAAAAAATTCTGTCGTATAAAAAAAAAAAAATCGAATCCCCCACGAATCTCCTCAAAAAGCAAATCTGCAGCTTATGTTACAGCCGTTAAGAACACTGAACGGTCCGCGGGATACGCTTAGTCAGTTTTACGTCCTTATCGGTTCATCTGACATGAACGGGGTGGCGGCATTCCTACCGTAAGGGGTTAGTATCTTTCCGCCAGTGGCGACTTAAGACACCTGTGTATATCAACTGATCACCTGAGCGTGTTTGCAGGTGGGAAAGGTGGTCCCAAGCGGTTCGTCGGCTGTCAACACCAACGGTTTCAGTATTATAACTACAGACGTTGTATTTAACCCTTTTGACTCCCGCCACCTGTCCACCAGTATCCCGCATTGTCAACCACGCTAGCAAAGCAAAAACTGAACCCTGTGATTCCCTCACCCTATCTACCAGCTTCCCGCAGGAAGCTGGTGGATATGGTGAGGGAATCAAAAGGTTAAGTTTTTCCAGTTGATGGACAGGGTGCGGGAGTCAAAGGGTTAAGGTACATATCTAACCCACTTATTTCAGAGCACAGTAGTCACTTTGTCCCACAACCATTGAAAAACCACAGGTAAACTGTGATTATATGTGTCACACACCTAACGTGTGGGAGTGATCTGTGCGTGTAGAAATTAACAGGACACTCATGGACAGCCCTAAGTATTGCATAATTATTTAATTTCTTTTCTATCTTTATTATCGTTTCTAACATAGTATGTAATCTGTGTTTGAGTGTGTGGCTGTGCGTGTGTGTTTGTGAGAAGTCCGGGACGAGGGGATATGAAAAGGGGGAAGAGAGAGAGAGGGGAGGGAGAGGGAGAGGAAGAGGGAGAGGGAGAAGGAGGGGGAGAGAGAAAGAGATGAAATGAAAAAAAACCCTATTTTTCCATCGGTACATCGCAAAAGATATCACACATAGGCTACTTAACATCTGCCAGTGATCATCTACTTGTATCGAAACAACAGAACATAGGATATTGCAAAAAAAACTAAACAAAGAAGACATAAAGCAAGAATAGCAAGGCATTTGATCATGACTACATAAAAGTTCATGTGTGATGAAAAGAAGAAAGAGAGAGAGGAGAGACTAAGGGAGAGAGAGGGAGAGAGAGAAGGGACAGGGAGGGGAGAGGGGGGAGAGAGAGAGAGAGAGAGAGAGAGAGAGAGAGAGAGAGAGAGAGAGAGAGAGAGAGAGAGCGAGAGAGCAGTGCTGTATTGCTGTATTCTACAACGGTGACAGCTACACGTACAAAGCCATTTTTCAAACCTACAGCTATCAATCTAAAAAGCAGAGAACAGAAGAAACTTGACAGCATTAGCACGCGACTGTTTTTGGAAGACAGATAGGCACAAACAACATCCTGAAATTAAATCAACTGTAAGTACTTAATTTTTATCAGCTTCATCGCAGCGTGCAACAGAATATTACGGATATTCCTAAAACAAAATGCATACTATCGTTCGTACGGTTCACCATCAGTCTGGTGCGTTGATCAAAATATGTTATAAAAAAACAACAACAAAAACAAACAACAACAAAACAAAACACACACACACACACACACACACGCACACACACACAACACACGTCCAGTATACACACAGCCTATGCCAGACAGTGTTTTCCTAAACATTTACCTCAGTTATCTGTAAAAATAGGTTGGTTATATGCATTGTTACAACATTTGATGTTTTACCTTTACATTTAATGTCATTGTTCAAAACTGTTGCTTTAAAAACATTGTTGTCTCAGTGCCTAAACTTTAATATTGAAGCGAACAATGAAGACATTGTGGTTATATGTAATATTTTGTTACAACACCTGATGGCCTATCTTTAACTGTATATCACTGTTCAATACTGGTGCTTTAAAAACATACTGATGACTTCACCGTCTACTTGCTGAAAGATTCCATTCTGAAACACATCGAAAGGTAACGTTTTTTTATTTTGACACCTTTGTCACAGCATAATGGTGTCATCTCTGAAAGGGAGTGTGTCCGTAGGTGAAATAGAGGATGAAAACCTGGGTCAAGGGTCACACGCTTATCAGGCTGAGTGTACCCTAGCTCAGCATCATGGTGTGTGTGTTGTGTGTGTGTGTGTGTGTGTGTGTGTGTGTGTGTGTGTGTGTGTGTGTGTGTGTGTGTGTGTGTGTGTGTGTGTGTGTGTGTGTAGGTGAGCAGATAGAATGACAAATTGGGTCAAGGATCACACGCTTAACAGGCTGAGTGTACCCTAGCCCAGCATCCATTTCTCTCTGTATGTGTGTGCGCGCGCCAAACAGGCTGAGTGTACCCTAGCTCAGCATCCTGTATGTGTGTACATGTGTGTGTGCATATGTGTGTGTGTGTATATATATATATATATAATATATATATATACATGTGTGTGTGTGTGTGCGCGGCGCGCGCGCGCGCGCGTGTGTGTTAAAGAGATACAGGATGACCAACTTGGGTCAAGAGTCAAACGCCCAGCAGGTTGAGTCTACTGTATCTTAGAATCCTGTGTGTGTGTGTGTGTGTGTGTGTGTGTGTGTGTGTGTGTGTGTGTGTGTTGTGTGTGTGTGTGTGTGTGTGTGTGTGTGTGTGTGTGAGTGATTGTGTATGTGTGCGTGCGTACATGACAACTCTTCCTTCTGTGGAGGATGTAGCAAAGGTGCAATACTTTTGAATCTGTATCGCCGAGGGGAAGGGAAAGAAGAGAGACAGACATAGGGGTGGGGTGGGCGGTGGGTTAGTGTGAGTATTAACTAATATTCATGGATCACATTACTAAATGTTGTGCATGGCTCTAAAGTGACGCTGACAGCGTTAGTTACACATGCCACAAGTGTGTATCATTGCATTCATGTTAATACTTAAAGGATATGTTCCTGGCGTTGGCCAATCCGCCGAATTTATCACTAAAAGAATTAAAAAGAAAAAACAACAATCAAACGTGAATATAATTACATAAGCATAAATAAGTACGCAAAAACACACGTAAAAACTAGATTACACTATCTAAAATTGCCACCAAGCAGTTCATATTTGTTTACAACCAAAAATACAAATAATGTATATGTACCCAAAGCTGGAGGGAAAGAGAGCACCAGGTAGACCCAGGGAGAAAATGCTAGACGGACTTGCGGAGTGGCTGAAGACGAGGAGGGTGGAGGAGATGCTTGGGGCAACAAGAGATAGAGAAAGTCCATGATCGCCAACGCCATGCGGCAAGGCACCTGATGATGATGATGATATGTACCCATTTATCAATCCTAATTAAAGGTATGCCAAGCTTTATGGAAAACAGAAAAGTGAATGGACCAGTTAGGCAAAAAAGGAGAAAGGAAATGATGACAGAAAGCAAAGGAGCAAGGCAGAAACAAAGAAATGACAAAAAAAAAAAAAAAATATCGCATAGAATTTCCAGAAAGTGGGTATACTACTACTGCTACTGTTGCTGCTGCTGCTGTTGCTGAAGCACTTATACAGCGCACACACAGTATTTTGGCTCTGTGCATTTTACAGGGCTTATTAGATATAATATTACTGTGATATTTATGCTCTTGATTACGCTTGTATCAGTCCGTTATTGACAAGAACAGGCTGTCTAGTCTGTATTGCTTTATGAAGCTCTCCAAAACCTACACGAATGCTCACCCCCCCCCCCCCGCCCACTTTCTTCAAAGCTCCTAAATGTCAGTTTGCCTGCTTGTCGACAAACTCAATATTACATGAATCTTGATTCAAATGAAATATAGTTCATGTGACTGTAGACTAATTCATAGTTTCCCTCTAGATTCATTTTGGAAACAGGTAAATCCTGTTCTCTCAGAAAATTCCGCAGAATTGAGTTACCACCACCAACACGTTACAATAAGTTAATGAATTTTTTCTTGAATTTTAGAATCTATAACTTAGTTGATATAAACGTGGGTATGATTCTGTCTGTCTGTCTGTTTTTGTCACACACACACACACACACACACACACACACACACACACACACACACACACACACACACACACACACACACTCTCTCTCTCTCTCTCCTCTCCACACACAACACACACACACACACACCACACACACACACACCACACACTCTCTCTCTCTCTCACACACACACACACTCACTCTCTCTCTCTCTCTCTCACACACACACACACACACACACACCTCTCTCTCTCTCTCTCACACACACACACACACACGCACACACACACACACATCCCTACTCACGCATACGACTTAGTGTTTCGATTCGATGTGTATCCGTCAGATTGAAGTTTTAGCCATGTGTGTAGCTTACTATGTGGCACATTTCACAACGGCTCTTATCCAGCATGCAAAATCAGTTTCACTTATGACAAATGTACAAATGAACACTGCTTCTCTCTCTCTCTCTCTCTCTCTCTCTCTCTCTCTCTCTCTCTCTCTCTCTCCTCTCTTCCAGTCACACTTACGTGAGCGTGCGTGTGAATTCGTGTGCATGTTAGTGTGTGGTGTGTGTGTGTGTGTGTGTGTGTGTGTGTGGTGTGTGTGTGTGTGTGTGTGTGTATGTGTGCATTATGTATGTGTGTGTGCATGTATGTGTATGTGTATGTGTGTGTATGTGTGTGCGTGCGCGCGCGCGTGTGTGTGTGTGTGCGTGAGTGTGTTGTGTGTGTGTGTGTGTGTGAGAGTGTGTGTGTGTGTTCGTTGGTTTGTTTCTTTTAACGTCTATTTTAGACGTTGTGTGTGTGTGTGTGTGTGTGTGTGTGTGTGTGTGTGTGTGTGTGTGTGTGTGTGTGTGTGTGTGTGTGTGTGTGTGTGTGTGTGTGTGTGTGGGTGACAGAGAGAGAGAGAGAGAGAGAGAGAGAGAGAGAGGGGGGGGGGAGAGAAACAGCAAGACAGACAAAAGTCATCATGTAAATACACAACAACAGTACAGACCCAAAGCTCTCACCTCCTCACAGGACACGACAATCTCAGGTATAGGACCGTTCATGGTCGAACAGATCTCCTTCATAGCTCAGCGACCCCACGATCCCTAACCCAACCAGGACGAGAGGAGCTGTACTGCCGAACACACCACCTCTACCAGGTAACACGTCCTCCGCACACCACTGAAATTCGCAGCCAGGCACAGCAAGGAGCTTAACTAAGCAGACACTAAACAGCCACGACCATCAAGAAAAAGAAAAAAAAATCAAAAAAAGGATCGCCAAGTTGAGCGAACTTTCCAAGAGGACAGTCTCATCCCCTCTGGCGGGGCAGCAGCGTAAGCGACAGTATTTAAAAAGTCGTTACAGGTACAGAGATACTGTGGCAAGAAACAAACACACGTTCCGTACAGGGCAGGTACAAACTACAGGTGATGTGTCAGCGTCGCGATAGACACCCACTGGACAAGTAGGAAGAGTGTAGGTAGATGTCGTCGTAGTAGTATCTACCCCCCGCTGGTTGCTTTTCTCTGGCAGGTCAAGCGCACAGTCTCCTTAACACACACCCTTAAATTTCCGGGTGGCTGTCCATCCGACTGAGGGAGACGCTGCCGGAGAGGGCTGTAATGACAGGTCGGCGAGGTTCCGTGATTCAAACCTAGTTATAGGGCTACCCCGGTCACTCCTTACTTTTACGCTATAAGCTTTGTGGATACTCTTACACACAAGCACTGAAGTTTATGTGAGGGCTCTTCTGAATGTGGGCACTCTTAGAAATCTTGTAGACTCGTATCTTGAGGTCCTGTAGACACGGTCAAGTGTCATGCGGTCGGTAGAATCTATTTCCTCACTGAGACAGTATCATGCAGCAGTGCTGTAGACTAGAAAACGTACCTTTCATAATCTTTAACGTATGATTACACACAGAAATTTCCTGTGTCAGCCAAATTCAAAGATAATGACTTTCACTTATAATGCAACTCTACGTAAACGTAAAATTGTGACGATTCGTTCAGTTCAATACAGTAGTTTTATGACAGTTACATATTTCTATACAGTTAGTTTTTAGTATTCTCAGTTTAACATTACTCGTCTCGTAGGATAGTCGTATTATTTTGTTGTGTATCAACAGTTATCGGTCGTGTTACTATACGGATATCTTTTAACTATTCAATGGCTCCAAGGGTCTTATTCTTTTTTCTCTCATGAATAGTTCTTAAGGAAACGTAACCATAAAAGGGATCACTACTTTTCGCTTTGGAAAGTTATTACGTTACTAATATTATTCGATGTTTTTCCCCTTCTGTCCATGTCTTTCTGTCTTTATTTTTAAACGGCCAGCGATTGTGGCTTTATTTCTGTGGTAAAGACCATAACACACTCGTGACACATGTGCATGCACACTACACACACAGACACATACCACAAAATGCATTGAACACAGCCAACACACACTGTTTGACAAAACTGCACCAACCCCAATGTGTCACAAAAGAAGCACAATGACAGTTTGTTCACAAAACGGCGAGGGGTAGGTCTGTGTTCCTAACGGGTCCCTCGTTATTTTCCCCCCCAACACACTAGAAAAACACAATGTGTTTGACGAGCCCATAGGAAACACCATGGACAGCCCAGTCCATGGTTTGCACAGGATCATGGTGTGCAGCTCATCACCATGCGGTCTTTCACACCTGCTGTGTACTTTACCCCCCTCCCCCTTCCCCAAACTCTTACAACACCCCCCAGTACACTGCCTGCATTGTTCAGGTCTGACACGCTTTGAGTGTGAGAAGTCTTTGTAACAGACTTCATTCATTTCTGAGTCTGCTACTGTGTGTTAAATACAAAGTCTTCGTGTCTGCATTGTTTGTTTATATTTTGACAAATTTGGTTCGAGAAAGATTCTTTGTCTATTTCATTTTCAATCTTTAACGCTGTTTGTATGAAAATTCTATATATTAAAGAGCCCATTCTTGTTTGTTTGTTTGTTTTCTTAAAGGTTTGACACAATTTTTGTACGTGTGTACAATTTTTGTAACCATGTCTTATTTATTCGAAATCTTTTTTTTATGAAACGTTTTTGTAACAATCTGTGTTTCACCCTCAATCTTATCCGCTGCCACTGTTTATGTGAGGCAAGCTCTGTGATGTTAATACATTAAGCTTTGCTGTGTGTTCACTTTTCAATTTTATAACGACTTTATTTTCAGTCTTGCGCACTATTTTTATTATCTTTGTTGAATGGTCAAATTTTCTTTTCACTGGGCCGGTTGGTATTTCAATATAGCCGTGAACCCAAGATCTGATATCTTGAGTTCAATCCCACCTCACAACATTAAAAAACAAAACAACAAACACCCCCCAAAAAAAAAAAAAAAAAAAAAACAAAACAAAAAAACTGGCCCGTTTGCTGCCTATTTGAATGCTTCTATCATTCTGATAGTGTCAGCTTAGAGAGTTTCACAGGTCTCCACCCTTCCAGTTTTAAGACCTTGTCAGCGCATAGGATTTTGCGCAGGTTCAGGACGTGAGCCAGATAACTGCTGGCAAATTTGGATGGAGCACATATGGAACTGTCCAAGAGCCATGCATCCCTACTGAACAAACTCAAAAAACTTGAGCATACTACTGTTGTCTATAGTAAAGACACAGTTTGCGCTAGACAGTTCTTGTAACAAGTTCCATTTCGTTTTAAATTTTGTGTACTGCTACTGTATAATACGTCACACGCTCCTTGTTACAACATACGGAGTTAGTGAAAATGTCTTCATTACCTTTTCAATCTAAACCATTCTTGTTGCCTCGCATTATTACATAATGCCTTATCTTCTAGGATATAGCATCACTGCCTCTGTTTACTAGCTGTCACCTGTCACCCGTCAGCATCATCGAGTTCGATGGTACCTGGCCGCCGCAGCAGACGTCACAACTCTCCTCCACCTACTCCAAGCCCTGACTTTTCCGTGCCACCTCGTAGATCTCAGACCGCTGATGTTGATGACGTTATTCATATAGGAGGAGGGTGGTCTGCCCGGATTTCTTTTAGCTTCAACTTGTCCTTGTAAACCTGTTGTCATTAGATTCGTGTTGGTGTTGACGACTGCATGGCCAATGTATTTCATTTTTCTTTCAGTTTTTAAATTTTTTTTTGCCTAGGTTGTTGTATTCCATCACCTGTGAGTTGAAGAGTTCCTGTAATCCCATCCTTTGCCGATCGAGCTTTTTTTGTGGAATACTTACTGCACTGTCATCCTTTTTCAAAATGAAATGTTCTGTTGAACGACTGCTATACCATCACCCTCCGTCACACCGTCCTCTGTGTATTGAAGTTTGTAGTATTTCTTACTTTCCATTAGTAAAACTCTGTTAAAATGTTGCTGTTCTGCTTTTTACTTTGTATCCATCCGTAAAAGTGTTGCTGCACTGTATTTTCATCCTCTGTTAATGTGTTGCTGCACTGTATTTTCATCTCCTGTTAATGTGTTGCTGCACTGTATTTTATCCTCTGTTAAAGTGTTGCTGCACTGTATTTTATCTCTGTTAAAGTGTTGCTGCACTGTATTTTGATCCTCTGTTAAAGTGTTGCGCACTGTATTTTCATCCTCTGTTAAAGTGTTGCTGCACTGTATTTTGATCCTCTGTTAAAGTGTTGCTGCACTGTATTTTCATCCTCTGTTAAAGTGTTGCTGCACTGTATTTTCATCCTCTGTTAAAGTGTTGCCGCACTGTATTTTCATCCTCTGTTAAAGTGTTGCTGCACTGTATTTTCATCTCCAGTTAATGTGTTGCTGCACTGTATTTTCATCCTCTGTTAAAGTGTTGCCGCACTGTATTTTCATCCTCTGTTAAAGTGTTGCTGCACTGTATTTTCATCTCCAGTTAATGTGTTGCTGCACTGTATTTTCATCCTCTGTTAAAGTGTTGCTGCACTGTATTTTCATCCTCTGTTTATGTGTTGCTGCATTGTATTTTCATCCTCTGTTAAAGTGTTGCTGCACTGTATTTTCATCCTCTGTTTATGTGTTGCTGCACTGTATTTTCATCTTCTGTTAAAGTGTTGCTGCACTGTATTTTCATCCTCTGTTAAAGTGTTGCTGCACTGTATTTTGATCCTCTGTTAAAGTGTTGCTGCACTGTATTTTCATCTTCTGTTAAAGTGTTGCTGCACTGTATTTTCATCCTCTGTTAAAGTGTTGCTGCACTGTATTTTCATCCTCTGTTAAAGTGTTGCCGCACTGTATTTTCATCCTCTGTTAAAGTGTTGCCGCACTGTATTTTCATCCTCTGTTAAAGTGTTGCTGCACTGTATTTTCATCCTCTGTTAAAGTGTTGCCGCACTGTATTTTCATCCTCTGTTAAAGTGTTGCTGCACTGTATTTTCATCTCCAGTTAATGTGTTGCTGCACTGTATTTTCATCCTCTGTTAAAGTGTTGCTGCACTGTATTTTCATCCTCTGTTTATGTGTTGCTGCACTGTATTTTCATCTTCTGTTAAAGTGTTGCTGCACTGTATTTTCATCCTCTGTTAAAGTGTTGCTGCACTGTATTTTCATCCTCTGTTAAAGTGTTGCTGCACTGTATTTTCATCCTCTGTTAAAGCGTTGCTGCACTGTATTTTCATCCTCTGTTAAAGTGTTGCTGCACTATATTTTCATCCTCTGCTAAAGTGTTGCTGCACTGTATTTTCATCGTCTGTTAAAGTGTTGCTGCACTGTATTTTTAAAGTGTTGCTGCACTATATTTTCATCCTCTGCTAAAGTGTTGCTGCACTGTATTTTCATCCTCTGTTAAAGTGTTGCTGCACTGTATTTTCATCGTCTGTTAAAGTGTTGCTGCACTGTATTTTGATCCCCTGTCAGTCGAAACAAACTTGTCTCCGATATCAATCTAACACTGCACACACGGTGTCCGAATGACTTGATCTGCTTGACAACACTCCATCAGTGAACCAGTCGTCCCTGTACCAAGGACTGCTTACCGCGCCTGGCCCCCTTCACCTTGCGATGAAAGATGACGATACATCATTTATATGGATTTCCTGTCATGCGTTGGTGACACCCAGTACAACCGTTACACAATATTACCAAGTATGCATTGATGGCATTCTGGTTACTCCCAATTACCGCAAACAGCCTGCATAGATGAATACTTGGACTCTGCGGTCTCTCTTCAAATTAGCGTTGATGGAAAATCTGTTCTCTTTTGTTCTTGTGTAAAGTTTATACACCTATGAGCTCATCGTTATATGAAAGATCGCAGTGACTGCTACGACATTATACATGTAGTTATAAGTAGCAGAAGTAGATTCATATGTATGAATAGATTATACCAAAACATAACGATTAATACAATTCTCGTTGTGAATCTAGCATTTCGTTGCTTTACTACGTAAGAAGGGGAAAAAATTCAAAACTGTTGAAGAGTGACCGAGACATATGTACGTAATGGCGGAACTACAACTCTAGATAAACTGTGCACATAGCTTTAAAAGAATACCAAAATCAAACAAACAAAGACACACACACATGACAAATTTTCAAGGTGCCCCATCACAAAACACAATGCTGACACTGAATAATCGTCCGAAAGTGAAAAAAAATAAAATGACACAACACCATAACAACACACCGAAAGTGAAAATAATGAAATGACACAACACCATAACAACACACCGAAAGTGAAAATAATGAAATGACACAACACCATAACAAAACAACACACTGGCTGAAAAGCAAAAAGCTGGCCACTCCATATTTCAGCACACCACTTGATCACATCCGCTTCAAACGGAACTAAACCCGTGTACTGAACCAGCGACCACAAGCCATCCACGGAGCAAAAGATATGGACAAAAGAGCAGTAAACAAAGACTGATAACGTATCAGGCCAAGGCAAGCAAGGTGACCATTCCTCCCTCAAAGCTTGTCGATAGCTTTGACCAACTTCATCCAATCAAAGTGCCCAAGTCGATACACTGGCCACTAAGACCATTGCCGTCCAAACCCAACAACACCACTGCCGACCAAACCCAACAACACCACTGCCGACCAAACCCAACAACACCACTGCCGACCAAACCCACCAAACGAATTTCAAACCCATTTCAAACAAACGGCATCTTTCTAATCAGGTCACACCGGTGTAGTATCTGTGACGTCAAACGGGGATCGCGTTGCCCGTGCCTGGGTCCCCCTAATGACCTCACAAATCTGTCACCGAATCGCTAGATTTGTCGACTGAACGTTCAAGATGCTGTCTGAAATTCTAAAAACGTTCTGCAAACCAATACCGTGTCCTGCCTTTTAAACCGTTCCATCATTTCTTCCATGTATCCAGATCTATACAGAATTTTTTTAACATTCCCCCCCCCCCCCCCCCCCATTTTATACAAGTAACACAAATAAATGCAAGACAAACAGCAAAGCGTGATTGCAATAAAGGCATAAAAACAAAACTGAATTCCTGCAAAACATCCATATGTTTAAAGCACAAGTATACATATATGTGTATATATATATATATATATATATATATATATATATATATATATATATATATATATATATATATATATATATAAAACGTGAAGCATGTACAACAACAAAATCCAATTTGTCAGCATACACGTGAATGTTGTGAAAAAGTCAGACTCGCTATCACATTCCATCACATACACTGACAACATTTAACTTACCATTTGACAAGACAAAGGTAAGCCTTGGTTGTTATCAATCTTTAATATAGCAGCCATTTTGTTTTGGAGGCGTGCAGATTTCACACGTCCGCTTTGCACTGTATTCTTCTATAGATCTGGTATTTTATAGCAAATTATCATTTATAGATCTATGTTTAATTACCTATGACCCAGTAGAAATAAAATCTGAGATTGTTCACTTGCCTTTTAAAACGTAACCAAGTTATCTGGTCAACGAATTTTTAAACTCCTGAATATGAACAGGACAAGTCCATTTTACGTACGGTAGGCCGATTTATATTACCGCCATCCCTGAATTTCAGTTCAATAAATCATACATTCCGGATTCAAGACAATATTCAGTAACCCCCTTTATCCCTCCCCCACCCCCAAAAAAAAATTAAAAAAATCACAATAACACTGAATATTCTTTTATCTCCTGTGATCGTCACTGCATTGTATATGGCAGAGTTGGAAAACAAAATTCATGCTTTGAAATGAAAATATGAGGACAGGGAATAAGGGGAAAAAAAAGGAAAACAATAACAACGACGACCACAACAACAACAAATCCATGTTTGAAATGAAAACATAAGGGCAGGGAATAACAAAAAACAAAAAAACAAACAAACCCCGAAAACAATACCAACAACAACAACAAATCCAATAAGAAAAGCAATCAACCTATCAACCAACCAAACGACCATACCAACAAACTAAAAGCCCACCACCACACCTGTCACTCCACTACTAAGGAAAACCATGATAAAACAAATAGCACCGAGATAATGCCGAGTAATCTGCATTGAGAAAATGTCAAGTAATCGCTCATACTGTGAGAGAGGACAGAAGGATGGAGACAGAGGAGTTGTGGGGGTGGAGGTCACTGGGAGGAGGAGACGGAGGGAAGGAAGATGGAAAGGAGTTTTGCCCCCTGAGGAGCAGAAAATAATTCTGACCCACCTTCTCTCTCTCTCTTGTCTCCCTCTCTCTCTCTCCTGTCTCTCTCTCTGTCTCTCACTCTCTCTCTGTGTCTCTCTCTCCCTCTTTTCGTATCACAGATGAATTACCTTTGGGATTACTCCAGACTGTGGATTACATCGAATAGTAAAACACGCTGGAAATTGAACAAAATGCCAGTCCCATCCCCACCTATCCCATTGTTGTATTGTGGCCCAAGGCCGATGTACATTAAACCGAGTCTGAGTCTCTCTCTCTCTCTTTCTCTCTCTTTCTCTCTGTCTCTCTCTTTTTCTGTCTCTGTCTCTCAATCTTTTTTTTAAAGAAAGAATGTTTAAGGGAAGAAAATGTCAAATTCACTGAGGGGAAAAAAAACTCGATCCATTTTCCCCTAGCTCTACTTGTCGTGAGCCAAGTCACACGGTATTAAAAGAACTGTAAGGTAGGAGGATCAAAACCACTGTCATTAAACTAATGTTCGCATTCTTCTCACGACTGTTTTTATGTTTAATTTTTGGGCTATATGTAGCAACATAAGCAGTACGAGTAGACGTCCACAATAACAACCCAGGTGGGAGAGTATGTACACGTATGTGTGTGTGTGTGTGTGTGTGTGTGTGTGTGTGTGTGTGTGTGTGTGTGTGTGTGTGTGAGTGTACGTGTGTGTGAGTGTGTGTGTGTGAGTGTACGTGTATGTGTGTGTGTGAGTGTACGTGTGTGTGTGTGTGTATGTGTGTGTGTGTGTGTGTGTGTGTGTGGTGAGTGTGTGTGTGTGTGAGTGTACATGTTTGTGTGTGTGTGAGTGTACATGTTTGTGTGTGTGAGAGAGAGAGAGAGAGTGTGTGTGTGTGTGAGTGTACGTGTGTGTGTGTGTGTGTGTGTGTGTGTGTGTGTGCGTGTGTGTGTGTGAGTGTACATATGTGTGTGTGTGTGTGTGTGAGAGAGAGAGTGTGTGTGTGTGTGAGTGTACGTGTGTGTGTGTGTGTGTGTGTGTGTGTGAGTGTACGTGTGTGTGAGTGTACGTGTGTGTGTGTGTGTGTGTGTGTGTGTACGTGTACGTGTGTGTGTGTGTGTGTGTGCGTGTGTGAGTGTACATGTGTGTGAGTGTACGCGGTGTGTACATGTGTGTAGAATGTGTGTGTGTGAGAGAGAGAATGTGTGTGTGTGAGAGAGAGAATGTGTGTGTGTGAGTGTACGCGCGCGCGCGCGCGCGCGTGTGTGTGATATATATGTGTGTGTGTGTGTGTGTGTGTGTGTGTGTGTGTGTTGTTTTGTGTGTATGTGTATGTGTGTGTGTGTGTGTGTGCGAAAGAGAGAGAAAAAACAGAAAGTTCGAGGGGTGGGGGTACTTTAAAGGAGACAGAGACAGCAGAGATAGAGAAAGCGTATGCATGCATGACAGAAAAGACGTTTCACAGATAAGCAGTTTTTTCATTTATCAACTGTGATAAACAGTTCTTATCACATGTTTGTCTTTCTAATAAAACTGTTTGAATTGCCTCGGCGAATATTTGTTTTTTGAGTTTCCAGCACATTTACAGCTAAAAGCCGACGTGTAATTCACACTCCTTCATATGGAGCTACAGTGTACATGAATAAATTCTATGATTCATTCTCTCTCTCTCTCTCTCCTCTCTCTCTCTCTCTCTCTCTCAACACACACACACATATACGCTCACACGAGCGCAGATTCCCTCATGCACATGCACGCCACGGGGATATGCAAAACATAGAAACAGTTTCAGTCTGTCACTGTATGCATATTCTTACAATGTCACTATTTCTGTTTGTGTTTGCATGTCTGTCTGTCACACACACACACACACACACATACACACATGTCACAACGAGAAAGAGAGAGAGAGAGAGAAAGAGAGAGACAGAGAGAGAGAGAGAGAAGAGAGAGAGAGAGAGAGAGAGAGAGAGAGAGAGAGAGAGAGAAACGAGAGAGAGACAGAAGAATGAGAGAGAGAGAGAGAACGACAAAGAGAACGAGAGAGAGACAAAGAATCAGAGAGAGAACGAGAGAGAGAGAGTGTGTGTGTGTGTGTATAAGCGTGCGTGTGTGTGCGCGCGCGAGTGTGCACTGCATTCTGACAAAGCTCACAACTAGTTTACATGCAGTGTGTGCTTGTATGCCTGCATACAAATGCGCGCGCACGCATATATGCACACAAACGCGTGTGTACGCTTGAAAGCGTGAGAAAATGAAGGAGAGAGAAGAGTGAGAACCACGTTACACGAAAAATGCACATTTCAAGCGAACCCAAACTGCATCTGTCAAAAGGGATGACATCTACACCCATCGCCCCATTTAGGCAGTAGAGAGAACAGAGGCGATAAGGGGGTTAGAACAAGAGGAGGAAAGGGAAAAATGGGCGGGGGGGGGGGGGCGGGAGAAAGATGACAGAGAGAGAAAGGGAAGGAGGGAGAGAAAGTGTGTGTGTGAAGAGAGAGGAGAGAGTGAGAGAGAGTGAGTGAGAGAGAGAGAGAGGAGAGAGACGCGAGAGAGAGAAAGCCACAGAGAGAGAGAGCGACAGAGAGAGAGCGACAGAGAGAGAGAGAGAGAGAAGCGAGAGAGAGAGAGGAGAGAGAGAGAGAGAGAGAGAGAGAGAGAGCGAGCGAAGAGAGAGAAGCGACAGGGAGAGAGAGAGAGAGAAAGCGACAGAGAGAATGAGAGAGAGAAAGCGACAGAGAGAATGAGAATGAGAGAGAGAGAGAGAGAGAGAGAGAGAGAGAGAGAGAGAGAGAGAGAGAGAGAGAGGAGTAGAGAGAGGGACAGAGAGAATGACATAGAGAGAGAGAAAGGAGAGAAGAAGGGAGGGAGGGAGGGGGAGAGAGAGAAAGGGTGAGAGAGAGCAGGAAAGAAAGAGAGAGAAAGGGTGAGAGAGAGAGCGGAAAAGAAAGAGAGAGAAAGAAAGAGTGAAAGAAAGGGAGAAAAAGAGAAAAACAAAAAGATAGATAGATGGAGAGAGAGAGAGAGAGAGAGAGAGAGAGAGTGAGAGGGGTGGGGTAGGGTAGGGGGAAGGGAAGGAAGGGGATACAGCGACATGTCTACCTGTCAGACAGGATTTATTCTCGACGAAAGCGTCAGTGTTACGTTTCACCAGGCCAGTGGCAAAGGAAGACAGAAAAGGTCAAGCTATACAAACAATTCCCTTTTTATGTGGAAAAAACCCCAGACACGTTTTGTTTCTGTAACACGCACTTTCCGCCAAATAAACAAACACCGCAAAAGTGTTTCTTGTTAGCAGGAACATGTTTCTTGACTTTGCCGTCAGACACGAGATGAAAATTTCGCCCTGAAGGTGACTTGTTTGATGCCATCACAAATATGTTGTGAAAGAAAACTAGTCATTTCACATGAAAAAAAAGGCCTCCTGAGAAGGTTAAAAACTATTTGTGGTGCCACCAAACAAGCGACTTTGAAGGTGAGATTGCGTTTGGCCATTTTTGTTTTCTGTCTTTCTTTTTTTATTTTGTTGTTGTTGAGTTTTCTGACTGAAAACCCATAAGAAAACAAACAAACAAAACAAACAAACAAACAAACAGAAACAGACATTTATCATTGTTATTATCATACTACTGAGATTATGACACAGCTGCGCTTATATCAAAACAACAACAAAAACAACCAACCAACCAAACAATAACAGAAAAAACAACACCAACAAACACCTCTCCCCCTCCAATACACCAACCAACCAACAAACAAAATAAAAATAGGAGAACTCTTTCCTGAGAACTTCTGAGATTTTCTGGATCACAATGAACCAAAATTATGGGTCAGGTCAGATCACATTTAACTGGACCATTCAAACTTAGACTTTCTCAACTACTTACAGAAAGAGAACTATGAATACAACCTGACAGAGACACACATATATATATATATACGTCCTAAGTTCATATTCCAATGGCAAGTTAATAAATGCTTGTCATTGTTTTATCCATCGAGGTTACTGCGGCCCCTAAAATTACGTGGTGATTATCAATTTAGTCACAGCCAACCCACTACAAAGACAATTTCTGTCATTTAGGAATTCCATTCCTCAACACACATGAAGACTGTCCATCATCACAGAAAAGCGGAAGCTGAAATAATACGGTCATGTGTCAAGGTCATAATCATGGTCTCGCAGAAAGAGTCCTGCAGAGCGTAATATTGGCGGAGTTGAGGGGAGAATGGAGGAGGGGGGGGGGGAGTAAAGAGGGTGAAAAAGAATCAGAGGTAAGGGAAACTGTGACGGTTGTCCGATATGCGGACCTCAGCAGCTCAGTTGGTCGAGCGTCGGATTCACATACTAAAGGTTGTGGGTTGGAACCTGATTGATTCGGTTCAATTTTACGTCGACGCCCACCTTAGGTGTTACGGCCGACGGGGATAACCATCCCAGGGAAGTAGGGAAGGGGGACTTATCTAATCCTATACTGACACCACCAGAACAACAACGATGTTAAGATGGGACAACGAGAAGGCCAGTTTTAACGTAGCGCACCCTGGGATTCGAACCCACAGCCATTAACACGTGAATCCGACGGTCAAACCAACTGAGCTACAGCGGCCCGCTCGGTTCGAACCATGGCGTGCGCTACGTTAAATCTGGCCGTCTCACTGTCCATCTTAACGGTCGATTCGATGGTGTCGGTATTAGATACATCGCTCGCCCATCCCTCACATGCCTGGGATGGTTATCCCAGTCGATGCATATCACCAGAGGTGGGTGCTGACGTAAAACCGAACCAAATCAATCAATCAGTTGTCCCATTAACCTGAGGATGTCTAGGAGTGAGGTGGAAGAGACCTCAATTCTTCTCGGGGCCAGCATTACGAAGGCGTTGCCCATGCTGATTTACCTTCCCTAACTTTGACTTAAAGTCAGGTGCCCATTCACAGACAGACTGACTGGAGGTACTGACAGACAAGAGAAGAGATGGGAAGACAAGATAAAAGATTAGACGGGCATGACCTCCATTGTGGGTTACAAAGTGTCTAGACAGACGGCCAGGCCTTCTTGTCATGAAGTCATCAGCGGTGACACTAAAGGCTACGGTGAAGGGACAGCACACACATACACACAAACACACACACACACACAACACCCACACACACCGCACACACACACACCAGCACACACACACACCACACACACACACACACACACACCGCACACACACACGTACACATCACATAATACACACAATCTCTCTCTCACATTGGTATACAGACACATCTCTTCTCACATTGATACTCTCTCTCTCTCTCTCCTCTCTCTCTCTCTCTTACATCCCCTTCTATGTCTCGTTCTCAATACTACTGACATTCCAGTTTTGTATTATGTTAATGTGTTTATATTAGAGTTCATTTGTATTGATATTAGAGTTCATTTGTATTGAAAGTTGGTTTGCCAAGAATACTGTAATGTATTTGTGTGAGTGTATACCCTCTGTGGGCGCGGGCTGGATGATAAATGCATTAATATGTTTATGCCACTACTCTCGGAAATGTGTTCTTGTTCTTTCTCAAAGGAAAACAAACAAACAAAACACAAACAAACAAACAAACAGACAGACAGACAGAAATGCAAACAAAATACAATAAAAATTGTTAATGCCATTCATTCAGGTACTGTATCTGCGATTATCCTTTAGTGTGTACCTTTTAGCACAAATTTAGTAAAAAAAAAAAAAAAAAAGTATCTGCAATTATACAGAGAAATCATTTCTGATTTGTTTTGAAATGCACAAGTACAGACAGCACAGGTCGACATGAACCCAGCCCTCTTTTCTTTACCTATTTCAAAGCGGAAATGACGAAGTGTCGTTTTATGTTTGCCTTCTTATGTAATTTGTAAAACACTGTGGTACGTGTCCCGTTTCTCAGCTCATCCTTTGTCAGTGTCTACGCGCGTGCACGCAGGCGCGCGCTTTTTGTACATGCGTTAAATGTTACTCGACACACACGCATGCACGTCCGTATGTGTGTGTAAGTAAGTTAAATTGCACTGCGGACGTGCGCTCTGTTTCTGTGTACTGCCTCGAAATGTGACCTTTAAAATAACTCAGCAAACACACTTGTTTCCAAGTTCACTGTGTCACGGCTCCTTGTTAGCCCCAACAAATCTTGTGGAATGGTGAACCATAAACAACCAAGAGATGCTGGCTTAGTTTTACGTTTCTGAACACAGTGATTAAAGGAAGCAAGGCCAGGAGGAAAGATAGAGGGAGGAGAGAAGGGTTATGGCAAGAAAATGAAAGAAATAAACGAGTGAGAAGGATGTAAAAAAAAAAAAGGAAAGAAAAAAAAAAAAGAAAAAAAAAAAAAAAAAGGAGCCTCAGAAGGATAATGGAAAATAAATGAATAAATATCGAACAAACGAACACGAACGAACGAATCAACCAACCAACCAATCAAAGAACCAATCAACCAAGTAAACAAATAAATAAAGAAATAAACATATAAGTAAGAACGAACGAACACAACCAACCAACCAACCAAAGAACCAATCAACCAAGTAAACAAATAAATAAAGAAATAAACATATAAGTAAATAAATAAAAACCAACCACCTTCTTCAAGCTTATGTATTGTGGAACGCTTACAGATCAGAATAAAATATGCAACAGAATACGTGAAAAGATCAACGAATACAAACAATTCGAACAACTTCTATTTTTTTAACACACACAACACACACACACACACACACACACACACACACACACACACACAACACACAACACAAATAATTGTTTTCTGGATCATTTTTTTTTTTTAGATCAAAATTGATAATTTTAAAATATCCTTCTCTCCTCCTGTATTCCCCCCCCCCCTCCCTTTTTTGTTGTTGTTGTCTAAAATCACTTTAGTGAATAGACATTAAATCGAAGACCACCACCACACACAGAGATAGACAGACAGACACACACACACACACACACATCACACACACACTTCCACGCAATTCACAATCACGTTCAAAATAGAAAAAAAAAAAAAAAAAAAAAAAGAAAAAAACAACACTTGGAAAGAAGAATAAACAACCAGTCAAATTAAGAAAGACGCACACCAACTCACAAACGCAACAGGCTGCACATTGAATGTCGCTTTTACTTTTTTTTTTTCCAGCCAGAGTGCGAGGTGTGTAAATATCAGTCAGGCAGACACAAGTGGAGCTGCACAGCGTGTGTTTGCTTGCCCTTCCATGCACTGCCATCCTGCAACAACGGCCGTGCCGGGTTTCATTGGCAGCCAAAATTCTCTACGGCAAGCCTTCAACTTCCGAAGAGGAGCGAAAAGATTCGAAATTTCTGGATTCTTTGAATGTTTGAGTTTTTTCTTCTTTTTTTTAATTGTTTTTTAAAACAACAATGACAAACAATCGGAATTTAAAAAAAAACAACAACAGAACGAGTGCACTACTATCGGATTAAATCGAGGATTAAAATAAAACAAAAACAAAAACGAGAGCACTATTACAATCGGAATTTAAAAAAAAATCAAACGAGGCACTACTAAATCGGAATTTAAAAAAACAAAACAAAAACGAGAGCACTACTTACAATCGGAATTTTAAAAAAATACGAGTGCACTACTAAATCGGAATTTAAAAAACAAAAAAACAAAAAACAAAAAAAAACGAGAGGACTACTACAATCGGAATTTTAAAAAAACGAGTGCACTACTAAATCGGAATTTAAAAAAAACGAGTGTACTATACAATCGGAATCTTAAAAAAATACGAGTGCACTACTAAATCGGATTTAAAAAAAAACAAAAACGAGTGCACTACTACAATCGGAATTTCAAAAAAATACGAGTGCACTATCACAATTGGAATTTAATACGAGTGCAATTTACTCAATGCTCATCATTTTGACCACTGTTCGAAGGTTTCAATTTCAATTTTGTTTATATCCAACCGATCATATGGGCCACCTCAGGGATGTCACGTACGTCTAATATCACTTACAGTGAAAAGACGTTAAATCAAAGAACGAACGAACCTACGTCAAAACAGAATGACAAAACTCGCCTCATCTCAAAGAAGCCATCTTATCCAAAAACATCACCACATTCAAGTCATCTATGCACGACCAATCGTTCTCACTTGACAGAGAGAGAAAATGGACATCGACGACCACCCTCCTCCCGAAAGGCACATGGGTTTAAGAAATGTTCCTGCCAGAGTATCTCTGTGTTATTTCTTAAAACAAACAAACAAACAAACAAAAAACGAAAACAAATAAACACACACATAAACAAACAAACAAACAACACCTCGCCATCACACTATCACCATCAACTTCAAAACAAAACGCAAATGTCGGCAGTAGCAGAAACTATACGTGTAGACCTGGCGAACATGCCGATGTGTTTTCATCAATTAATTTAATAGACAATGTATACATCTCTCAACATTCAGTTTTTCTGTTGCTGTTAGACAAAAATGAATGTGATCAGTCCTGTTCTGTTCACGAGTAATGTGTGAAACTGGAAAGCGATAAGTAAGTTACTGTGCTGAAACAGGTATGTTCACTTGTTTCTTTGAATCAGATGTATGGTTAGCATGAAGAAACAGTGTTGGTTGGAAGATATAACACTTCACGTAATAAGTTATTGTAATCTTAAATCAGCCAGTCTTGTAATAATTTTTTTTAGTCAGAGGAAGTAAAAATCGATTAACTATAACTAAGTATAAATTCATGTCATTTGAAGCACCTAAACCAATTGTCGCAAGAAAGAATTGAACTGAAATTTTTTTTTTTTCGAATTTCAAGTTTTCTTTTACGAAAAACCGATTTTTCCCTCTCAGCGCAAGAAATGTACCATACATTTCACATGACAACTGACACGAGAAGTATTTTATTTGTGTGTGTGTGTGTGTGTGTGTGTGTGTGTGTGTGTGTGTGTGTGTGTGTGTGTGTGTGTGTGTGTGTGTGTGTGTGTGTGTGTGTGTGTGTGTGTGTGTGTGTGTGTGTGTGTTGTGTGTGTGTGTGTGTGTGTGTGTGTGTGTGTGTGTGTGTGGTGTGTGTGTGTGTGTGTGGTGTGTGTTGTTGTGTTGTGTGTGTGTGTATATGCGATTGTATGTGTATGTGTGCGTGGTGCGTGTGTGTGTGTGTGTGTGTGTGTATGTGTGCGCGCGCGCGTGCATGTGTGAGTGTGCGTGTTCTAAAAATAACGTATCTCCCTGATTGAAGTGAAGAGTAATTACCCTGATGTTTGTCATAGCGCGGCTGATCAGTTTTCAAGTTCAGTAAAAAAAAAAAAAAAAAAAAAATCTGCCACAGATGCCATCTAAACAACGCTGCAGTAACCGATCAAACAATTTTTCTTAAAAGTACAAAGAAAGACAGAGGTGGGTTTGGGGGGTGGGACAAAGACCAAAAGACCATGTCACAGACAAAGACAGACAGATCGGTAAACTGGGGACGCTATCTGCACACTTCTTTTTTTTCAACCTGCTGCTTAATTCAGTGTTTTTACACACACACACACACACACACACACACACACACACACACACACACACACACACACACACACACGGCGTACACACACACACCACACACGGACGCACGCACGCACACACACACACAATTATTTTTATTATCAAAATCCACAAACATACACGCGACAGCAAAAAACAACAACAATCATTTACAAGCTCAGCGTACCTTTTTTTTTTTTTGAAAACATGCACATAACTATGTATTCACCGCAAGTCCAAAAACACAATCCAAACAAATGCTAAAACTTAACACCACAAAAACAGCATACAACTGTACGAAATCGACAATATCTTCGACTGCTCAATCTGCAGAAAAAACACCAAACTACGCCAGTCAAAAAGACCTTCGGCCGGGAACAGCTGTTTGCTGCGATGGATTAGTCTCCAGACAAACAGGTCCCAAACGTGATGTGTGTCGGCCACACTGCTCGGGTTAATCCTTGGTTGATCTATCAGATCGGCCGTAAGCCTTTGCTTGACACACAAACCGTATTAAAACACCCTGCAGCTCGTAATGGACTATGGAGTAATGCCTTTTCCCTGGTGTTATGTACTATTAATACCCAAGTCATTCATGCGTTGCAAGTGTACTTGTGCTATATTATATTGTGCTGTTTTCGGCAGAGTTTCTCTTCTACTCTACGTTTTCCCCTATGAGAGAGAGAGGGGGGAGGGAGGGAGGAGAAGAGAAGAGAGAGAGAGAGGAGAGAGAGAGGAGAAGAGAGAGGAGAAAGAGAGAGGGAGGGAGGAGAGAGGGAGAGGGAGGGAGAACAGAAAGGGAGAAAGAGAGAGAGGGAGAAAGAGGAGAGAGAGAGAGAGGAGAGAAGAGAGAGAGAGAGAGAGAGAGAGAGAGAGAGAGAGAGAGAGAGATTGACAGGCAGGCAGACAGACAGAGATAGACGCTTAATCGATTCCTTCCCTTTAAATCTGGCTGAAGCTCACAAATTTATACAAAGTGTGCTTCACACTCGTCTTCAAAACAGCGATCATGTTCCAACACACACACACACACACACACACACACACACACACACACACACACACACACACACACACACACACACACACACTGACATAAACGCCGAACAGACCTACAAACCCCTTTATCTCTACATTCCTTATCACAAGTCCTTCCTCCTTATTGTAAGTCCCAGGTATATTAGTCTTCCAGTCATTCACATACGTTGTCAAGCGTTCGGGGTGTTTGTTCTCTATGACACACAGGTCATAAAGACAGATGTCTTGGTCTTTATGCACAAAGTCATTCATACGTTTTCAGTGTACGGACTGTTCTGGGCTGCCGGGTGCGAGCCATAATGGGCATTCATGGAATCGTTAGTCCCAAAGATATTCATATATGAAATATGCAAGCGCTGTTCCGAGTTTGCAAGTATGGTCATGGAAGTCTTCAGCATTATTAGTCCTTACATAGATCTGTCATTTAAGTATACAGTTTGTTTTGAGTTTCCTGCTGTTAGTTGTAATGAACGTGCTCAATATTACTAGTCTTCAGATACGAATGAATAAGTTTTCTTGTTGTTTTATTTTCCCCGTGTACGTACAAATAAAATTCCTGATAAACAAGTTCTCAGGTCTGTCCACGTGTTGAGTTTCTCTGTGTAGATATTGATAACGTCGTCCAGGGAGTGTAAATCCATGAGTCAGTCATGCATTACCTGTATCACATGTGTTATTCGAGTTTCTTGGCGTAGGTCATACAGGATGTCCTTAAGCAGTTATTAGTTTCACGTCAGCTGCACATCAAATGTACGTGTTGTTTGAATTTCTCGGCGCAGACATAACAGTAATGATCGTCC
>CM060311.1:68036918-68044418 GCA_030674185.1 Monoplex corrugatus | reverse complement strand
AAAGAGAAAGAGAGATTGACAGAGAAAGAAAGAAAGAGAGAGGGAGTGTGTGTGTGTGTGTGAGAGAGAGAGAGAGAGGGGGGAGAGAGGGAGAGAGGGGAGAGTGATTGTGCCTGCAGAAGTTGTTTAAATTCATGCCGTCTTTCGATTGGAAATCGTGAAGAGCAGGGCTTTCCTCCGACTGCCCTGATATAAGGACCTTGGAAAGAGAGGTTGATTTCCAAGTCCCTCCCCTTGAGACCAATTAGATTCGTGCAATTACAATTACAATATTTATATAGCGCAAAATCTTGATAAAATCAAATCTAAGCGCTGAAAAGACACACACACACGCACGCACACACCACGCGCGCGCGCGCGGCACACACACACACACACACACACACACACACACACACACACACACACACACACACACGCATGGCTATAAATGGGGAGAAAGAATAAAAGCAATGGAAAATTATAGAGAGCATATTATATACAATTATATATTACAATGTGATTCCCCTCCGAGTGGAGACAGGCTGCAGAGGGGGTTGAGTGAGGTCAGGATTTTATGCAGAGGAGAAAAGGTGAGTTTTGAGAGCGGACTTGAAGGAGACAAAAGTAGGTTGCTGACGGACTGAGAGAGGAAGTTTGTTCCAGGAGAGTGGACCAGAAACAGAGAAGGCTCGTGGACCATAGGTATTGAGCTTAGTGCGTGGAAAGCGAAAAGTCAGAGGATCGGAGACAGAGCGGAGGGTACGTGAGGGAACATAGATCTGAAGTAGGCTTGACAGGTAATCGGGGGCTGCGTTATTGAGGCTTTTGTAGCACATGGTGTCTATTTGTACTGTATGCGCTTTGATACAGGGAGCCAGTGAAGTTGTGCCAGGAGAGGAGATATGTGATCAGCTTTTTTTCTTTTTGAGTACAAGGTGTGCAGCATTGTTTTGAATGGCTGTAGGATGTGAATGGTGGAGGCAGGAAGACCAGACAGGAGTGAATTGCAATAGTCAATGCGAGGCATTATGAAGGGAGAGAACGAGTTTTGCAGTTGTTTCGACAGAGAGATACTTCCTGATCAAGCTTATACGATGGGGGTGATAGTAGCAAGATCTGGCAGTTTGAGAAACAAAGTTGTTCATGGAGAGGGTAGAGTCAAGGCAGGCAATAAAGTCTTGGTAAAAAAAAAAAAAAGGGTGGCACTCACTGCGGCGACGCGCTCTCAAGGGGGAGAGCAGCCCGAGTTTGCCGGAGATAGGGTGACAAAAGAAAGTTCGGCGTTTATCTACTTGACTGCATGCCGCACTTGTCGAAGAAATGACAGAGAGGGAGTGAAGTGATCGATGGAAGAATTGCAAACCGTAGTGAGTGAGTGGGTGAAGAACTAACTCGAAGCTCAGACCACATTTATTTGCTGTAAGGATCTAAGACAGGGCGATGAGACATAGACTGGTTGTAATAAGCTGACGTAACAGTCAGTGATTTCAATAGTTACTGATATCACATGATCATCATCATCATCATCATCATTCATCATCATCATCATCACAACAACAACAACAGGAATACATGTACAAATGTAGATGTCACTAAGAACCTGTACGTTTTCCAAAAGGAAGGCAAACCACAGGGCTATTCCGCAACGAGTTACATGTACGCAAATTATCTTCATTGAAGTGTGTGTTCATGTGTTTGTTTGTTTGTTTGTTTGTGTGTGTGTGTGTGTGTGTGTGTGTGTGTGTGTGTGTGTGTGTGTGTGTGTGTGTGTGTGTGTGTGTGTGTGTGTGTGTGTGTGTGTGTGTGTGTGTATGTGTGTTTGTGCTCGCGTGCCTGTGCGAAAGACAGAGTGCCTGAGTGAGAGTGAGAGAGGAGAGAGAGAGAGAGAGAGAGAGAGAGAGAGAGAGAGTGAGAGAGAGAGAGAGAGAGAGAGAAACAGAGAAAGAGAGAAACACACAGACACTCAGACAGACAGACAGACAGACAGGCAGACAGACAGGAGACAGACAGACAGACAGGCAGACAGAGACAGAGAAAGAGAGTAATGAATGGCGGTGGGTGCGTGATGCGAGATAACGAGAGAACATATTTTCGACCGCAAAGAAGAAACTACTCCTTAAACGACAAAGAATGCTTTATGAGTCTTAAGATAATTTCAAGCATGGTATTATATCTATGTGACAAAAGAGCGTTTTATCTGTGAAACAATCAAAAGCACCCAAAGCAGTCAGTTTTATCATACAGGATAATGTGAAGGCAGGTTCGAGACTTTCCTGTCCTTTATTTGGGTTTGTTCATCTGGGTTTGATATTTACTTGGGTTTATAGTTCATTTTGGGGCACTACATATACATATCTGTTTTAAATTCAGGTATTAAAATCCATCCACACACATCAACAGAATATGAGTATTAAAATAATACATAAACAGAATATGCGTATTTTAAATAGATTATAAACAGAATATGAGTAATTTAAATGATAGTATTTGAATACATACATAAACAGAATATGAGTATATTAAATAATACATAAACAGAATATGAGTATTTAAATAGATACATAAATATAATATGCGTGTTTTAAATAGTAATATAATAAACAGAATTGAGTATTTTAAATAGATACGTATTTTAAATAGATACATAAACAGAGTATGATATTTAAATGATATAAAATATAGTATTTTAAATAGATACATAAATAATATGCGTTTTAAATAGATACATAAACAGAATATGAGTATTTTAAATAGATACATAAATATAATATGCGTATTTTAAATAGATACATAAACAGAATATGCGTAAATAGATATATAAACAGAATATGAGTACATGTGTATTTTAAATAGATACATAAACAGAATATGAGTATTTTAACTGGTTCGAGACTCACGACTCGGTGGCCCAGAAGACCAGAGTCTAATTTTTTTTTTGTGAACACCCATGTGAAATCTACCAGGACAGTTCTGGGGTGAGGTCCTATCAAGTGCGTTCCCTCTATACTGGTTATTCAAGTATGACACCAAGTACACACAGTATGTACGCGGAAAACCGGTAGCGTGGGGAGAGGAGAGGCGTCGGTGAATAAAATGACAAAAATATTATCCTCAGGCTTTGGCACATAAAACGTAAAATTGTATTAATAATAAAGTTTTCGTCAGAGTGTGCATGGTGCAGGTGCAGGTGCAGGGTGTGTGTGTGTGTGTGTGTGTGTGTGTGTGTGTGTGTGTGTGTGTGTGTGTGTGTGTGTGTGTGTGTGTGTGTGTGTGTGTACGTGTGTGTGTGTGTGTGTGTGTGTGTGTGTGTGTGATAAGAGAGTGTGTGTGTGTGTACGTGTGTGTGTGTGTACGTGTGTGTGTGTGTATGTGTGTGTGTGTGTTTGTGTGCGTGTGTGTGGTGTGTGTGTGATGTGTGTGTGTGTGTGTGTGTGTGTGTGTGTGTGTGTGTGATGTGTGCATGTGTGTGTGTGATGAGTATGTGTGTGTGCGTGATGAATGTGTGTGTGTGTGTGTGTGGTTGTGTGTGTGATGAATGTGCGTGAGTGCGTGTGTGTGTGTGTGTGAGTTGCTGAGTGGGTGATGTAGTGTGAGTGGGTGGATGGGTGATGTAGTGGATTGTGTGTTGTGTGTGTGTGTGTGTGTGTGTGTGTGTGTGTGTGTTGTGTGATGTGTGTGTGTGTGTGTGTGTGTGGTGTGTGTGTGATGTGTGGTGTGCATGTGTGTGCATTGCTGTCTCTGGTGTCAGTATGTGCACGAAGTCAGCAGATGAGTGGCGTGTCTGGCTGTGAGCCCTAGGGAAGACAAGCTGATTGATTAGTGTTTAAATTCAGTTTGTCAAAATTTAGAGGTCACCGATTTTCAAAATAAATCATGTAAGTCTCCAGATTATTGTCGAGTGAAAGAAAAAGAACATTTTAAAAGAACATGAGAAAAAGGAGAGAGTGCCCGAGTGAGTTAGTGATAGTGAGAGAGAGAGAAGAGAAGAGAAGAGAAGAGAGAGAGAGAGAGAGAGAGAGAGAGAGAGAGAGAGAGAGAGAGAGAGAGAGAGAGAAGGAGAGAGAGAGAGGGGAGAGGGAGGAAGAAAGGGAGAGAGGGAGGAAGAAAGAGAGAGAGAGAAGAGAGAGAGAGAGAGAGAGAGAGAGAGAGAGAGAGAGAGAGAGAGAGAGAGAGATTTCAAAACAGAATTCATGAAGGGAGCGGGGTGAATTTAGTACTTCTATCCCCCCCCCCCACCCCGGGAGCTCTCCCTCCTCTCTCCGTATCACCTTCCCCCCTCAAACAGTTCAATATACAGTGTAGGCTTACACACACAGTATGACTACGCTTTTTTCTAACTAACAATGCCCAAAAAGGATCTCGTTTTGTATGGCTGACGATATCAACGTAAAGTGAAAAGACGTCTATACATACATAGAACGTACAGTAGTAAGTTAACACTGCAATGAAAGTCAACAAGACACTATGTGAACTACATACACTACTAGATCATCGCTGACATGGTGCAAATAATACGCACACACATCAACTTTCTCGGCAAGTGATGTGTGCATTTTAGTTTGTAGACTACAACAAGGATCGGATTAAGATCTTGGTAGGAGTAGGGTAGGGGGGGGGGGGAGGCTCTAAAATGTAAAGGGGGGGGGGGGGTCGGAGGTGTCCATGTCCCCTCAACAACAGTTCGACACTTGGATGGCTGGTTGTGATTGTGACTTAGTCTTTAGACACAAGCACACCTCCGTATCCAGTTCATTCACACTGGAGAAGATTGTGTGGTGTTTAACTTAAACACTGAAATGCATGTCAACCCGGTTCTGTACTAAACACACAGATTTGTGACAGCAATTTTTTTTTCTCGAAACCTTTGAATGGTGTTGGGAGTCCTGACGCCCTGGAACCCTCCTCTTCCACAGTCACCGGGTACTGGCACACAAACCCAAGTCAATGGCGTCTGGCTTAATTAACCCTTTGACTCCCACACCTTATTCACGAACTGCAAAAACTTCACTCTTTGACTCCCTCACCCTATCCACCAGCCACGTGCAGGAAGCTGGTGGATAGGGTGAGAAAGTCAAAGAGTTAAATTTTTGCTTTGCCAGCCTGGTTGACAATGCAGGATGCTATTGGGCAGTGTGCAGGAGTCAAAGGGTTAACCAAAGAGAATAGTACCTTACTCTCTTTGCTTTAAGTGCCAGTGCACAGACTGTGTGCCAGCAAATGAGCAATGCAAATGGTTTGAAACAAAACACGCACGATCGTACTGTCACGTCTGTCGGAATGTGTCCTATACATTACACATGCATGCAGAACCTATGTGGTCCCTTGCGGGGTATCAAATGGCTTGAAACGAACAACTATCTTCTAGTCTGCATATCAGCCAGTCTTCTTTGCCTGTCAGACGGTGTGGTAGCCTGTTCGTGCGTTTTGCTTGCTTGTAGCGAATAATAGTAATGTTTATTTTTGAAACTGCTACATATTTAGTTTGAATAAATACACTTGTAATGAAAAGTACTGTACATGTGGTATAATGTTACAACTATGCGTTACAGTTGAAAACATGTGTAATTGCATCGTGCAACTATTCACTTAGTTTGAAGAAACACACGTGTAATGAAAACCTATTGCACATGCGGTTAGACATTTAATTAACGATAACGAAGTAATCCCATACATCGTTATTAACTAAAACAAGAGTCATTATATCGTTACAACTATAACTTAAATTTGAATCAAAACACATGTAGTTGTACTGTCTAACTATGCATTAGAGCCTAAAACAAGTGTAATCATATAACTTTACAACCATGCATTTAGTGTGAACCAGAACATATGTAAACTTTGTGACAGGTAAACTTGTATGCTCGCTTATGTGCATCATTACAACCATGCATTTAGTGTGAACCAGAACATATGTAAACTTTATGTGACAGGTAAGTATGCCGCTTATTGATCATTACACCATGCTTAGTGTGAACCAATTTAATTTGTGCAGAGTTGCGCTATGTCATCATTACATCATGCATTTAGTGTGAACCAGAACATACGTAAACTTTATGTGACAGGTAAGTATGTCCGCTTATGTGAATCATTACAACCATGCATTTAGTGTGAACCAGAACTATGTAAACTTAGTACAGTAATATGTCGCTATGTGATCATCCAACTGCATTAGTGACCAGAACATATGTAACTTTATGTGACAGTAAGTATGCGCTTATGTGCATCATCATCATGCATTTATGTGAACCAGAACATATGTAACTTATGTACAGGTGTAGTCGCTTTGTGAACATCACAACCATGATTTAGTGGACCAGAACTATGTAACTTTATGTGACAGGTAAGTATGCCCGCTTATGTACGAGTTCCAGGCCTGTAATTTGGTTGGCTCGATCACAGGTACTTCAACTGCGCAAGCTGTCACCGCAATACAATTTGAAACAAAGCACGTTTAATTGTTCTGCAACATCTGTCGCACAGCTCCCAACATCATACCTACATTGTATAGGTACTTCTTTTACGTTGTAAGCTCATTGGTAGAGCAATCGATTGCAGATCGAGAGGCACCCAAACCTGGGTGTTTTCTCTTTTGAGATAGTCGTGGATTTAAGAATTAATGTCTCGAGTTCAGTCCCCAACCCACATCATAAAAAACTCGCCTGTTCTTTATTCATCTTAATGTTTCACTCATTCTGGTGGTGTAAGCTCTGTGAATCATCTCTTACCTCACCTCCCACAATTTCAAGACCTAATCAGCTCATAGTTTTGCACTGGCTCAAGGAGCTCGCTAAATAATTGCTGGTATATTTGGATGGAAGAAAATGATGACTTGCGAAGTTGTAAGTTCGGAAGGTAAGGCAGGTCAACTGTAAGTTTGGAAGGTAAGGCAGGTTCAAGGTCACAAAACCAAACACCACCACACAACAACAACGACAACAACAAAAACAACACTAAAACCAAAAACACTATTATCCTCGATGCACGTCACATTTCTGTTCCAGCTGACGCTTCTTTAAGGTCACAGTAATCTTATGAAGTGTACAATCTGAATTTTCTGCAATTTCATTTTGGTTTGAAAAAGGGAGACAGTATGGAAGCTTGTCAGAGAATGGATTAAGCGTTTTGTTTGTTTTGTATATTCCTCGTGTGTTTGCTTGGAAGGAAGATTTAGAATGGCTCGAGATTCATCTGTAACGCTCTTAACAGATTTATAGTTATGACTGTGATTACTGAGCCTATGAGGGAAAAGCCCGTTGAGATAAACCGTGAACGACAGAAAAGCACCGTTACTGTGACACTGTGTCTTACTTAACTGTTTCGATTTTATTTCTGTGCGCTTCCAGTGTTTTGTAATATCACAACAGTCTGTTGTGGTAAAACCACATTCCCAGAGATTATCAGGACAGCAATCTTGAATTCTATTCTGCTGTACTTATGAGTAGACACATTACATTCTGAATAATCTCTCTTCCTGCAGTATTCTGTCACTGTCTGTCTATCTGTCTGTATGTCTGTCTG
>CM060311.1:68011918-68029418 GCA_030674185.1 Monoplex corrugatus | reverse complement strand
CATATATTTTTTTTTCCCCAATGAAATGTTCACACGTTCGAACGTGCAAAGCCGCTTTCGGTTACAAGAAGGTCAAGAATTAAAAAAATAATAATGAAATAAGATTACGATGATGATGACGATGATGGTAGTGGTGATGGTGGTGATGATGATGATGGTAAAGGTTATGATGATGATGATGGTGTGGTGGTGTTATGGTGGTGGTGTGTGATGATGATGATGGTGGTGGTGATGGTGGTGATGATGAGAGGGTAAAGGTTATGATGATGATGATGATAAAGATGATGGTGGTGATGGTTGTGGTAGTGATGATGATGATGACGATGATGATGCTTCTACTATTACTAGTCTAGCAACAGAATATAGCTAGTAGTATTAGCAGCAGCACCATGAACAGTATAACTGTGGTAATAGTAGATACAATACGAAGTAGTAGTTGTTGTTGTAGTAGTAATGGTAGTAATTGTAGTAGTCGTCATCGTAGTAGTGGTAATAGTAGCAGCAGCAATAAAAGCAGTAGTAGTGGTAGTAATAATAGTAGCAGTAGTTGTAGTAGTAGTAATAGTAGCACCTGCAGTAGTAACACACCAGTAACACTATAAGTAACTAGTGACAGCAGTGGTAACAAAAAAAAAAATACACCGCTTTTGTTAACAACATCTATCTATACTACAAACAACAACAACAACAACAACGACAACAACAAAAACAACAACGACAACAACAAATCCTACCCCACACACCGTACTTAATAATTAATCTTTCTAGGTAAGACTTAACACGCTGTGTGACTGTATCCACCCACGAGATGATGGTGACTGACCCTTATATCGTGAGTCACCGATCTGACATTGACAGCAGCTCGTGACGTTGACACGAGTGAGGCAGGAAGGAAGAGACCATCAAGCCGTGGGATGTTTAACGTTCACTGCAACGGTGAAGCAGGGGCACGAGAAGGCCGTCAGGTCATAAACAAGCTGCAGGGAGGGTACAAAGGGATATAGGAATGGAAGAAAAAGGTAGGTGGGTCGTAAACACAGCGTGTGTGTATGTATGATGATATTCTCTCTCTCACTCTGTCTCTCTCTGTCTCCCCTCTATCTGTCTGTCTGTGTCTGTCTTTTGTCTTCTGTGTCTGTCTCTGTCTATCTGTCTGCCTCTCTCTCTCTCTTTTCTCGCGTTCCGGATTTTTCTCGGAGGCCTACATACACGCTGTTTGCCCACAGCGCACGCGGCGTGTTGCTGCACAGTCTGCGTATTCCCCTCCGATAGGCCAGCTTGCTAGATGTTTTTAATCTTTCCATAAGTACCAGACACTGACATGACTTACAAGGTTCTCAGAGTGCATACATGCATATGATGTATGTACGTGCATTATATAAACGAAGGGGGTTAACACGATTCTCAACTTGCGTACGTGCATTTGATTATCTACGAGCATTACACAAACGAAGGGGGTTTAACAGGATTCTAAATGTGCGTACGTGCATTTGATGTATCTACGTGCATTACACAAATGAAGGGGGTTTACAGGATTCTAAATCGTGCGTAAGTGCATTTGATGTATCTACGTGCATTACACAAACGAAGGGGGTTTACAGGATTCTAAATGTGCGTACGTGCATTTGATGTATCTACGTGCATTACACAAACGAAGGGGGTTTACAGGATTCTAAAGTGCGTACGTGCATTTGATGTATCTACGTGCATTACACAAAGAAGGGGGTTTACAGGATTCTAAACATTGCGTAAGTGCATTTGATGTATCTACGTGCATTACACAAACGAAGGGGGTTTACAGGATTCTAAACGTGCGTAAGTGCATTTGATGTATCTACGTGCATTACACAAACGGAAGGGGTTTATTTACCATAATCTACGTGCATTCACAAATGATGGGTTGTACTAGGATTAAACTCTAATGCATTTGATGTATCTACGCTTACCAACAGGCGGGGTTTACCCACAGTCATGCGACAAATGTTGTCCAAATGGAGTGGAAAATCTTCCACTTTATCTCCCCTATTCTCAATGGCGAGTTAGATCCTTTTAGACGTGGACGAACAAGATTTAAATGACTACCTCTTGGATATGACTGATGTTGAATGCGAGTTATTTTATAAAGGATTATTATTGTTGTTGCTATTACTAATGTTTAAATCTCAGCTGATTCTGCGGAGTCATAGCAAGGCTATAACCATCTCAAAACATACACAACATCTCGCTGACCCTGAAAACAAAACAAAACAAAACATAAAAACAAACACTCCCCCCAAAAAAACAACAACAAAAAAAACAAACAACCCCCAAACAAACAAACAAAGAACCCCCCCCCCAAAAAAAAACAAAAAAAAAACAAACACCTGAAAAAGATAATTATATGCACAGATCAATGTATTCATGCACACAATCTAAGAATATGCCCCTGGTGTTGAAAATTCAGCCCAAATTATCACCAGGGTTTAAAAGAAAACAAACCTGAGTATATCTGTATAAACATATCAACATAACTAAGTACGCCGTTAAGTCATTGGCTTTACACACCACACACACACACGACACGCACAACACAACCACCACACACACACACACACACACACACACACACAACACACACACACACACACACACACACCACACACCACACACACACACACACACGCACAGACACACAACACACGACGGCGTACACAACACACACCACACTAAGAATAAAGTGATGACTGTTGTGACAAATATGTCTAGCAGATGTAACATGCTATACCTGAATGTGATCAACATATTTGCAGATGTTAACAGCTTCTTCTGAATGGATTTTACCATATTTGGTCAAGTCGACTGTTGAGGAATGCACAAGTTTGGAAATCATGACGCCAAGGTCAAGGCCACACGATCCCCCTCCTCCCTCCCCTCCCCTCCAAAAAAAATATCAGCACTTTTTCAGGAAGATATATGAACAGCGCTTTCTCAGGCACTTGGGACAACATCTACATTCTGTCTGGTTTCACTTCTCTGACAGTCTACCATTGTTTTCGCTTCACATCAGGTTTTATTTCATGTGATGCGCAATGACATGACACATAAATAACATTGAAAAATACAAAAGTAAGATTTTCTGTAATAATTTTAGTGTAAATGAAACATTGTAAGAATTGGTCGACCATCTTGTTTTTATTTTTTTTTATTTCAAATTTTTACATTGACGTCACATTTTAGATTCAACGCATGCTAAACAAGTAGATAAAATCCATACATATGTTATTTATTTGCTTATTTGCTTATTTATTTATTTATTTATTTATTTATTCATTCATTCATTCATTTATTTATTTTGTTTTACTGATGATATGTCCCCATAATCTGAAATACACGAAGAGGGGAAAGTAACTACTACACTTTGTAGTATGCTCTATTCAGAAGGCTGAAGTGGATAGTCCTTATCTACACGTCTTTTCCTCTGGCAAAAGGCCCAAACACAACAAGTCGACCTCCGCTGCGCTTCAAGGGTGTGTGCGTACGTGACTTAATGTCCCCAAACACACAAGAACATAAACAGCATGAGGAAGGAAATTTACTTCCTTCAGAAGGAGTTCTTTGGAGGTAACGATGAAGGTCTTCAAAAACGATGAACAAATTACTGGTTTAAAGACTTACAAAGACTGACATGCACGAGTACGCTCGAGTCCTTGATTCTGTTGATAGAGTCATGGACAATAGATCTTATGTGTTAAGCCCATTCCCTGATCGCAACAGAAAAGTTGCCCGTTCACCGTCTATCTTAATGTTTCAAATCGTTTTTGGCGGTGCCAGCTTAGTCTTCCATAGGTCCCTTTCCCCCCATTGTCCCTAATTCAAGACCTTACCAGCGCACACAGTTTTTCACACGGCCAAGAGGTCTGCCAGAACACTGCTGACAGATTTGTGTGGAGCACACATGAAAGTGCCGGAGTACAATGAATTCCTCTTTAATAAATCCCTAAACTTCATCTTAGATGTATCAGACAAAAATAAAGATTATCACTATCTGGACTAATTTTTTCTGTTTTGTCCTTGTTGTTTGTTTGTTTGTTTGTTTGTTTTTTGTCACAGCGGAATTTTTTTCCGCTTGAAATACAGATTGTTTTCTCTATAGGTATGTATCTTTTTGTTTGTTTTGTTTTATTTTGTTTTGTTTTTGATTTCCTAATGATTTTCTACAGAATTTTGGCAGGGACAACTCTTGTTGCCGTGGGATCTTTAACGTGAGCAGAGTGCACACTGCACACTGGATCTCGGTTTATCGTCTCATCGGAAGAGCTAACACCGAGACCACTACTTACGGTCTAGTGAAAGGAGAGAGGGGAGGAAGGAGAAAAACCTCGGTCCGATCCGTGGATGGAACCTGGGTTTCTCGCTTCCTAGGTGGGAACTTTACCACTGCGCTACTTTTCCACTGCCATCGAAGAGGATCAACAAGTACTACACTAGCACTGCAAACAACGACACACAGATAAGGCGCAGGTCCACTACACGGTCTCTGGAGATGGATGTATGGTAGACGCTATACTCGTAACCATATCTGTGTTTTCCTGGCTCTTCTTCCCTTGCTCTTCTTTCCTTGTTGTATTGCATACAGCAGTGCTGACGCACGTGACATAAACATACGATGACTTGGCAGTGGAAATGACGACAGGAAAGGTGCACACAGGAATTAATGAGTTAACGAAAGTTGCACACCGGAATTAATGACTTAACCTGATGCACTGTTGTTGATCAAGGCTGGACTATTGCAGATAAAAACTTACTTATAAGTAACTTTCATTTTACTAACTGACATCATAGACGGTACGGAGAGGATATGGACACTGCTTTCATAATACTGCTGACGATATAGACAGGATATGGACACTGCTTTCATAATACTGCTGACGATATAGACAGGATATGGACACTGCTTTCATAATATTGCTGACGATATAGACAGGATATGGACACTGCTTTCATAATACTGCTGACGATATAGACAGGATATGGACACTGCTTTCATAATACTGCTGACGATATAGACAGGATATGGACACTGCTTTCATAATACTGCTGACGATATAGACAGGATATGGACACTGCTTTCATAATACTGCTGACGATATAGAGAGGATATGGACACTGCTTTCATAATACTGCTGACGATATAGACAGGATATGGACACTGCTTTCATAATACTGCTGACGATATAGACAGGATATGGACACTGCTTTCATAATACTGCTGACGATGTAGACAGGATATGGACACTGCTTTCATAATACTGCTGACGATATAGACGAGGATATGGACACTGCTTTCATAATACTGCTGACGATATAGAAGGATATGGACACTGCTTTCATAATACTGCTGACGATATAGACAGGATATGGACACTGCTTTCATAATACTGCTGACGATATAGACAGGATATGGACACTGCTTTCATAATACTGCTGACGATATAGACAGGATATGGACACTGCTTTCATAATACTGCTGACGATATAGACAGGATATGGACACTGCTTTCATAATACTGCTGACGATATAGAAGGATATGGACACTGCTTTCATAATACTGCTGACGATATAGAGAGGATATGGACACTGCTTTCATAATACTGCTGACGATATAGAGGGGGTATGGACACTGCTTTCATAATACTGCTGACGATATAGACAGGATATGGACACTGCTTTCATAATACTGCTGACGATATAGAAGGGTATGGACACTGCTTTCATAATACTGCTGACGATATAGACAGGATATGGACACTGCTTTCATAATACTGCTGACGATATAGACAGGATATGGACACTGCTTTCATAATACTGCTGACGATATAGACAGGATATGGACACTGCTTTCATAATACTGCTGACGATATAGACAGGATATGGACACTGCTTTCATAATACTGCTGACGATATAGACAGGATATGGACACTGCTTTCATAATACTGCTGACGATATAGATAGGATATGGACATGTATGGAGAGGAAACGGACACTGCTCTCATAATACTGCTGACCATACAGACATGGACACTGGTCTCATAATATTGCTGACCATACAGACATGGACACTGGTCTCATAATACTGCTGACCATATAGACATGGACACTGGTCTCATAATGCTGTTGACGATACGGAGAGGAGATCACACTGCTTTCATAATACTAGCCACTCCAAAGATGTCACCTTCACCAGGTGGCAAGACAGGACGTGTGGCCGACAGACACTCCGCTGACAACCAAACTCCATGGCTGCAGACAGGAGCTGGAAAAGACGGCTGCATTCATCGCCCGGACTCAGATGATTGTGTAGCAGCGTACGCCAAGAAGAAGAAGATAATACTAGCCTCTTGAAAAAAATAAACTCTACCACCTCATCCCCCTTCGATATCAGAGTTGTGAGATAACATTTACTTTGTAGGCAGAAATTTATCGTTTACTTCTGTTTACTACTGTCGTATGTTTACCTCTAAAAAAAATCCTTTATTATGAATTTACATCTCAGGTAACGTGAGACTCATGACACCTTGAGAGTTGTTGTTGTTCGATCTTGTTCCTTTGTGGTTGATTTTTTTTTTTCATTTATTCATTAAAATATACACAGATTTCATGTTAAAATAATGATAATCACACCGACGTTAAAGAGGAACAATCTAAACTTTTCAAGGTGTCATTATGAGGGCGGGGTCCATTTTCTCTCTTATCTCAAAGCACATATCTATGTGAATAAACGTTAGAAGAAAATATGAACGCCCTTTGACGAAAAACGCTTCTCATGATTTCTTTAAAATCGTATAATTTATGCCCGTAATTTCCTGCTAATATGACAGATTGAGATTCGATTCTGATTATTCTATAAATAGAAATGTGCATGAAATGCTTTGTAAAAACATATCAACTACAAAGGAAACAAAAAAATTAAACAAACTCTCTCTTCTCTCTCTCTCACACACACACAACACACACACATACACACAACACACACACACACACACACACACAACACACACAACACACTACACACACACATACACACACAACACACAACACACACACACACACATACACACACACAGACACAAACACACACGAAATTTGCAGGCATTGTTCACTCTGTTGTAGGGTGTCGATCTAAAATCATTTTCATAAGTTGTTCTGAACTTGCGTTATGGAAACTGAGCTTTACTAATTTTGTCAGATAACTATTTTCTTTTTTTTTTTTTTTTTTGGCTTTGTGTTGTGGTGTTGTGTTTGTTTCTCGACTTTTCACTCTCGTAAAAAATGGTCTGAATCGAACTTAAAAGAAAAAAGAAAGAAAAAAGAGGGAAGGAGACAGGGAGAGAGGTGGGCAGAGGAGAAGAAATAAAAACCACACGAAACATACATCACAAAGAAGGGAACAAAAGAAACCACGACTAAGGAAACTTCTCGCCCAAGCCTCCAAAACATTTCTCATGAAAGTCCCACACTGGCTGTGACACCCATTCAGCGCACAGCCTGAAATATTCCCAGGTCATGACCAATGGTGCCATTCACTTAGAACCAGAATCGATCTCTGTGCGTATGGACGCGGGACAAGAATCAATCAAGTGTGTATAGGTAGCTATAGAAAACGGTGGTAACATTTCCAGTTGTCAACGGAGCTAGAAACTCAAGTATGTATTATCTGATACATGTAGGTACCGTTTTATGTGGATATTCTTTGTATGTGAGTGAGTGAGACTCTGTGTGTGTGTGTGTGTGTGTGTGTGTGTGTGTGTGTGTGTGTGTGTGTGTGTGTGTGTGTGTGTGTGTGTGGAGGAGAGAGAGAGAGAGTGTGTGTGTGTGTGAGAGAGAGACAAGAGCGAGAGAGAGAGAGAGAAAGACAGAGAGTGTGTGTGTGTGTATGGTGTGTGAATGTGTGTGTGTGTGTGTGTGTGTGTGTGTGTGTGTGTGTGTGTGTGTGTGTGTGTGTTTGTGTGTGTGTGTGAGAGAGAGAGAGAGTGTGTGTGTGTGTGAGAGAGAGACAAGAGCGAGAGAGAGAGAGAGAGAAAGACAGAGAGTGTGTGTGTGTGTATGGTGTGTGAATGTGTGTGTGTGTGTGTGTGTGTGTGTGTGTGTGTGTGTGTGTGTGTGTGTTTGTGTGTGTGTGTGTGTGAGAGAGAGAGAGTGTGTGTGTGTGTGTAGAGAGAGAGAGTGTGTGTGTGTCTGTGAGAGAGAGACAAGACGAAGAGAGAGAGAAAGACAGAGAGTGTGTGTGTGTGTATGGTGTGTGAATGTTGTGTGTTGTGTGTGTGTGTGTGTGTGTGTGTGTGTGTGTGTGTGTGTGTGTGTGTGTGGTGTGTGTGTGTGTGTGTGTGTGTGTGTGTGTGTGTGTGCTCGAGGGCACTCATGTGATGAATACCAAGACTTTTTTCACTTACAAAATTTTTTCACTTACGAGGTAAGTGGCATAAAAGAAATACTACTTTTGTTACATCCAGCTCATATCCATAGAGGTTAACACCATCACAAATAAAACACAATATTTTGAAGACATTAAATATTACAAAATTTGGAGATCAGTGATGCTGAAAGAGAGAGAGAAAGAGAGAGAGACAGAAGACAGACATACAGACACAGAGGAGAGAGAGAGAAGACAGAGAGACACACACACACAAGAGAGAGAGAGAGGAGAGAGAGAGAGAGAGAGAGAGGAGAGAGAGAGAGGAGAGAGAGAAAGGGACAGAGAGAGAGAGAGATTTATTCCAGTTTATTTCAATAAAACTCAATTTAAGTAGTCTCGGCCCAGTTTGACTTATATCCAATAAAAACTCGAACAAAAAAGAAGATCTGATATTTCCTTTCAGGAACGTATTCACACCGCTCCTTTTTTTTTTACTTTGCTTAACGCAAGACATTCAAGCTCGTTTATTTTCACGTTGACAAATGACAGGACTATGATTTTTCTCTGACATGACAACCTTTCAGATTTACTGAAACTTTTCCGAGGTCACAACGACCAGAATTAAAGATCTTTCTGGAGAGAAGGTATACTTTCAATACCCGGCAGACAAACCTTACATATTGTGAACTTTCCGAGGTCACAACGATCAGAATAAAGATGTTTCTAGCGAGGAGGTATACTTTTAGCACCCAACAGACAAACCTTACATATTGTGAACTTTTCGAGGTCACAACGACCAGATTAAAGATCTTTCAGGAGATAAGGTATACTTGCAATACCCAGCTGACAAACCTTACATATTGGAACTTTCCGAGGTCACAACGACCAGAATAAAGATCTTTCTAGAGAGAAGGTGTACTTTTAACACCAGCAGACAAACCTTACATACTGCGAACTTTCCAAGGTCACAACGACCAGAATAAAGATCTTTCTAGAGAGGTGTACTTTTAACACCAGCAGACAAATCTTACATACTGCGAACTTTCCAAGGTCACAACGACCAGAATAAAGATCTTTCTAGAGAGAAGGTGTACTTTTAACACCAGCAGACAAACCTTACATACTGCGAACTTTCCAAGGTCACAACGACCAGAATAAAGATCTTTCTAGAGAGAAGGTGTACTTTTAACACCAGCAGACAAACCTTACATACTGCGAACTTTCCAAGGTCACAACGACCAGAATAAAGATCTTTCTACAGAGCAAGTATACTTTTAACACCAGCAGACAAACCTTACTATTGTGAACTTTCAGAGGTCACAACGACTAGAATAAAGATCTTTCTAGAGAGAAGGTATACTTTTAACACCCAGTAGACAAACCTTACATATTGTGAACGTTCCGAGGTCACAACGACCAGAATAAAGATCTTTCTAGAGAGAAGGTATACTTTTAACACCCAACAGACAAACCTTACATATTGTGAACTTTCCGAGGTCACAACGACCAGAATAAAGATCTTTCTAGAGAGAAGGTATACTTTTAACACCCAGTAGACAAACCTTACACATTGTGAACTTTCCGAGGTCACAACGACCAGAATAAAGATCTTTCTACAGAGAAAGTATACTTTTAACACCCAACAGACAAACCTTACGTATTGTGAACGTTCCGAGGTCACAACGACCAGAATAAAGATCTTTCTACAGAGAAAGTATACTTTTAACACCCAACAGACAAACCTTACGTATTGTGAACTTTGTTTAACCAGCCGTTTCTAATCACATCCAGACACCATGCGGAGCGAAGGAAGAAAAATATTGGCAGCTGACCATATGAAATGATTAATACACGTCAACACTAAGAAGCGAACGCTTTGCCAATAATGTACAATAACGTCATCAACCGTTTCAGGAAGTAAACAGCATCAGGTCTGTCTCTGAATAAACGTTAATTATTTTCCTTGCTACCTGCAGCAATATCGGTTTGCAATTACACTTCTTCTACTGTATTGTGACATAGAGATAAACGGATATATGACATCGAGAACACATCACTTTGGGAGTATTCGTTCTTTAGGTTAATATAATCGAGGACAGCTGTCTACACAATAAATTCTATCTTTTCTGATTCAAATAGAAATCACATCTCACGTAACTCAGACGCCGAAAATGCGCAATGCCCAATTAAAATAAGTGTATCTTTCAGTTTGAAAAGGAGAACAATCTTTTACCAGGTGGAAGTGCAGATAAAAATTAGAATAAGGTGAATGGCGCTTACGGTTTTTGTGCTTTGTATCTGCTTCTATGCTAGCTGAATGGGTAGCGCAAACTATGTTAGATTTGAGAAGTTCCACAACATGGGAGATAATTCCTACGTGACTCTCAAGAGTTATGCCCTTTGGTTGATATCATAATCATTTTAGTCGGCCTGATCGTCCACTATCATTCTCTTGGATAATCACGAAGCGTGAGATGCACAGACATGGTGGACACCATGTTGTATCAACAGAAAGATTCACTGTGATATCGTAGCCGTTGATCATTGCTGGAAAGAAAATGTGACCCGAAGTTTGGTACAGAATACAAGTTCTTGGGTTTATTCGTTCTGAATCATCGTTCTGATTTTTCTGGGATGCATGTATACAGGTAGTTTTGCCCATACTGTGCAGGTGTTATGCTGCTGTACAGTCTGCTTATTATGTTTTCAGTGACCATATATGCTGAGTGTTTTCATTTTTCCAACAAATGCCTATCAATTAACATCAGAAAGAGAGTCCTTGAATGTTATATAGAACCAATACTGTTGTACGGATGCGAGGCGTAGACAGTCAGCAAGCAAAGCCAGAGCAGGATCGAGGCAGCCGAGATGTGGTTTCTCAGAAGAATGTTGAGAGTTCCATGGACAGCAAAGAAAACAAACGAGACAGTCTTGATGGAGGCAGACACAAGTAGATCACTCATAAGGAAGATTAGGAAAAGACAAGCAACATTTATAGGGCCATTTTATGAGGAAGGGGGATTTGGAGCACCTGGTCACAACGGGGAAGCTGGAGGGAAAGAGAGCACCAGGTAGACCCAGGGAGAGAATGCTGGACGGACTTGCAGAGTGGCTGGGGATGAGGAGGGTGGGGGAGATGCTGGGGGCAACGAGAGATAGGGATGGTTGGAAGTCCATGGTCGCCAACGCCATGCGGCAGGGCACCTGATTGATGATGATGATGATGGTGATGACATGCTACCGGATACTGACATAACTTACAGGATCTTTGACGTGCACTTCTGATGTTCTGCGCTCCTGTACGCACAAGTGAATTTCAAACAGTAGCAGGTCTGCACATATGTTGACCTGGGAGACTGAAAAATCTCCACTCTCTACCCACTAAGCGGGAGTTAGCCAGCATGACTGAATCTAGATCCCCCATCCGACAGTAAGTCCCGAGTGTTTATTTGTTTGTTTGTATGTTTGTTTTTCGGATGTGTGTGGTGTGTGTGTGTGTGTGTGTGTGTGTGTGTGTGTGTGTGTGTGTGTGTGTGTGTGTGTGTGTGTGGTGTGTGTGTGTGTGTGTATGTGAGTGTGTGTGTGTGTGTGTGTGTGTTGTGTGGTGTGTTTGTGTGTGTGTGTGCGTGTGTGTGTGTGTGTGTGTGGTGTGTGTGTGTGTGTGTGTGGTGTGCGTGTTGTGTGGTGTGTGTGGTGTGTGTGCGTGTGTGTGTGTGTGGGTGTGTGTGTGAGAGAGAGAGAGAGAGAGAGTGAGAGAGAGAGAGAGAGAGAGAGAAGTGTGTGTGTGCGCGTGTTTGTGTGTCTGTGTGTGTGTGTGAGTGAGTGAGAGGAATGAGAGAGAGAGAGAGAGAGAGAGAGAGAGAAGTGAAGAGTGAATGAGTGTATGTGTGTGCGCGCGCGCTTTTTTAATTTCAATCCACTTTGACTACCACGCCCATCAGAACTACATTTTAATCTACAACTGAAAGGAAAAGTTTCATCCAACTTTCATCATCATTTTCATTTTTTTTCTAGACAGCGGCCAGCTCATGGGTTTATGTACAGGCTTAAGGCATGTGCAATGACCACCATACACACAGCACCTGTGACGTTAGTGCACATGGAATTCGTTCCGTAACTCGGAGCCGTCATCTGAAGAAACTGAAACCGAAACTACATAGCGGGCTGTTTGTTTCTTTTGAAAAAGCAGTGGACTCCAGATCTGTTGTCTCGAGTTCAATCCCAACCCGCTATACAATATCTGGCCTGGTCACTGCCCGTCCAAATGTTTCAATTATTCCGGTGGTGTCAGCTTAGCCGTTTTATACATCCCTTCCCGCCCTTTCCCCCATTTCAAGATTTTGCCAGCGCATAGAATTTTGCGCAGGCTCAAGGAGTCTGCCAGATAACTGCTGATTCGGGGGGGGGGGGGGGGGGTGGCATTTGTTATTGTCCAAGTCTGATAAATCCCACTGGAACAAATTCCGAACTCCTCAACACATGATTTATCACACAAACCACAAACTATGCCCAAAGGAACGTGAGTATCCCTCGCAACTCTTCTGTCCAAACCGTTCAGTTCAGTTCATACTGCTTACAATAGCCCAGCCGACTACGAGAGCCATATCAGGGCTGACACCACGTCAAAACCGACAACCGCAACCCGGTACAGATAAAAGACAACAGTTAAAAACCATGCTCACCGTTAACCTTGCAAGTCTAAAAAAACAAAACAACCAAAAGCAAAAAAGCTTTGTTTACATACATGTACAATCCACACAGTACAAGAAATAAACCTTGACGGGTGATGGTAAAATCGCTATATATGCGCAGCGTGCTCGTACAAATGGACCCTATGGCCATTAAGTTTGGATGAATAAGGAGTGTGCAGGGAATAAACCTGAAGACACCCCCCCCCACACACACACACATACACTTTCTTCGTTTTCTAATTTTTGAAAAACGATGTTATTTCCTCTCCACTTCCCGTTCTCCTTTGCGTCTTTTCCTTTTTTCTTTCTTTCTTTATTTCTATCTTTTATTTGTAAGAAGAGATACAGAAAAGGGTCAAACTACTATCTCAAACAGGTTTTACAGGCAAACAGTTTCTTGTTCACACGGCCAACTCGGGTGACTAAATGTTGACAGGTATGGTCTAGCAAAAGTATGCCTTCGTCTCACCGGGTGCCTCATAAACCATGCGTCTCCGCGGTTGTGTGGTAACGTGTCACAACTGACCCACATCATATCTTCTCCTGGTAGTATTCGTATTTGAGTAAACGGGGCAAAAATGCATCAACAAAACGCAAAACATGACTGCTGTACCAGAACTGATCGTTTGCTCGCAAAACGAGAGACACTTGACTTGAAAACACTTTACTGCTGAAGGATTGTAACACTGGGTGTTACTTAATCTTAAGCTAACAAGTCTTTGATACTTCATTCATACAAAAATGATATAGCCAAGCAGAATACATTAGAGAGAACATGATCATCATATGACTTGCCGCATGGCATTGGAGATCATGGCCCTCCATACGAGTCTATCTTTTGATGTTGCAAATACATCTACCCTTTCTGTCCTCATCCACTCTGCAAAACTGTCTAGTCTTTTCTACATGGGTCAACCTGGTGATTTTTACCCTTTAGCTTTCCTGCTGTGACTACGTGCTCAAATTTATCTTGGCTGATAGGTATTATAAATGAATGTTGCTTGTCTTTTCCTAATCTTCTTCGTCAATGTTGCTTTTGTGTTTGTTCTTTCAAGACTATTTCGTTTGTTTTCTTTGCTGTCCATGGAACTCTTAACATTCTTTTAAGAAACCACATTTCAGCTCCTCAATCTTGTTTTGACTTTGGGTGTTGATTGTCCAGGTTTCGCAACTGTACAACAGTATTAGTCCTGTATAACACTGAAGAACTCACTTCCTAATATTAACTTAACAGGCATTTGTTGATATGAACGCTTTTCATTTTTTGAAATACTGTTTTAGCATGGCAAATTCTGCTGGCTATTTCTAAAGTGCTTCTGCCGTTTGGTAAGATCACTGATCCAGGTATTTAAACCTAACAACTTGTCTCATCGTTGTGCCATTTGCTGTTATTTTAAATGACGAGATTTCTTGTTTGTTTTTTACTGTTACCATGACTTCAGTCTTCTCATTATTTAGTTCTAGACGTTTCATTTCTGCTGTCTGTTTTTATTATATTCACAAGATTTTGTAGTTTTTTTTCATTTTCTGCAATTAGAACAGTGTCATCTGCATAACGAAGATTGTTTATCATTTTTGCACCAATCCCAGGGCATTCTTTTAGTTTCTCATGATGGTTTCGCTGTAAAGTGAACACAGATCTGGTCACAGAGCATGTCCCTGCCTAACCCTTCTTTTGATATTTTGAAGAGAGAGAGAGAGAGAGAGAGAGTGAGAGAGAGAGAGTGAGAGAGTGAGACAAAGAGAGAGATAGAGCTAGCTAGCAAGATAGAGAGATAGAGAGAAAGAAAGAGAGAGAGAGAGAGAGAAAGATATATATGTGTATATGTATATATGTGTGTATATATACATATGTGTACATGTATATATGCACGTGTATATATGTATAATATATACAAACATACATACATGTTATAATAGTATATATATATATATTACATATTATATATACATATACATACATACATACATACATACATATATATATATATATATATATATATATATATATATATATATATATATAGAGAGAGAGAGAGAGAGAGAGAGAGAGAGAGAGAACACATGCCGATCGACAATCAATGCACCATTATTAACAGTAAGGGGGCTGGAGGGAAGAAAAAGCCCTGGCTGTGTTTGGCTGGGGGTACATGTACAGTACCAGAGGCATGCATTGAGAAAAGCTACTGCTGACAACCTAGTGCTCTCTACAGACACTTTGACAAACGTGTCAAGAACACTCCAGCCGTCAACTCAGCTACCTGTACGCTGGTACTGTAGTGGCTGTCGACCAGTAGCGGAATAACGGGCTTAACGATTGTACCGACCACTCTGGAAAGTTTGGTTTCTGGCACCCAGCTGGCTGGCTGGCTGTCAGGGCTGGAATACTTTCTTAATTCCGAAGCTGAACTGTCTGTTTCTCAGGGGGCGGGATATTCTGAATACTTTTTGTTTTGTTTTGTTGGTGGTGCGTGCAAATGAGCCAGTTCATCCCGAGTGTTTTATTCAAGTCAGACTATGGCTTGTTTACACTGTTTATATTAGAATATGATAGTTATTTTGTTTATTACACAAAAATTGATGAGAATTAAGTGTCCTCCCCCCCCCCCCCCCCCTGTTGGGATGCCGGGGGCTCTTTCAGTATATACAGTATCCCCAAATTATGTGCTAGAAATTTCCTCTTTTCTGTCACTCTCTTTGTTTCTGCCTTGTTCCTTTGCTTTCTGTTATTTTTCCTATCATTTTCTGCCTTAATGGTCCATTCATCTGTATGCGTTCGATAAGGTCTTACGTACTTTTTCTTAGGATTGATAATTGGGTACATGTATTAAATGCATTTTTGGCTGTAGGGAGATGAGATATGCGGAAGCGATTTAGGGAATTTTGGCCCGTTTTTACATATGTTTTGGTGTCCTTAATTTGCATTCAGGAGTGTTTTTTAAATCCCCTGTGCGATAATTTGGACGGGGTGGTCAACGCCAGGGGCATGTCCTTAGATTATGTGCGCAAATGCATTGATAATGTTTTTAATTTTCTTTTTTTTTCCTGTTGAAGTTTTGTATGTTTTGGAACGGTTATAGCCCTGATATATGGCTCTACACAGTCGGCTGGGCTTTAAACAACAACAATAACAGTTGCGGCTTTAACATCACCAGCTGGGAAGACATTGCCTGCAACAGAATAGGCTGGGGAAAGCAATGCTCGCAGTGTATATCACATCTGAACAGCACAGGATAGTTGCTACTCAACAGAAGAGGGACAGGCAGAAGCAGAACCCAGGGTCTCTTCATTCCTTCACATGCAGTCATCGTCATCACTATCATGTGCCTTGCCGCATGGCGTTGGCCATCACGGCCCTCCATATGTATATATCCCTTGTTGCCGCAAGCATGTCTTCCACCCTCTTTGTCCTCAGTCACCTTGCAAGTCCGTCCAATATTTTCTCCAGGGGTCTACCTGGTGCTCTCTTTCCCTCCAGCTTTCCTGTTGTGACCAGGTGCTCCAGTTCTCCTTTTCTCTTAAAATGGCCTTTAAATGTTGCCTGTCTTTTCCTAATCTTCCTTGTAAATGATCTTCTTGTGTCTGCCTCCATCAAGAATGTCTCGTTTGTTTTCTTTGCTGTTCATGGAACTCTCACTATTCTTCTTAGAAACCACATCTCAACCTTGTTCTGGCTTTGCGTTTGATTGTACACGCCTCACAACTGCATTACATTATCGGTTCTATGACATTCAAGAACACTCTTCCTGACCTTAATTGATAGACATTTGTCGGTAAGAATGCTTTTCATCTTCTTGAGTGCTGTTTTGGCTTGGCCGATTCACATGCAGTGCCTGCGGAATAACATGTACCTTCAAAATCGGTCTGGAATCCCACATGAAGAGCCACAATAGGCGAATGAAGAACAGTAGGCCTAATCATCGGTCGGATTAACAAGAGAATCCGTCGCTACTCGTAACTGAAATAGTATATTTACCCTGCAAGACTTCAGAACTAATTTTGGCCATGACCACACACTCATGGGAATGGGAAAACGCAGTAACAAGAGTAATTACTCCCGTGAGAACGCAGAGGTTACTCACGATGCAGCGTGGTTTCCAAATAAACGGATGACCAGATTTGACCCCTGACCTGAGTACACCGCCTCAGTCCACCCACACGTAAACGGGTGCCTGTCCCTTTTTAGTGGGGTAGGGGTGGTTAAGGTGAAGCAGTGATGGGCACCACCCTTTCAATGTTGGCGCCTTGGGAAGATGACCTCTCTAACACCGCGTTCCATAAAAACCGCTCCTTTTACGGGAAAACCTGTACCGGTAGATGCTCGTGACAAAGAGTCTGTTTTATATCTCTTGTAGGATCATCGCACTCAGGGAGTTTACCTTTGTGCTCACCTTTTTCTTTCTTTCTTTCTTTTT
>CM060311.1:67991918-68004418 GCA_030674185.1 Monoplex corrugatus | reverse complement strand
TCATAAAATGGCCTATAAATGTTGCCTGTCTTTTCCTGATCTTCCTTATCAAATGATCTTCTTGTGTCTGCCTCCATCAAGAATGTCTCGTTCGTTTCGTTTGCTGTCCATGGAACTCTCAACATTCTTCTTAGAAACCACATCTCGGCTGCCTCAATCTTGTTCTGGGTTTTGCGTGTTGACTGTCCACGCCTCACAACCGTATAACAATATCGGTTCTATCTAACATTCAATAACTCTCTTCCTGATGTTAATTCATAGGCATTTGTTGGTTAGAATGCTTTTCGTCTTCTTGAATGCTGTTTTGGCTTGGCCGATTCTGCTGGCTATTTCTGATGTGCATCTGCCGTCTGGTGAGATGATCGTTCCCAGATATTTAAAGTTATCAACCTGTCTCAAAGTTCTGCCGTTTGCTGTTATTTTGCAAGAGGGGATTTCGTGTCTTTTTGTGTTTTTTTATTTTACTGATAACCATGACTTCAGTCTTCTTGCTGTTTAGCAACCTTAGTAGCAAGAAACTAGGGAGAACTGGACAGCAGAAGGTCCTATAAGGAAAAGCGGAGAAGGTGAGAATCCGATGAAGAGCGCAACTGTCGAGATGGGAGTGTAGAGGTCAAAAAGATCACCAAGATAAGAAGAAGCCAGATCATTCAAGGATTTAACCCTTTAACTCCTGCACCCTATCTATCCGCTGCAAAATCCTGACCCTTTGACTCCCCCACCCTAATCCCACCAGCTTCTTGCCGGAAGTTGGTGGATAGGATGAGAGAATAAAAGGGTTAAGTTTTTGCTGTGCTAGCATGGTTGAGAATGCAGGAAGCTGGTGGACAGGGTGAGAGAATCATATGGTTAAGTTTTTACTTTGCTAGCCTTGTTAGGTTGACAATGCAGGATGCTGGTGGACAGGGTGCAGAAGTCAAAAGGTTAAAGCTAAAACACAGCAAGTTTATAGTTTAATCTGTCTCAAGCACAGGGTCCTACAGCCGCATGCTAGACGGTTATCAAAGGTCCTCTCTATCGCGAGGGTCAAACCATTGCCTATATCTTCTACCAAACAACTAGGACAGTCCCTACTACTATTTCCTTGACTATTTCTCCCTGATAATTACATTAAGAAACGAATCTCAAACAACCGTGTAGCGTTTTCTTCTTAACCCTTCGACTCCCGCACCCTATCAAGCAACTGCAAAAACTTAACTCTTTGACTCCTTCACCCTATCCACCAGCTTCCTGCAGGAAGCTGGTGGATAGGGTGAGGGGGTCAAAGGGTTAAGGTTTTGCTTTGCTAGTACGGTTGACAATGTAGGACGCTTTTGGACACGTTGCCGGAGTCAAAGGGTTAAAAGTGTGGGAAACTGAGACACAGGGTTTGGAGTACATGAAAATTAAAGATAAATAAAACAATCAAACAATCATTCAAGCAGTTTTTAAATCCCGATAACCATGAAGGTCATCCCAGGGCTTAAACCATGTTCACACCGAAACTTGTCTAAAACCCACACGAGAGTAAGAACAAAATACAGAAATAAATGAATAGATGAATGAATAAAGGAATAAATAAATAAGTGAACGAACGAATGAAGGAAGGAACGAACCAACCAATCAACCAATCAACCACGGAAGGAAGGAAGGAAGGAACCAAACAAGCAACTTACCTATCCACCTACCAACCAAACAAATAAACAAATAAATAAATACATACATAAACAAATAAACGAATAAATAAACAAATGAGTAAATAAACAACGCAAACAGCTGGAGTACAGAATCTGCGCAACAGGGAGGGATTCAGGGTTGTTCCATATACCCTCCACCAAAATCTGCCAGTACTTATTTGGCAGACTTCTTCAGCATTCACAGATCCCTACGCACTGGCGAGGTCATGGGATGGGCTGGGGCGGGAGAGCATGACCTATGAAACATAAAAGTGACACCACTAGAATGACTGAGGCCTCAAGATGAGCGGCCAACAGGCCGGTTTTCATGTTCGCGGACTTGGATTGAACTCGAGATTCATATCTTATATCCACAGCCCTGTCAAAAGGACCAACCAATTAATGTTTAAACAACAACAACAGCAGCAAGCAGCACCAGCACCCACCACCAGCACCACCACCACCACAAGCAACAGCACCACCACCACCACCACAACCACACCCACCACCACCACCAACAGTACCACCCACCATCACCACAACCAGCACCACACCAACAGTAACCACCACCACCACAACCAGCACACCACCAAACCCCACACCAGCACACCACCACCACAACCAGCACCACCACCACCAGCAGCAGCAGCAGCAGTACCACCACCACCACCACCAAACAGTACCACCCACCACCACCACAACCAGCACCCACCACCACAACCAGCACCACCACCAGCAGCAGCAGCAGTAACACCACAACCACCAACAGAACCACCACCACCACCACAACCAGCACCACCACCACAACCAGTACCACCACCACCAGCAGCAGCAGTACCACCACCACCACCACAACCAGCACCACCACCACCAGCAGTACCACCACCACCACCAACAGTACCACCACCACCACCACAACCAGCACCACCACCACAACCAGTACCACCACCACAACCAGCACCACCACCACCACAACCAGCACCACCACCACAACCAGCACCACCACCACCAGCACCACCACCAGCAGCAGCAGTACCACCACAACCAGCACCACCACCACAACCAGCACCACCACCACAACCAGCACCACCAGCAGCAGCAGCAGCAGCAGTACCACCACCACCACCACCACCAACAGTACCACCACCACCACAACCAGCACCACCACCACAACCACCACCACCACCACAACCACCACCACCACCACAACCAGCACCACCACCACCACCACTAACAGTACCGCCACCACCACCACCAACAACAACAACAACAACAAAGTAGAATTAAGTTTGTTTGCTTGTTGTAGGGGGACGGTTCAAATTAAACATTCAGTCCATGAAACGATCCGCTGAAACAATGAAATCTGAATTTATGAATAACCTACCGTGTATGCTTTCGTTTATCTTCTCACGCTTTGTGGCTGTTACATCCAAAATCTGGTTTGGCCTGCAGCGCCAGAAGGAAAATTCAATAACAAACCACCAACACTGGATGAAGTGAAGAACGTAGTAAAGAAAGCCAGAGCCAAGTCAGCACCTGGACCAAACGGAATACCATACCTGCTCTACAAGAAATGCCCAAAAGTGCTCGAGTGGCTCCACAAGATGATTCGATCAGCATGGAGGAACCAGAAGATCAGCGACCAATGGATGAGAGCTGAAGGAGTGTACATTCCGAAGGAGCAGAACTCCAGCAGCATCAATCAGTTCAGGCCAATATCACTTCTGAACGTCGAGGGGAAAATCTTCTTCTCTGTTATGGCAGCAAGATTGACAAAATACCTGACTGAAAACAAGTATCTGGATATGTCAGTCCAAAAGGGAGGCATACCAGGAATGCCTGGATGCTTGGAACATGCCACGTTGATTTGGGATGCCATCCAAAAAGCAAGAACAGAGAAGAGAGACATTGACGTAGTTTGGCTTGATCTGGCGAATGCATATGGATCAGTTCCACACGATATGATCCAGCTGGCTCTTGAAATGTATCACATCCCAGAAAACATCCGAACAATGCTGAGGAAGTATTTCCAAGGGTTCTCAATGCGGTTCTCTACCAAAGAATACACCACGGACTGGATAGACCTAGAGGTGGGCATTGCAATGGGCTGTGCAATCTCTCCCATACTGTTCGTGTTGGCAATGGAAGTCATCTTGAAAGCTGCAATGAAGAGTTCAGGTCCAGTGAATCTGGGAGATGGATACCAGATGCCTCCTCTGAAAGCTTTCATGGATGACACAACAGTCTTGTCCACGGATGAGGAAGAGACACACCAAATCTTAAAGTAGCTGGATGAGCTGGTGGCCTCTTCAAGAATGAGGTTCAAACCTAAGAAATCCCGAAGTCTCTCACTGCGAAAAGGAAAAGTGGCAGATTCAGTCAAATTCATGGTAGCCAACCAAGCCATCCCCACTGTCACAGAAGAGCCAGTAAAAAGTCTCGGAAGATGGTATGATGACTCCCTGAAAGACACACAAAGGGGATGTGAAACCAAGCAAACAGCAGAAGAAGGCCTGAAGAAAATAGATAACTGCGGACTGCCAGGCAAATACAAAGTCTGGTGTCTACAGTTCATGCTGATACCAAAGCTGCTGTGGCCACTGCTAATCTATGACATTTGCACCAGCACAGTCGAAGCAATGGAAGCCAAAATCAACAAATACACAAGAAAATGGCTCGGTGTCCCACCTGGTCTCACTGATGTTGCATTCTACTGTCGTCAAGCAATGCTGAAGCTACCTCTGAAATCCATAGTGGAGGAATACAAAGTTGGAAAAGCAAGACTGTTGAGCATGCTGGAGGAATCGGAGGACAATATCGTGAGAGCAGTTCATCCAAAGCTGAGAACTGGCAGAAAGTGGAAAGTCCAAGAGGCTGTAAACAATGCCAAGAGAAACCTCAGCATCAAAGAAATAATTGGACACACGCAAACCAACAGACAGGGACTGGGAGCAACAAAAATGCAGTGGTGGTCCAAAGCCAAAGGGAAGGAAAAAAGAGACATGATCATACAGGAGTTGAAGGAAGAAGAAGATGTCAAAAGAGTGCAGAAGGCAGTCCAGCAAGGTCAACAGGGGCAATGGACAACATGGGACAGTGCACTCCAAAGAAGTCTCAGCTGGAACGATATGTGGCACATGGCTCCTCTAAGGATAAGCTTCCTCCTCAGATCTGTATATGACCTGCTCCCCTCGAATGCAAACTTAGTGAAACGGGGGAAAGCAGACGACCCAGCATGTCCGCTCTGTCAGAAGAAACAAACAGTGGAACATGTCCTAAGCTCTTGCAAAGTAGCGCTAGCCCAAGGAAGGTATACATGGAGGCACAACCAAGTTCTGAAAGTGATCACAGATGTGGTTAGCGAAAAAACCATGACCCCAAACGCACCAATTGCTATGACAACGTTCTACAAAGCAGGAGGGAAACAGGTCTGGCCCGAAAGGGCTATGACAACCAGCACATTGCCAAAGGGTCTTCTGGATGGAGCAGTCGACTGGGAGTGTACAGCAGACCTCCCAGAGTGGAGAAATTACCCAGATGTCATCAGCAAGACAGGCATGAGACCAGACATCGCTCTCCACTCTGACTCCTCGAAACAAGTGATTCTGATAGAACTCACTGTGCCATACGAAAGCAGAATGGAAGAAGCACATATCTACAAGACCGAAAAATACGCCGGTCTTGCCAGCACCCTGAAGAAAGCAGGTCTGCGGGTCAAAATCTTCGCCATAGAGGTCGGGGCAAGAGGGTTTGTGGGCACCTCCGCTTATGATCTCATGAAACAACTCGCCATTTCTGGGAAGAAGAGGACTAGAGCCCTTAAAGCGATGGCAGAGGCAGCAGAAAGGAGCTCAAGCTGGATCTGGGCAAGGAGGAACCAAAAAAGTGAACTTCATAAGGATTAAATTCCCTACAGATGATGTGTGCCCCGTTAGCACATTGGTAAAACCGCGTACCGCAGTTCTGAAGCGCAGAATCGCCCAGGTTCGATCCCCGGCGTGGGGAAAAAAAAAAAAAAATAGACAACAGCAGAAGGGCATCCAGGAGTCATGACCTGGATGTGGCCCGGCCCCCCGAGAGTGTAAGGAATTCAGGGCCGAAACACTTGTCTAAAGGAGGTTACTTCTCTGAAGACCTTCTGTTGTCTAGCTCTCCCTAGAGTTTCTTTCTACCTTCTACCATTTCATTCAGATGAGTATATTCTGTTCAGATATGGGATTTCTTTTCGCAGGTATATGAAATGTCACACTGCACGTCGTAATTGCAGGTACGCTTTGTTATTGATATCATGTACTTTATATGTTTGTACTTTGTAAAAAAAAAAAAAAAAAAAAGAACAACAACAACAAAAAAAAGGGTTAGGAAAAAAAAACAAAAACAGAAAACTATCTGTCCCGGAGGCTCAAGTCATTCTGTTTATCTCACCACATTAAAAAAAAAAAAAAGTGAAATCTTATCGAAAAAAAAAAAAAAATCACACACGCAAATAGCACTTAAGACTGGGCAGCTAATGCCCATCCCAGTGTTCACAAGTTTAGCACCAAGCTGTGTGTGCAAAGTTCAGTGGTCTAGCAGGAATCTCAAGGTCAGCGCAGGTAGAATTTTCAGGAAAAATACAGACAGAAAAAGGAGATGACAGACGGACTGAAGCAGAAGACGGAAAATAAGAACGACTGGAAAGGGGGTTGGTTGTATGTAGCGAAACACACACACACACACACACACACACACACACATACATCAACATACAGAGCACACACACATACACGCACGCACGCACACACACAGTACGCAGACGTACACATACATCTCTCTCTCTCTCTCTCTCTCTCCACACACACACACACACACACATACATCAACATACAGAGCACACACACATACACGCACGCACGCACACACACACAGTACGCAGACGTACACACATCTCTCTCTCTCTCTCTCACACACACAACACACACACACACACACACACATCAACATACAGAGCACACACACATACACGCACGCACGCACACACACACACACACACACACACACACACACACACACACACACACACAGATCAGGCAACCGTTCGTTGAAAAAAATGAAAGACGTTGTAAAGTAAACTGACAGTTCAACAACAAAACGTATTAACAGTTTTTCACCTACCTTTTTCTGCGACCGCCTCGGAATTTACAGCCTGTTTGACCTCTCTGTTCTGCTTCTTAGAGGTCGGAGTTCGGAGTTTGTTCAAGACGGACTCATTGCACTCGGACAATTCCATACGCGCTCCAGTCAAATCTACCAGCAATTAGGCATATACGGCAGATTCCCTAAGTCTACGCAAATCCCTATGCGCTGACAAGGTCTTGAAATGGGTGAGTGGGGAGAGAGGACTTAGGAACTTGATACCACCTGAATGATGGAAACATTAAGATGGGCAGCGAACAGGTAAGTTTTTTTAATGTTGCGGGCTGGGATTCTGATACTGTTTGTCTACAAATTCCTCGATCCATTCCTCGAAACAGTCTGTCACCGTTTGTTTTTTGTATCTGGTCCGTACAAATAAAACGACCTGCTTTGTGTCTTTACACAGATGTTCCACAGTCGGTCGCTGTTTATTTTCTGTGTCTGGTACGTACAAACAATACGACCTCTTGTGGGGCTTCTACAAATGTTAACTCTTTCTTCCTTCAAGTCTGAATTGAAAACATATTATTTTGTCCAGCAGTGGTTACCCCCTCCTGCACCTCCTCTTCCAGTCATCTCATATTCTCCTCCTCACACACACACACACACACGCGCGCGCGCGCACACACACACACGCGCGCGCACACGCACACACAAAATTATATTTCTCTTCCGCACACACACACGCTCTCCCCCTCCCCCCCCCCTCTCTCTCTCTCACCAGCTGACAGACTCATCTACATCAGCCGTTACTGGAGGTTAGAAGAGGTTCTAGACAGGACCACTATTCCAGAAGTAGTCGCTGTTGTCATATCGCACTATCCATATTCTAGGACCATCATTTTATCCTTTGAAATGAAACACAACTGGTGAGATGTATGTGTGTATGTGTGCGAGAAAGAGAGAGAGAGAGAGAGAGAGAGGAGGGAGAGAGATAGAGAGGAGAGAGGAGAGAGGAGAGAGAGAGACAGAGGGAGAGAGAGAAAGAGACAGAGACAAAGAGAGAGAGACAGAAAGAGACAGGCAGACAGAGAAAGACAGAGAGAAAAAAAGAGAGAGAGAGGGTGGGAGAGAATGAGAGAGAGACAGAAAGAGAAATAAAATGAGAAAGAAAGAGAGAGAGAAAGAGAGAGAGAGAGAGAGAGAGAGAGAGAGAGAGAGAAAGAGAGAGTAGTCCATCTAGGAGCTACCCACCCTTAGTCCTTAGTATTGGCAAAACAGCCTCTTTGGTATGTGTGCGTGTATGTATAGACATAATCAGCCTAATTCTATTTTCCCGTCCTTGAGTGTTTCAGTCTGAGATTTTAGCTACGTGTTCCACAGACAGCCCTCATGCAGACGCCGCGACAACAGTTGGCACACCCCGGGTGCCCGCCAAGCGTGTAATGTATTAACCAGTGACGTCATTAAATCTGTTTTAGACCGAGCCCGACCCACCACTGCAATGGTGCGTTGGTGATGAAATCTGCACGTACTGGTTTTCTGCTTGAGTAAGCGAGTTTATTAGACCCCGTAAAGCCTTGTCGGGTCTGCCCCCCCCCCCCCCCCATCCCCGTTGTGTTTTATGTTGTCTCCTGATAATGTGAAGGACATTTTGGAATTTTCGTCTCGTGTCTTTGCTCTCCTCTCTAATTTGAAAAGTTATTGTACAACTGTTTCCAATTGTTTTAAAACTGCTGTTTTCAACAATAATCACAACTGTCCAGTAACCAGTTTTCTACTTATGTTTTTCAAATGACAAAATGGCTATGTCTGTTTGGAACAATCCCATGTCATATTCAACTTAAATGCTTTGCACATATTAATTTCATAAGACGTTTCTGCAATCGAAACGGCAGCATTGCATAGTTATCAAATGCTTATTGTTGAAAATGACCATACCATGTCCAGTGTGCTTGGAACATTTTCATGTTATACTGTTTCAAGATTCCCCTCCCCACACTGGCGATTTATCACTACACCACTAATTGTAGAATGATACAACTGATGACAAAGTGACATGAACAGCTGGGCACAGCTGATCGCCAATGTAAAAGGTCATCATCCGTCATGTCATACTGATCTTACATACTTTGCACACTTATAAACACAAAGGGTCCTTCAGAATTCTGCTTAAAAATGCACTGGGAAAAAATTCCGTTCAATTCACGGTGCTTACAGGCTAGGTAACCGTCGAGGGCCGGCACCACACTCTAGACAGAAGTTAAACTTTCACCACATTAAAAGCATACCAGTTAATGTGTAAAAACAAACTGAAAACATTCAGAGCCAAAGCAGAATAAAAAAAAAAAATCTCTTCCACGCTGATATCAAATAAAAAGAAAGATGTTCATTTCTCTTAAGAAATCAACAGTTTTATCCGGAGAAGCATCACAGAACAGGGTCTTCAGAGAGCTAGAGTGGTGTAAAGTGTTTTTGTATGGCGTCGTGACATTTCCAGCAATCAAAATACATGTGTTTGATAATAAGACCCTCATCAAAAGGCACGCTCCAAGAAACTTATCCTTGCATAATAATAAGAAATGTGAAATAGAAAAACACGAAAATAGAATCAGAACGCGTATGTAATATAACCAGACGAGACAGGCGCAAATCTTCGGCCTTTGTCAAGTGTAAACATAAGATTACAAACGAACTAACACCAAATACAAAAGTCCTTTTCTCCCACTGGACGAAGGGCAGGGAAGTTTCAGTCGTTTTCTCCAAATTTTTGTATCTGGTCTTTGTTCGTTTGTGATCTTACATTTACGCTTGACAAAGGCCAGTTGGCCGAAAATTTGTGCCTGTCTTGTCTGGTTGTATCAAATACGCGTTTTGATTCTATTTTCGGGTTTGTCTGGTTCCTGTTTGCTTGAACGCGGCAGTCGCACTTGTTTTGAATAAGAAATGTGATTAAGGAAGCTGTGACCTGTCTGTAATCTACTTTACACTAAGCCTTAAATTTATGGCTCTCATAAGACCAGGAAGATGCTCTGAGAAACACGGATCTAGTACAGTGATTGTTCGTTTGGATATCCCATCCTTCTAGTCAGACACATTCTCAATAAGCATGCGTTTTATATTTCTAGACTGTATGAGGAATACTCGTATCAGCGCGAAAGAATTTTGACTCTGATGGAATTTTTGGCCAGTTGATCAACCATGTTGTTGCCTCGAATGCCCACACGACCAGGAATCTAGACTAAAACGATATCATAACCTTTACTTAGAGTGCTGTTCACTTTATAGAATTAACATACAGGTTTGACAATGATCACATCTACATCTTCTTCATTTACATACAAATAGCTGAAGACTAGATTGTATAAGACAATTTGGAGTCAAGTAAAACAGAAAAAGGAAAAGGAAAAACAACAACAGCAACCAAACAAAAACAAAAACACACAAACAAACAAACAAAAAGCAAAAAGGGGTGCATGGGAGGGTGGGGATTAGGAGAGGAGGGGGGACGGTGAAACAAGAAAGCAACGGTCATATTTCATTCCAGCAGAAACCGAGCTGAGCGCCAATCTAGTTTCGTTTGTTCGGAAAACATAGCGGGCTTTAAAGAGCTGCCTTTTCCCTAAGACCTGTTGAGAGTGTTAAGTAGCCAGGTGGCCTTCTTCAGCTCGTACTCACTCTGTGGGATAGACTCTGAGTAGACGTGTCGGCACCCTCTTCTGGTCAGGATGGGAACGTAGGGGCTAGGAATCTAGTTATTTTTTTAGGAGAAATACAACAGATCTATTCATAAATCTTTCATTGACCTTGCCAGCTGGCATAAATCTTTCACTGATCTTGCAGGCTGGCAAGTTTTGCCTGGTTGTGAGCTTTAAAAATTCCTCCTACATTTAACCCTTTGACTCCCGCACCCTATCCACTCAACTGCAAAGACTTAACCTTTTGATTCTCTCACCGTATCCACAGCTTCTTCCAGGAAGCTAGTGAATAGGGTGAGGGAATCAAAGGGTTAAATTTTTGCTTTGCAAGCATGGTTGAGAATGCAGGATGCTGGTGGACAGGGTGCAGGAGCCAAAGGTTAAACAGGTTTTGTGTAGACGTAACTAGAAATTACCAAATCTCAAACTCACAGAAGTTTGAGGTCCTGTCATGCTGAACAGTGTGGTAGAAAATGACCATCATGATATAGGAATTATCATTTACGCGGCGTTAAACTGTTCTCTTCAGCTACTCAGTATCTGTTCACAACCAGCACAGATACCAGCATTAATACAATGTCGCAGTTTTCGTTTCAGCAACAGAAATGATGTTCGACTGCCCATTCAAATACATTTCAATCATTTGTAGTTTCCCATTAGACGAGACATGGTGGCGTAAATCTGTTGTACAGCCGCTGTTTAAAAGCCAAGAATGTTCGCCAAAAACATTCCCCTGAAAATATACAAAGAATTTAAAAGGACGCCCATTTATTTGCACGTTAACATGGCGTATCAAGATTAATCCAGCGGTAGGCTGATAAAATACCAGTATAAAACATAGACCAGGCAAAATATGGTCCAGGTAGGGCCCCAGAACCTGGCCAGCTCGTGGGTTTATATGCAGGCTTGTGTCATGATCACCATACACATGGCACCTGTCATGTTAGTGCATATAGATTCGTTCCGAGCGCGGAGACGTCATCTTGAGAAACTGAAACTGAAACATAGCGTATTAATCGTGTGGTTTTGCTGGAGAATCCTTATATGTGTAAGTCTGCCAGATTACAAGTGAATACACTCGCACGTAGAGGTCTCTCGCTCTGTCTGACACCATGACTGAGCAATTACTGTCGTTAGTACGAGGTTTAGTAGGTAGTATCCTTAGTAAGATAGATCAGAAGAGACAATGTTGAAGAATTCTACTCAAATGACTCAAAAGCAGTGCAGAACCCTTCTGGTGGGTGGCCCGATGGAGGCTAGCTCCTGTGGGCATCTTGGCACTGAGACTTCGGCTGAATGAACTTGGGGTTGGTGATTTGCTCTGGAACCGGAATCAACACACTGAGACTGTACAGAAGATGCGATAGCAAAACGAAGGGGGAAGGGGGATCTATCTGGCTGTCAATCTATCTATCTATCTATCTATCTGCCTGTCTGTCTGTTTATCTATCTATCTTTCTATCTATCTATCTATCTATCTATCTATCTATCTATCTGCCTGTCTGTCTATCTATCTATCTATCTATCTGTCTATCTATCTATCTATCTGTCTATGTGTGTGTATGTGTTTGTGTGTGTACACCTCTATCTCTATATATACATATATATATATATATTATATACATGTGTATATATGTACATATATATATATATATATATACCATACATATAATTATATGTATGCATGTACGTATGTACGTATGTATGTATGTATATATGTATGTATGTATATAAATATACACGTATCACCAAAGTGATGTGACTGATGAGCCATGTCAGTATTAGGTGGCTTAAGGAAACAAACACGAAAATCACCCAGCATGCACATATCCTACAAACGGAGTATTACGACCTAGGAAGCAGGGCAGACAACAACAACAGCAGCAACAGCAACAACAACAGAAAAAAAGAAAACCACAACCCGAAACTAACCACACAAAAAAAACATAAAAAGACAACATAAAACAAAAATGGCAAAAAGGCAAAACAAAAATACAGCTACACAAGTAAAAGCCCAATATTATATAAGCAT
>CM060311.1:67986918-67989418 GCA_030674185.1 Monoplex corrugatus | reverse complement strand
GATCAATAATCTATATTTACGTTCGGCGAAATATGTGACTCAAATCTGAGGAGAAAAAGAATAGAACAGAAAAAGAAATCTGAAACGTAGCGGACAATTCTCTACTCAAACATTTTTCTGATGGATTGTAACCTAAAATGGGTAATGCTTGTTTAAACGTATGCATTTATGACCACAACTAATTCTTAGGCCGGGCTTGTTGTCCACACTTTTTTTTTTATTCATTGTTGTTTAAAGCCCAGCCGACTGCGCAGAGCCATATCAGGGCTATAAGCGATTCAAAACACACAAAACTTCAACAGAAAAATAGAAAGAAAAGAAAACCTAGTACACATATCAATGCATTCGTGCACATAATCCAAGGACATGCCCCTGGCGTAGGACCACTCCGTCCGATCTATCGCACAGGAGAGATTTAAAAAACACACCTGAATACAAATATATGCATACATAATGACACCAAGACATACATAAAAACAGGCATAAGTTACCTAAAATTGCTTCCGCATATCTCACCTCCTTAGATCCAAAAATGCACTTAATACAAGTACCCAATTATCAATCCGAAGAAAAATCACGTAAGACTTTATCGAAAAAATACAGGTGAATGGGCCATTACGGCAGAAAATAAGTAGAAATGACAGAAAGCAAGGAAACAAAGCAGAAACAAAGAGAGTGACAGAAAAGAGGAAATTCCTAGCACAGAATTTCCAGAAGGTGGGGATACTATTTATACTGAAAGAGCCCCCGGCAACCCAACAGGGGGTGGGGGGGGGTCCCACACTTGTTTGGAAAGGTCCACTGAAAAACAGCACAGAAAGCTTTGCTGAACCATTTTACTTTCCCTCTCTTTTTAACGTACCCGATTTAGTTCCCAAACTTCTTTGATAATAATTATTTCCACCATGAATGGAACTAAAATATACAGGGTAGGCTATCAAGAAAGACGCACAGCTTTATTTTTTTTAGATTGCGCTGTGCTCGTGTACATGTATGCTTCTTTACGTTTCACTGAGCGGTTATTTTTATCTAAATGTCCCTGTTATAAAATGGGTGGTACCCGTTGACGGATAGGCCGTACAATACTTATGTAAATAAAGTGTCAAGGAGTCTCTCTAATGTACACACACACACACACACACACACATACAGAGGGACACACACATACACACACACGCGCGCGCGCGCACAACACACACACACACACACACACAGCACAGTTTCCCCTCAGAACCTCTCACACCGAAACACGAAACTGTATAACATGGGGCTTGAGACTGTAATCTATTTTGCAGTCTGTTCAAGGAGGATTCAATGCACTCAGACAATCCCATATGCGCTCCATCTAAATCTGTCAAGAATTGTTAGCAGACTTTCTGAACCTGCGTACAACCCTAAGCATTGGCAAGGTACTGAGAAGAGGAGGTGAGGGAAGGGTCCTATGACACACTGAGCTGATACCACCAGAATAATGGAAACATTGAGATGGGCAGTGAGCAGGCCAGTTTTCAGCGCTGCAGGCAGGGAATGAACTCGAGATATCAGATCTTGAGTCCACGGCTCTATCAAAAGAACCAACCAAACCGCGTCAATAAAGAGGTTCATCATCATCATCAGGTGCCCTGCCGCATGGCGTTGGCGATCATGGACTTCCAACCTTCTCTATCTCTCATTGCCCCCAGCATCTCCCCCATCCTCCTCATCCCCAGCCACTCTGCAAGTCCGTCCAGCATTCTCTCCCTGGGTCTACCTGGTGCTCTCTTTCCTTCCAGCTTTCCCGTTGTGACCAGGTGCTCCAAATCCCCCTTCCTCATAAAATGGCCCATAAATGTTGCCTGTGTTTTTCCTAATCTTCCTTATGAGTGATCTACTTGTGTCTGCCTCCATCAAGACTGTCTCGTTTGTTTTCTTTACTGTCCATGGAACACTCAACATTCTTCTCAGAAACCACATCTCGGCTGCCTCAATCTTGCTCTGGCTTTGCTTGCTGACTGTCCACGCCTCGCATCCGTACAACAGTATTGGTTCTATACAACATTCAAGGACTGTCAATAAAGAGGTTACTGAGACTGAAAACAAAAACAACAACAACAACAACAAACAAAACAAAACGAAACAAAACAAAAACAAAACAAACAAACAAAAACAAAAACAAAAAACGACCGTGGAAAGGTCTGGCATGGAGACAGTTTTAGGCTGTTACATGGATGATGTAACTTTTAAGCACGTTAGGGTTGGTGAGCTGCCGCCCAGTGCAGACTAAAATGAGGAATTTTTTTTCTCCACCTGTTTTTTTTTTTTTTGACAAGCTCCTCAGGTAAAAGTGAACAGGTAGAGGTAGCCGCGTGGTATACAACTGAGAAGAGAGTAAATGTGAAAGGTAGAGATAGGGCGTGTACGTGCGTGCGTGTGTGTGTGAGTGTAAAAGAGAGAGACAGAGAGAGAGAAGTGTGTGTGTTTGTGTGTTTGTGTGTTAGTGTGTGTGTGTGTGTGTGTGTGT
>CM060311.1:67979418-67981918 GCA_030674185.1 Monoplex corrugatus | reverse complement strand
CATTCTTACCAAACAAATGCCTATCAATTAACACCAGGAAGAGAGTCCTTGGATGTTAAATAGAACCAATACTGTTATACGGATGTGAGGCGTGGACAGTCAGCAAGCAAAGCCAGAGCAAGATTGAGGCAGCCGAGATGTGGTTTCTAAGAAGAATGTTGAGAGTTCCATGGACAGCAAATAAAACAAACGAGAAAGTCTTGATGGAGACAGACACAAATAGATCACTCATAAGGAAGATTAGGAAAAGACAGGCAACATTTATAGGCCATTTTATGAGGAAGGGGGATTTGGAGCACCTGGTCACAACGGGAAAGTTGGAGGGAAAGTGAGCACCAGGTAGACCCAGGGAGAAAATGCTGGACGGACTTGCAGAGTGGCTGGGGACGAGGAGGGTGGGGGAGATGCTAAGGGCAACGAGAGATAGAGACAGATGGAAGTCCATGATCGCCAACGCCATGCGGCAGGGCACCTGATGATGATGATGATGAGCTGAGGCAAAGAAAGTCAGGTGGAAAGCAAGCTCCTATGCAGGCAATCCCATGGCCAGCATCCATCCATACATGCATCCAATGTCGCAGAGACAGCCTTTCCCCTATCGGCCTTATTAGCCAGAGCCGACGCTGCTCCAGAGCGTCAGCTCGACTCGACACACTAGGGCGCATCATCCATTGTCGAAGCCGACTGGCGGAGGCCTACTTCTACAAATTTCCTACAAATGTCCTGTGTGAAGAACCTACATACCATATGGTCGGGTACATGTGCATATATGTATGTATGTACGTATGATTGCATGTATTTAATACAGTATATGCGTATGAACATATATGTGCACGTGTGCAGGCGCGCGTGCATGCACTTGAGCGTGTTCTTCATAAAGCAACATTATATGGTTAATGTGCTCCCTATCTTCCGTGCAAAGTAACAGACCAAAGTACCACAGACGGCACAATTTTGGTTTGGTTCGGTTTAGTTCAGTTTTTACGTCGACACCCACCTCAGGCGATATGGCCGACAGGGATAACCATCCCAGAGAAATGTGGGGGAAGGGGGACTTATCTACACCTATACTGATAGCACCAGAACAACAACCGTTAGCATGTGAATCCGACGCTCAAACCAACTGAGCTACTGGGGCCCGCAATTCTGGCGTACGCGCTGCCAAGAATATATCTAGAACACCCGAGATCACTGAGACGTGCCTCGTAGTGGTTTGATTAATTAATGTAGTGGACAGACGAAAAACATGCTGGGGGACGATCTGGCGTAGGAACAGATTTGGTCTGCCCCGTGGGTGATGTAATTTGTAAGCACTCCGGGCATGGTCACCTGTTGCCTAATGCAGTGTGGAGAAGCAAGCTTTCTGTTGCACCTTTCTCTCTGGTGGTGAGGCCGGCACCACGGCAGGTAAAACAAACAGCAATAACGAGTGGACGTGCGGGATATCACTAAGTTGTGGGTGTATATGTGCAGGTGGAAGGACGTGCTTACGCGTGTGTGTGCGTGCGTGTGTGCCCATATCTTTCTTTTTGTGCATACGTGCGCGTGTATATGTGTATGTGTTCGTGCGTGCACACGTGTAAGAGTGTGTGCGTATGTTTTAGTGTGTAGTTTTTGTGAGCGCGCGCATGCATGCAAGAATATATCTATGTGTCGGTGCATGTGTTTGAGTTAGGGTACGTATAAGTGAACTTTACTTCTGAAATAAACTTATAAAAGAACACATTAAAGAATTACATGACAACAAACATCCTGTGATACATGGGACAAAAGAAAAAAAAAGGTCAATTCAACGATAAAGGCAGTCGCTCATTGTCAGCCATGCCGATCTATATAAACTGTGGAAATAATGACGTGATATCACCGAGGTCTTGAGGTGCATGTTGTTTCAGTAAACAATTAACTGTATTGTACACACCCCAACACACACCTACGGTCAGACAAAACTCAGTCCGCTGCCATCTACAATGTAACAAACTGTTGCAGACAACACTCAATTCATAGTGATCTGCATTGACGGAAATACTTCACGTTAACCTTTTGACTCCCGCAGCCCGTCCACCACCGGTGGTTCTGCATTGTCAATCATGTCAACGAAGCAAAAACACTTTGACTCTCTCACCCTACCCACCAGCTTCCTGCCTCACCCTACCCACCAGCTTCCTGTCTGACCCCATCCATCAGCATCCTGCCTCAGTCTATTCATCAGCTTCCTGCAGGAGTCAAAGAGTTTAGTTTTTGCAGTTGGTGGATAGGGTGCAGGAGTCAAAGGGTCAAGAGATTTCCGCCAGTTTTTGCGCAGTATATGATCGCACAACCCGGAAATAGGCGTTTACTCAAAGCGCGTAAAATGGAGTTCAGTTTCGACAGACCTGTCGCTCAACTGAAATGATTTTGAAAAACTGATACAAGCTGTATCTATACAATACATATTATATGTCTGGTGCAGATTTTGGCCTTTTGTTCCACTGTTCGAAGAACGCACAATAATTGCGTTGAA
>CM060311.1:67964418-67974418 GCA_030674185.1 Monoplex corrugatus | reverse complement strand
GACGCCAGGATACATTATTATAGTAAGCGTAGAGTACAGCCCCCTCACGCAGTCTCAATCCTAGATGGAACTCCATAGCATCATGATTGTCATCCTCATCGACATCATCTTCATCGCATTGTAAAAACTGCGCCAGCTTCTGTGGCCGTTAAGATGGCGTAGAAAATGGGACAAAAAAAAAAGATAAATAAAAAGAATAAAAAAAAAAGTAAAAAGTGAGCACAAAGGTAATTTCTCTGAGTGCCATGATCCTTAAAAAAAACCCTTGCCCTTGTAATCAACAAGTACCAAACATCTGCATGTTATATTGCAGCGGTGTCGCCCCTATCAAGCGACAAGCGACATTGCCAACTACAATTCTTTACGTTACAAACCTCCATGGCAGCCAGTGGGCTGGCTTAACACTACGGACGAAGAATGAAACAAGAAAAAGAACAGATCATAGGAAATGACGACCTACAGCTGGCGTTATAACAAAGCAGCCATTATATTTAACAACACACAGGAAACCTGTCACTGTGCTGTACGTTTCTTATCAGTCAGGCAGGATGCACCAGAATGCAGCCAGAAAGGCAAACGGTCTTCCGACTCCACATTAAAGGGACAATCACCTTCGTTTGTCATCCATCTTATCGACTGGCATAATAATAGCTGAGTGGTTAGGACACTAGTATTTGAACTGTAGACCTGGGTTTGAATCTGCTTTTGCGCCGTCTGGTAGGTAAAAGGTAAGAGACTTTTTTCTGATCTCCAAGATCAACATAACATCAAGTATGCACGTTAAAGATCCTGTGAGCCATGTCAGTGTTCGGTGGTTTATGTAATACGAAAACATTCAGCACGCATCCTTCACGAAATCGGAGTATGACTGCCTAAATGGCAGGATTTAAAAAAAAAAAGCGAAGACGAAAACAAAACAAACATACAAACAAAACAGAACAAAAACAAACAGATAAGGCCATAACTATAAAAGTCCACACGAATATTCGAGTTAATGTAGGAGTGCCGCCCACCAACGACAGAAATACTGATTATATCATGCAGTCCCATAACATACACGCAGCCATAGACATAATAAATCATCTTTTTCTGTGTATGACGAGTTTGATTCATCTATGTTTTTATCAATAAAAATCCATAACATACATGATTAAGGGAAAATGAAAACAGAAAAACAGAAAAATGTAGACAGAGAGGAAGAAAACTATGGAGGAAAGAAAGCAAGTGACACACAGGCATACTGTATAAAACTATATAAAGGATACTTTGTTCTTTGTTATTTGAAATTATAAGCGCTGTAATATTTCCTGAATAGACATTTGGTTACATCAAAAACAAAAAAGACTTGAAAAATACTATCACTATCACTTATGGGTTAGGGTAAACAGTTTTCTGTAACACTGAGGTAGTGGAGGGGGTGAGATTGTACAGACCTTAGATTTCTTTTTCGCATGGCCAACATTATAAAGATAGTGCCCATCAATTCTCCCTCTCTCCTCTAACTTTCGTAACCCTGAACAAGGTCTAGTACCCATTCACAGCAATCCTTCAAAGTCTTTCAAGCTAATACCAGCGAACATCAGTCTCGAGCAATGGATGTTGGTGATCTGGGCAAGGGGAAAAACAGACATCCACACTATCAATGGCTGACCAAACCATGCTAAAATTACACTTTCTTAGCAATACACATTATAGCGATTTTTAACAACCCCACCTTTTCAACCATCCTCCCCTACATATACATACATGCAAGCAATCACGTGTGCACACAGGTGTCTTGAAATTCTTGAAAAATGTAGGGGGATATCCCATCATCATCACCTGCCGCATGGCGTTGGCGATCATGGCACTCCATATGAATCTATCCCCTGTCGCTGCAAGTGCATCTTCCGCCCTCTCTGTCCTCAGCCACCTTGCAAGTCCGTCCAATATTTTCTCCTTCGGGTCTACCTGGTGTTCTTTCCTTCCAGCTTGCCTGTTGTGACCAGGTGCTCTTAATTCCCCTTTATGGGGAAAGCGGGGTATCCCATATTTTGAGTAAATGGATCTGACCACAAAATCGTAATTAATTAAGCTGTATAACTTCCCCCCCCCCCCCCCCCATAAAAGACAACACATGCGTATATATTCACACTCGTACACCTCCAACCCATCACGCGCATGCCCATCTCTAAACCACCCTCCACCCTGTACCCCGGACTGTAAAACTTAACCCCCATACAGCAACATTCAATAAACCTACTTATTCCCGACTCGGAACATTACACGTGAATCCCTGTAAATCACCATGAAACAGCCCATCACCAAAGGCGTGCTAACGTGAAGAATGGCGGCTACACCCGTAACTCGGCCATAAATCGCTTCTCTTATTACGCCTTCTGTCTGTCCTTTCCCCTAGCTGTTCTTTTATATTTACCTTTTTTTCTTCTTATCTTTTAAATCCCCCCGCGGTTTGTGAGCGTGTAAAGCTGGAGGATCAAGTAAACAAAAGTGGATTGATGACGGTAATAAACTTAGCTGGAGGATTACTTTTATTTACTGGGTTTTTTTTTTTATAACTCTTGAAAAAAAAAAAGTCGAAGCCTGGTTCGTATCAACCAGAACGATGGACGCAGTAATCAAAGCAGGTAAAACGTAAAAATTCCAATCGCAAAATCTGGGTTCGATTCTGTTCGGGGTATCCCCCGCCTGGTGGGTAAAAGATGAAAATTTCCGATCTCTCGGGTCAATATGTGTACAAACCTGCCAGCGCTTAAACTCCCTTCATGTGAATGCATGAGCAGAACATGTAAGTATGCACTTAAAAATCTTGTTAGTTGTGTCATTGTCCGGTCGGTTATAGAAACACGGAAACACCAGTATGCAAGCCAACCTACGAATGTGCAGACTCTGCAGAGGCATATCGCTGGTACAGTGTGGGCATCCAACTAAGTCGACATGATCAAAACAAAACAAAATAAAATACAAACAACTACAAAACACACACACACACAGACAGACACAGATAGACAGATACACACACACACAACACACACACACACACACACATATATATATGTATATATAATATATATATATATATATGTATGTATGTATGTATGTATGTATGTATGTATACACACACACACACACACACACACACACATCACATATATATATATATATATATATATATATATATATATATATATATATATTGTGTGTGTGTGTGTGTGTGTAATATTATATATATATATACACTACGCACAAAAAGTTAAGGATCACTATGAGAAAACAGGTGCGTAATAAACTCAGTTCGCTACTGTTATTTATTTCTCAGTCCAGCCAAATTGTTATGAATTCTTGTTCAGCTGTAAGTGGGCGATGTTGTGTTAGTGCGAAAATTGCACGGGATTCTCTACTACTGAGCTTGGCCGCAAACGGAAAAGCGGAAACTTGCGAAAAAGGACCTTGTTTTGGACCGTTCTGCCTGAACACATTGCACAAGCCAGATGGAAAAACCATTATGCACGTGCAAGCACTGCTGTTTATGTGTGAGATGCTGTCTCTTGCTTGGCTTTATAAGAAGACATTCCACCAGTAGTAGGCCTGATCTGACAATGCCTCCACGACGAAAATTGAGCGAGTTTGAGAGGGGACGAGCTGTTGCATGGTTCCAAGATGGTGTTCCCAAGCGAGAAGTGGCCAGGCGACTTCAGGTGTCCATCTCGGTCATTGTCAGACTGATTCAACGCTTCACAGCCACTGGGAGGGTCCATGAAAGACGAGATCTGGTCGACCGAAGAAGACAAACCCACGTGAAGATCGTCTCATTGAACGACAAGCCCTGCAGACAAGAACAGCCTCTTCCAGCATCATTCGAAGGCAGCTGAGGGTGGCTACTAACATCAACATCAGCCAGCAGTCCATACGGAACCACCTTCATGGGTTTAACCTCCGTTCTCGTCGCCCAGCTGTACGGCCACGCTTAACTCCAGCCCATAGGGCAGCACGCCGCGCCTTCTGCAGACGTCACGTGAGGTGGACACGTCAGCAATGGTCCCAGGTCCTGTTCAGTGATGAATCACGCTTCACCATGAACCACAACGACGGCCGACTGAGGGTCTGGAGGTGCCCAGGGCAACGCTTTATTGACACCACTGTCCAAGAAAAGGTGGCCTTTGGTGGAGATTCTGTAATGGTCTGGGGGGCCTTCAGCCTTCACCACAGAACACCCTTGTATCATGTACAGGGTAACCTGACTGGCCTCCGATACCGGGATGAGATCCTTCGACCGCTGGCTGTGCCTACACTGCAGCAGATGGGACCGACGGCTGTCTACCAGGATGACAACGCTCGCCCCCACAGGGCAAGGGTGGTCAATGACTTCCTGCAGCAGTCTGGAGTCAACAGAATGGAGTGGCCAGCATGCAATCCCGATCTCAACCCGATTGAGAACCTCTGGGATGAGCTGGATCGCAAAGTGAGGAGCAACCACCCCCCCTCCCAGGGATGCCCAACACCTCTACCAGATGCTGCAGGCTGAGTGGCAGGCGCTTCCACAGAGGATCTTCACCAACCTGGTCAACTCGATGAGGACTCGCTGCGTCGAGTGCCAGAACAGCCATGGCGGTTACACGCATTACTGAACTTTTGGGAGCATCAGAATGCCCTGTCTTGTGATTTCAATGACTTTGGGAAATCAAATTTCGATACGTACCCACTTTGATCAAATGTACACACCAAACGATTGCTCGAAATTGAAGGCAATTGTGTATCGTTATCACTAAAGCATGGAATTAAATGTTTGCCAAACTTCAACGCATTGGCTTTCTTATTTTGAAAGTTATGAATTTTTGTGCAAGTGATCCTTAACTTTTTGTGCGTAGCTTATATATATATATATATACATATATATATATATACATATATATATAGGCAGACAGACACAGAGAGACAGAGACAGAGACAGAGACACAGAGAGAGAGAAAGAGAGAGAGAGAGAGAGAGACAAAGAGAGAGAGACAGAGTAACATTACCATTGCAGAATAAAGGTAAAATCACTGCTTTTGTATCTATCGACAGACATGAACAAACATAACACACACACACACACACACACAAACACACACACACACTCACTCTCTCTCTCACACTTACACACACACACAGACTTACACACACACATACAGACACACATACACTTACACACATACACACACATACATACGCACTTACACACACACACACACACACTTACACATATATACACACACACATACACACACACATACACACACACACACAAACACACACACATACAGTCCCATCACCATCACTCCTTCCCACACCAGCCATACACACTTCCACAAGCGTCTTCTCTATTGTCAGCATCGATCCAAAACAATCCGACATCTTGTGAGACAATGCTAACATTCTTTGTCAGCACAAGCACAAGTTTCTCTCTTTCCCTGCATCTGTTTGGCTTGTTTACTTGCTATTGTAGGAACACATTACGACTGACACAACTTCATACGCGTTGCCAAAGTTTCACTCCACAACCTGTGTTCTCACTTACTCCTTTCTGTCTTTCGACTACACAGAGCCAAAGTAAGAACTATGTTTTGCATTCCTATTATTCAACCCTGCTTCCCCCCCCCCCCCTCCACCCTTCAGACTGTAAATCGTGTAGAAATTGCTTGTTGATTGGACTGTATCATCCATTGTCACATTAGTATTTCGGCTGAGGTGATATAGACCAAGGTCCCATGTACATCATCATCTTTGCGATCGTAAAAGATTCCATGGCAACAGGAAAGTTGTTCTCAGCAAAAGTCTACTGAAAACCCACAAAGGCAGGAAGACGATGGAGGGATGTATGGCGTCGTACAATGGCGATGTAAGTACAAAGACTGCATTTTCAATCCCACTCTACATGTTGGAAAGGATACAACAGCGGTGTGGCTTACTGCACCATCGGTGAAATCAATCATAGTGATTTAAACATGTTTTATTTACTTTTTCCCTTTTGTTTTTCTTTGTTTCTCCTCCACAACGCGTTCACACGCGTTTCACAATAGAGAAACAACTCTGTGTTATGTTACAAGCAAAAAACAAAATAAAGTTATGACGGACGCGGTGGCAAAGTGGGCAAACGTCGGATTTCTAATCGGAAGGCCTGGGGTTCGATCCTGCCTGAGTACCTCCCGCGTAGTGGGTAACGGGTGGACACCTCCCCCCCCCCCCCAACATCCCCGATCTCTTGGGTCCATATCTGTACGGACTTAGTGCTTAAAACCACTTCGTGTGTATACGCAAGCAGAACATGAAGTACGCACGTTAAAGATCCTTTGAGTCGTATCAGTGTCCGGTGGTTTGTGGAAGCATTAAAACAACCAGCACGCACACTCACCAAAGACGGAGCATGTAGACTGTGCAGCAATATCGTGCCTGCACAGTGCGCAAAACACTTATCCGAGACAACCGGAACACTAAAAAAAAAGTGAAGCAAAATCTATTCCGTGTGCGTGTGGAAGGAGATTCACCACCAAACGCGGCATGAAGATCCACAGGACAAAAATGGGCTGTTTGAAGACTCATATGAACCAGCAGCAGCGCACTGCGATAGCAGGTGAGACGTTGGATGACCAAGGCCAGGAATTAAACCATAGTGCCAAGGACATCCACGCTGATGGTTCTGGTGCGGATTTTGCACAGGCTCTTAACGCCAAACGTGGAAAACTCAATTTGCCGCCTGCCGGTGCAAAAGAACAATGGGAGACATTAGATGAGGAACTTGTCCTTAAGCTGAATGCGCTAATAGGGAACAGTACGCTGGAACACAAACTTGACACATACGGAGACATCATATACTCTATCTGCAGGGACACTTATGGAGTGAAGCAGCCAAAGACAAAAACGCCTCCCCAGAAATCCAGAAGACAGAAACAGATGGAGAGCATCCGGAGGGAGAAAAGGAAGCTTAAAAAGCGAATGAAAACTGCCTCAGAATTCGAGAAGCAAGGGCTCCTGGAACTCTGGAAAGATCTGAAAGCCAAACACAATGCTCTCAGCAAAGTGGAATCAGCAAGGCGAAGAAAGAGCAAAAAGAAGAAGACTCAAGATCGTTCCTTCAAAGATCCCTTTGACTTTGCAAGAAAGCTGTTTGAACAACCCAAATCAGGGACTCTCACAGTAGGCAAGGAAACCCTAGAGCAGCATCTCAGGGAAACATATTCCGATTCTCAGCGCGAGGCACCACTTGAAATCCAGAATCTGGTTTGGCCTGTAGCGCCAGAAGGAAAATTCAATAACAAACCACCAACACTGGATGAAGTGAAGAACGTAGTAAAGAAAGCCAGAGCCAAGTCAGCACCTGGACCAAACGGAATACCATACCTGCTCTACAAGAAATGCCCAAAAGTGCTCGAGTGGCTCCACAAGATGATTCGATCAGCATGGAGGAACCAGAAGATCAGCGACCAATGGATGAGAGCTGAGGGAGTGTACATTCCGAAGGAGCAGAACTCCAGCAGCATCAACCAGTTCAGGCCAATATCACTTCTGAACGTCGAGGGGAAAATCTTCTTCTCTGTTATGGCAGCAAGATTGACAAAATACCTGACTGAAAACAAGTATCTGGATATGTCAGTCCAAAAGGGAGGCATACCAGGAATGCCTTGATGCTTGGAACATGCCACGTTGATTTGGAATGCCATCCAAAAAGCAAGAACAGACAAGAGAGACATTGACGTAGTTTGGCTTGATCTGGCGAATGCATATGGATCAGTTCCACACGATATGATCCAGCTGGCTCTTGAAATGTATCACATCCCAGAAAACATCCGAACAATGCTGAGGAAGTATTTCCAAGGGTTCTCAATGCGGTTCTCTACCAAAGAATACACCACTGACTGGATAGACCTAGAGGTGGGCATTGCAATGGGCTGTGCAATCTCTCCCATACTGTTCGTGTTGGCAATGGAAGTCATCTTGAAAGCTGCAAAAAAGAGTTCAGGTCCAGTGAATCTGGGAGATGGATACCAGATGCCTCCTCTGAAAGCTTTCATGGATGACACAACAGTCTTGTCCACGGATGAGGAAGAGACACACCTAATCTTAAAGCAGCTGGATGAGCTGGTGGCCTCTTCAAGAATGAGGTTCAAACCAAAGAAATCCCGAAGTCTCTCACTGCGAAAAGGAAAAGTGGCAGATTCAGTCAAATTCATGGTAGCCAACCAAGCCATCCCCACTGTCACAGAAGAGCCAGTAAAAAGTCTCGGAAGATGGTATGATGACTCCCTGAAAGACACACAAAGGGGATGTGAAACCAAGCAAACAGCAGAAGAAGGCATGAAGAAAATAGATAACTGCGGACTGCCAGGCAAATACAAAGTCTGGTGTCTACAGTTCATGCTGATACCAAAGCTGCTGTGGCCACTGCTAATCTATGACATTTGTACCAGCACAGTGGAAGCAATGGAAGCCAAAATCAACAAATACACAAGAAAATGGCTCGGTGTCCCACCTGGTCTCACTGATGTTGCATTCTACTGTCGTCAAGCAATGCTGAAGCTACCTCTCAAATCCATAGTGGAAGAATACAAAGTTGGAAAAGCAAGACTGTTGAGCATGCTGGAGGAATCGAAAGACAATATCGTGAGATCAGTTAAGCCAAAGCTGAGAACAGGCAAAAAATGGAAAGTCCAAGAGGCTGTAAACAATGCCAAGCGAAACCTCAGCATCAAAGAAATAATTGGACACACGCAAACCAACAGACAGGGACTGGGAGCAACAAAAATGCAGTGGTGGTCCAAAGCCAAAGGGAAGGGAAAAAGAGACATGATCATACAGGAGTTGAAGAAAGAAGAAGATGTCAAAAGAGTGCAGAAGGCAATCCAGCAAGGTCAACAGGGGCAATGGACAACATGGGACAGTGCACTCCAAAGAAGTCTCAGCTGGAACGATATGTGGCACATGGCTCCTCTAAGGATAAGCTTCCTCCTCAGATCTGTATATGACCTGCTCCCCTCGAATGCAAACTTAGTGAAATGGGGAAATCAGATGACCCAGCATGTCCGCTCTGTCAGAAGAAACAAACAGTGGAACATGTCCTAAGCTCTTGCAAAGTAGCGCTAGCCCAAGGAAGGTATACATGGAGGCACAACCAAGTTCTGAAGGTGATCACAGAGGTGGTTAGCGAAAAAACCATGACCCCAAACGCACCAATTGCTATGACAACGTTCTACAAAGCAGGAGGGAAACAGGTCTGGCCCGAAATTGCTATGACAACCAGCACATTGCCAAAGGGTCTTCTGAATGGAGCAGTCGACTGGGAGTGTACAGCAGACCTCCCAGAGTGGAGAAATTACCCAGATGTCATCAGCAAGACAGGCATGAGACCAGACATCGCTCTCCACTCTGACTCCTCGAAACAATGATTCTGATAGAACTCACTGTGCCATACGAAAGCAGAATGGAAGAAGCACATATCTACAAGACCGAAAAATACGCCGGTCTTGCCAGCACCCTGAAGAAAGCAGGTCTGCGGGTCAAAATCTTCGCCATAGAGGTCGGGGCAAGAGGGTTTGTGGGCACCTCCGCTTATGATCTCATGAAACAACTCGCCATTTCTGGGAAGAAGAGGACTAGAGCCCTTAAAGCGATGGCAGAGGCAGCAGAAAGGAGCTCAAGCTGGATCTGGGCAAGGAGGAACCAAAAATGAACTTCATAAGGATTAAATTCCCTACAGATGATGTGTGCCCCGTTAGCACATTGGTAAAACCGCGTACCGCAGTTCTGAAGCGCAGAATCGCCCAGGTTCGCTCTTCGGCGTGGGAAAAAAAAAAAAAAGACAACAGCAGAAGGGCATCCAGGAGTCATGACGTGGATGTGGCCCGGCCCCCCGAGAGTGTAAGGAGTTCAGGGCCGAAACACTTGTCTAAAGGGGTTACTTCTCTGAAGACCTTCTGTTGTCTAGCTCTCCCTAGAGTTTCTTTCTACCTATCTGTCTATATATATA
>CM060311.1:67949418-67961918 GCA_030674185.1 Monoplex corrugatus | reverse complement strand
GCCTGTCACAACAAAAGGTTGGGTGGATAATTGAGGCAGGCCCAAACACCGTTTTGATTTCTTTCTGCCACGTTGTTTATGAGGCTGCTGCTCCTCTTGCTGCTCCTGCTATTATTACCACTATCATCAACACCATTTTATTGTGAACTAGGCCTTCCAGTACAACAACGATAACAACAACTGTACAATTACATGTAGTACTGTTAGTACGACTGCTGTTGTTGTTGCTGCTGCTGCTGCTTTGGTTTTCATACCACTACTAATACAAGGATGTCCTGCTTCTGCTGTTTCTCCTATTGAGATTACGAACCAGAAATATAAAAAAATAGAATTAGAACTAGTTTTTGATATAAGAAAAGAAGGCAGGCAGAGATTTTCGTCCTGCCATTTTCTACTACTCAATGCAATGTCAGGGAAAGCGTCATCTTTGTTGTTGTTGTTGTTGTTTTTCTACCAAATTTTGTGTATTTATTTTCGGTCGTCTTTTGCATTGTGTAATCTTGAGGAAAGGCCAGTTCGCCAAAAATTTGCGCCTCTTGTTTTGTTATATTAATCCTTTGACTCCTGCACCCTGTCCACCAACTGCAAAAACTTAACTCTTTCTCACCCTATCCACCAGTTTCCTACAGGACGTTGGTGGATAGGGTGGGGGAGTCAAAGGGTTACGTTTTTGCTTTGCTAGTATGGTTGACAAAACAGGATGCTAGTGGACAGGGTGCAGGAGTCAAAGGGTTAAATACGCTTTCTGGTTCTATTTTTGTGTATTTCTGGTTCCAACTTGCTTGGACGCTGGCAGTCACTCTGATCTGGACTTCATAATGAGACTACGCCTTCCAATAAAACTACTCACAGTACAAGTACCACTGTCACTGAAACAAACTATTTGTATGCCAGTCCTCTTTGGACAGCACAACAAAATGCACACTAACTAATCAATCATAATTATGTCTGGCGACTTTCAACTGTTTCCACCTTGTATCAGTGGTAAGCCTTTCAGGAGTAAGATGGCAGATGGTTGAGATGTTCGCCTGCCAATAACTAAATTCGAGGTACCAGGGTTCGTTTCCCGTTTAGGCCTCGACTTTTCTCCTCAGTTCGACTAGAAAATCGAACTGAACGTCTAGTCCATCGGAAAGGGGCGGAAAAGAAAGATGTGCCGGACCCACGCGCCTTCTGGCCTGCAGGCACTAAAAGATCCCACAGCATTTGAAAATCATGGTGAGCAAGGTATTCACCTGGCTGCCCTGCCATAAAAAACTATTGGAGAGATATACCTTATTTCCAAAGCCCCCCCCCCTCCCCCCTTGAAGCCCAAAACGGTGGAGAGAGAGAGAGAGAGAAAGAAAGAGGAGAGAGAGAGAGAGAGAGAGAGAGAGAGAGAATTCGTTGGAACAGTGTGTGTGTGTGTGTGTGTGTGATAGAGAGGACGACAACTTGTGTTAAGGGTCATTCGCGGAACAGGCTCGAGTGTATCCTAGCTCAGCTCATAAAGACAGAGAGGTGAAGTACTTGGAGACACCCCCCCCCTCTCTCTCTCTCTCTCTCTCTCTCTCTCACACATACACATACTCTATCTTTTCTTTAACATTATAAACTCTCCCCCTCCCCCCATCCTCCAATTTCACCTCCAGCGCCCTTTCCCTCTCAGACACGCAATCCTGTTGTTCTCACGCATACAGTGCACACAGGACACAGTGACACAGAGTCGTGTGGGTAGGGGGTAGGGGGTTGGTGGGGGGGTGGTGGTAAGTGAACGGTGACGTGGGAAACGTGTTCAGTTGGTTAAGTGTAAGGGAGTGGAGGAGGGGAGGTGGGGGGGACTGCAAGGTGTTTGCCACTCCTTGTAAAAGGCGTTAGTGTCGTTATTGTCATGATACACGGTGACACGTGAGACTGCCAGCCTTGTTCCTTTGTTCTGTTTCCCTCCTGTGCATTTTTCATGACAACGCTCTCTCTCCCTTCATTTATCTTCTCCATTGTTGCAATTTTCAAAAGACAGAACGGATGATATCCTGTATTATAACATCCCATTTCCTGTCACCGCCCTCACTATCTTAGTAGCTTCTCGGTGTCTGTTCTTTCTCCGTCTTCAATCTTTGTCCCTGTCTAAGTGTCTGTCTGTCTGTCATCATTTTTTTTTTGCCGTTCTCTGTCTCCCTGAACATGTGTGTGTGTGTGTGTGTGTGTGTGTGTGTGTGTGTGTGTGTGTGCGCGCGCGCGCGCGCGCGTGAGAGTGCGCGCGCACGCATTTCTCGAAGGGGTAAGAAGTCGAAAACGGAAAGAGGCAATCTCTCTTCTGTGTGTGTGTGTCTCTCTCTCTCTCTCTCTCTCTCTCTCTCTCTCTCTCTCTCTCTCTCTCTCTCTCTCCACACACACACAGCCTCACAAACAAACAAAAAAGACAGAAACGATGATATTCCATTTAAAAAAAATAATATGACTTCTGTGATCTTTTGTAGACCCTCCCACACACAAACACAAAAGAAGACTGTGATCACTGAACAAGGGACGGTTGTGACCTGCACAGAATGGATACTGTTGTCGCTACGTGGACATGGATAATGGAAATAACAGACGCTTGTCAAATGTGAGCTTTTAGTGACAGCAGGCAGTCGCTGTCACGTTACAGCAAGATATGACATATCATAGCCAGTCCCTTCTCTTTTTCCTCACCTGTTTGTCAACACAAAAAGCAGACCCATACAGCAAAAGACTGACCACCTTTTCTTCTCGAGATTCGAAGACGTGGCCAAACCACTGATCTTCCAATTGGGAGGTCTACGTTCGAGTCTGCCTGGACACTGCTTGGTGGATAACAGTGGAGATTTTTCTTATCTCCCCGGTCAACACGGGCTGTTTGGTTGTTTTGATACAGCTGTGGATTCTAAGATCTGATGTCTTAAATTTAGTTGCAGACCTCAACATTAAAAAAAGGCCCGTTCGCTGTTCAGCTTAATGTTTCCATCATTCTTGTGTTTCAAAGGTTCCCCTCTCCCTCCCCCCTCCCAATTTCAAGACCTCGACAGCGCACAGGGTTTCGGCAGATTTGGGTGCAGCGAATATGGATTGTCCGAGTGCCATGAATCCTTCTTGAACAAGCTTTGAATTCTGATTTCCGGGTCAACATAAATACAGATCTGCTTGTGCCTGAACCTTCGTGTATACCCAAACAGAATAATAAATACGCACGTTAAAGACCCTTTACTCAAAATGTTTGTGCCGCTCCACTTTAAAACTGTTCTATCTGTCGGCAAAAAATTTCATGCGAAAAAAACCCCTGCATGACACTACTTACCATTTAAGGCTGGAGTAACCTGTTAATGCCTTGTCGAATGGTTTACAGGCATGCACAAATGGGGTAGCCGAAAATACATCCGTCTTTTACAAGTCAACTGAATATATATTACCCACTGTACGGCCCATGCTAATTGTAATTTTATACCTTTAAAAAGAAGTATGTATGTCAGTGGGCGGAAGCGGATGGGAATTGGGTTGTGATTATATGTCTGTTGTGTTTATTATTATTATTGTTGTTGTTGTTGTTGTTTTTGTTATATGTGTGTATGTGTGTGTGAGTACTGCGTGTGAATGTGTGCGTGCGTATGCGCGCACATGTGTGCTAAATGTGTTATCAATAACGCTTTGGCTGTCTGCAAGCAGATTAAGAAAATTAAACAAACACATGCATGCAAAACTCACAGCAGATTTCGTAGGACGAATCCAAATCATGGAAATGAGGTACTGTCACAAAATATTATACATCTGATATACTGATCATGCCACCAATGAAAAAGCGCGCAAAACCATCAAGCAACATATTGCAGTGTATGAAGATTTACTGCATCAGTTAAGAAAAGAAAACTTATGTTGGCATGGCCATGTAACAAGGTCCAATGGCCTTGCTAAGTCAGTCCTTCAGAGAGCTGTTCAGGAAGCGAGATGGAGAGAAAGACAGAAAAACAAAACAACCACAAAAACAACAATGGACTGGCAACACCGCGGAATGGACAGAGAAAACATTTGCAGAGATCCAGCATTGGCACACAACCGACAGAGCTAAAGGAATCTGGTGAACAGAGACGTCCAAATGACTCTTCACGAAGTTAAGGAAGAAGAAGAAGAAGAGGAAGAGGAGGAAGAGGAGGAAGAGAAGAGGAAGAAAAGAAGAAGAGAAGAAAAGACGAAGAAGAAAAAGAAGAAGACGAAGAAGAAAAAGAAGAAGAACGAAGAAGAAGAAAAGAAGACAAGAAGAAAAGAAGAAGAAAGAAGACGAAGAAAAAAGAAGAAGAAAAAGAAGAAGACGAAGAAGAAAAAGAAGAAGAAAGAAGAAGAAGAAGAAAGAAGAAGAAAAAGAAGAAGACGAAGAAGAAAAAGAAAAGAAGAAGAAAAAGAAGAAGACGAAGAAGAAAAAGAGAAGAAAAAGAAAGAAGAAGAAGAAAAAGAAGAAGAAAAAGAAGAAGAAAGAAAAAAAGAAGAAGAAGAGACGAAAGAAGAAAAAAAAGAAGAAGAAGAAAGAAGAAAAGAAGAAGAAGAAGAAGAAAAGAAAGAGAAGAAAAAGAAAGAATAAGAAGACGAAGAAGAGAAAAGAGAAGAAAAGAAGAAGAAGAGAGAAAGAAGAAGAGAAGAAGAAAAAGAAGTAAGAAGACGAAGAAGAAAAAAAAAAGAATAGAGACGAGAGAAAAGAGAGAAAAGAAGAAGAAGAAAAAGAAGAAGAAGAAAAAGAAAAAGAATAAGAAGACGAAGAAGAAAAAAAGAAGAAAAGAAGAAGAAGAAGAGAAGAAGAAGAAAAAGAAAAAGAATAAGAAGACGAAGAAGAAAAAGAAAAGAAAAAGAAGAGAAGAAGAAAAAAGAAAAAGAATAAGAAGACGAAGAAGAAAAGAAGAAAAGAAAAAGAAACAGAATAAGAAGAAGAAGAAGAAGAAAAGAAAGAAAAGAAAAGAAAAGAAGAAAGAATAAGAAGACGGCTGTAGTAAAAATCAAATAAGATGAATTATAACAGAACTGGCCACTCTGCGAATAGGGTGCAAAACTGACGCGAGATAAGGCAAACACAAGTCCTGCTTTACAAATAAGCCACAACTTATGTAATCCTTTGTTCTTCGATTACTGCTTCGTCACGACAACTAGAACATTGATTGATCAGACGTAACAGTGATGTACATACAAATAGCCACTCAGCTCGTCCAGCCATTCCATCATACAAGAAGAAGAAAGTCTAAATCGTTAGGATACGTATTTTGTAACGATACCTCACAGGTATGCAAAGTGTAAACATCATCAGGGTGTACATTAATACTGTTAATTTGCCATAATGCGATTGACGATAACGGGTTTGGATCGCTTCATGAGTTAGATTCAGAGTAAGATGGGCATCCAAACCAACATAAGGAAAACTGGATGAGCATCAAAGTGGTACTTCTTGTCACAAGATTCTGTGTGTGGTCCTGGTAGAACCCATTATATTTTAATTTGCCATGTGGCTATTCCCTCCCTTTGTCTCTCATTTTCTCTCTCTTTGAGAGAGAGAGAGAGAGAGAGAGAGAGGAGAGAAGAAGTGTGTGTGTGTGTGTGTGTGTATGTGCGCGCGCGCGCGCGAGCATGCGTGTGAGTGTGTTTGAATACAATGAAAACAAAACCCTACGCAGGAAGCATGTTTCTTTGTTATATAGCAGGCTTTGAAATCTGAAAAGATATGCCTTTTTCGTGACATAAAGTACAAACGAAAAGATAGTCTACTTGAAATAATATGCTCTGGTCCCCTTTTCTAAAGAGAGAATGATTTACAGAAAAAAGAGAAACAAAATCAAAACAAAAAAAGACAAAAGACGCGTTCTGGTTCCATTTTATCACAGGAAACCAGCTTCATACGGAATAAAGCTAACACGTTCATGATCATCACCTTTCCCCGATGTCTATATGTTCGATCCATTAGTTTTAACGACGGCTTCCCTCAACTATCAAGAGGAAGTGACGTCTGAAACATATTGTATGCAAATGACCACTGAGGAGACGTAAGTAGCACTCTACTCTGTAGCGAAATGTCACTGAGACGCATCAATTGTTTTATGCCATTAATTCAACAGTCTCAATTGTCTGTCCTTATGCATTAACTGTTCTCTAGGAAGGACTGTCTAGCTTTAGCAAGACAGGACGTGTGGCCGACAGACACTCCACTGACAACCAAACTCCATGGCTGCAGACAGGAGCTGGAAAAGACGGCTACATTTATCGCCCGGACTCAGATGATTGTGTAGCAGCGTACGCCAAGAAGAAGAAGATGAAGAAGCAACTTTTTAATTCACTTTATCCGTACGATCATACGGGTAATGATTCGACGGCCAAGCTAAACTGACTATCTCCTTTTTTTTTTTTCGTAACCATTTATGTACTTCGTCGAGCTATGTTTAATATATCCTTTATTCATACACTTGTATATAGCTTTTGGATAAACTGAGCTGTTTTCGTTTCCATTCACGCACTTTTGTCAGTGAGCTATGTTGTTACTCGAGTGCTACATATCTTGGAGAGAGAAAAAGCAAATACCAGTCCACAAAGAAAGAAAAGGAAGTCATAGGCGATTGTCCACATTTTCATTTTTCCCTTTTCAATATACACTTCGACCCTCTCCATCTCAACCTCCAAATTACCTATTCCAATTTTACGTAATAATCTTTTTTTTACCGGGAAAAATGTGACTTAATTTCGTCAAAATTAATTCATAAATGTTAGAAAAGAGGTTATCATTACAATGTCGATATCTGAAGCCCCTGAAATAGACAATGCTCTACTTTACTTTTCATTGGGGAAAAATCATTTTCGCGTATCTGGAAATAACCTTGATTTACTATATCTGTCTTGCGACATGGGAATAAAGCCACAAACCTAATTAGGCGGAAGAACTATGGAGCAGCTTGTGATAAAATTTGATCAGAGAGGTCTGAGCATAAGACTGGATGGGACAGAGGAGGGGAGAGAGAGAGAGAGAGAGAGAGAGAGAGAGAGAGAGAGAGAGAGAGACAGACAGACAGACAGAGAAACAGACAGATAGACAGACAGACAGACAGACAGAGAGACAGACAGAGACAGAGAGACAGAGAGCGACAGAGAGACAGGAAGAGAAAGGGGGTTGAGGGAAGAGAGAGAGAGAGAGAGAGAGAGAGAGAGATAGACAGAGACAGACAGAAAAAGAGAGACAGAGACAGAGAGACAAGACATACACAGAGAGACAGGAGAGAGAGAGAGAGAGACAAAGAGACAAGACACACACAGAGAGACAGAGAGACAGAGAGAGAGAGAGACAAGACACACACAGACAGAGAGAGACAGAGACAGAGACAGAGAGACAAGACACATAGAGAGACAGAGAGAGAGAGAGAGAGAGAGAGAGACAGAGAGACAAGACACACACAGAGAGACAGAGAGAGAGAAACAGAGACGGAGAGAGAAAGGCAGAGACAGCGAGATCCCGACAATCTCTCCAACCTCAGGCAATCTGTCTCCAATCCTCTCAGAGGATGTCACGCCTGGAGCAAGCACGCATCGCCCCCTATGAAATGGACACAAGTATCGTTCAATACTACTCCAGCCAATGCATGACGGCTTCATCAACTTGGTCTCCTCCATCACCAGCCATCTCCAGTGCTTTGCCCTTTTTGCCAAGCGTTCTTCTTCGCCAAAGATGGATGGTTTGTACTTGTTTCTGAACATTCGGGGTATGAGAGCATGTCCAAAAGAGAAAGAGAGGGGAAGGGTCTGGTGGGATGGAGAAAAGGAGGTAAGAGAGAGAGAGAAACAGGCAGGTACAGAGAAGAGGAGAGGGGGAGAGACAGGGGGAGAGAGAGAGAGGGAAGAAGAGATGGAGAGAGTGGGAAAGAGAGAGAGGGGGGTACAGAGAGAGGGAGGAAGACAGAGTGAGACAGAGAGAGCGAAGGGAGAGGAGAGAGAGAGAAGAAAAAGAGGGAGGAAGAGATGAAGAGAGGGAGACAAACAGAGAGAGGGAGACAGAGAGGGAGTGAGAGAGAGTGACAGAGACCGCGAAGGATGGGGAGAGAGTGAGAGAGAGATAGAGAGAGGGAAGAAGAGATGGAGGGAGGGAGACAAAGAGAAGGAGACAGAGAGAGGGAGGGAGAGAGAGACAGAGAGCTAGAGAGCAAAAAGAGGGGGAGAGAGAGAGGGAGAGAGAGAGAGAGAGAAGGAAGAAGAGATGGAGGGAGCGAGACAGAGAGGGAAGGAAAGAGAAGGGAGAGAGAGAGAGAGAGAGAGAGCGTGAAGGGAGGGGAGAGAGATAGAGAGGGAGAGAGAGATGGAAGAAGAGATGGAAGGAGGGAGACAGAGAGAGGGAGACAGAGAGAGGGAGGCAGAGAGTGAGAGAGAGTGAAGGGAGGGGAGAGGGAGAAAGAGAGAGAGCGCAACAGAGGGAGAGAGAGAGAGAGAGACAGAGAGAGAGAGACTGAGAGACACAGAGAGAAACAGAGACGGAGAGAGAAAGACAGAGACAGAGAGATCCCGACAATCTCTCCAACCTCAGGCAATCTGTCTCCAATCCTCTCAGAGGATGTCACGCCTGGAGCAAGCACGCATCGCCCCCTGTGAAATGGACACAAGTATCGTTCAATACTACTCCAGCCAATGCATGACGGCTTCATCAACTTGGTCTCCTCCATCACCAGCCATCTCCAGTGCTTTGCCCTTTTTGCCAAGCGTTCTTCTTCGCCAAAGATGGATGGTTTGTACTTGTTTCTGAACATTCGGGATATGAGAGCATGTCCAAAAGAGAAGAGAGGGGAAGGGTCTGGTGGGATGGAGAAAAGGAGGTAAGAGAGAGAGAGAAACAGGCAGGTACAGAGAAGAGGAGAGGGGGAGAGACAGGGGGGGAGAGAGAGAGGGAAGAAGAGATGGAGAGAGTGGGAAAGAGGAGAGGGGGGACAAAGAGAGGGAGGAAGACAGAGTGAGACAGACAGAGCGAAGGGAGGGGAGAGAGAGAGAGAGAGAGAGAGAGAGAGAGAGAGAGAGAGGGAGGAAGAGATGGAGAGAGGGAGACAAACAGAGAGAGGGAGACAGAGAGAGGGAGTGAGAGAGAGTGACAGAGACAGCGAAGGATGGGGAGAGAGTGACAGAGAGGGAGAGACAGAGAGAGGGAAGAAGAGATGGAGGGAGGGAGACAAAGAGGAGACAGAGAGAGGGAGGGAGAGAGAGACAGAGAGCTAGAGAGCAAAAAGAGGGGGAGAGAGAGAGGGGGAGAGCGAGAGAGCGAAGAAAAGATGGAGGGAGCGAGACAGAGAGAGGGAAGTAGAGAGAAGGGAGGGGAGAGAGAGAGAGAGAGAGACGGAAGAAGAGATGGAAGGAGGGAGACAAACAAAGAGAGGAAGACAGAGAGAGGGAGGGAGAGAGTGAGAGAGAGAGAGTGAAGAGAGGGGAGAGGGAGAAAGAGAGAATGCGCGACAGAGAGAGAGAGAGAGAGAGAGAGAGAGAGAGAGAGAGAGAGACAGACAGACAGAGAGAGACAGACAGAGAGAGAGAGACAGACACAGAAACAGAGACAGAGAGAAAGACAGAGACAGAGAGATCCCGACAATCTCTCCAACCTCAGGCAATCTGTCTCCAATCCTCTCAGAGGATGTCACGCCTGGAGCAAGCACGCATCGCCCCCTGTGAAATGGACACAAGTATCGTTCAATACTACTCCAGCCAATGCATGACGGCTTCATCAACTTGGTCTCCTCCATCACCAGCCATCTCCAGTGCTTTGCCCTTTTTGCCAAGCGTTCTTCTTCGCCAAAGATGGATGGTTTGTACTTGTTTCTGAACATTCGGGGTATGAAAGAATGTCCAAAAGAGAAAGAGAGGGGAAGGGTCTGGTGGGATGGAGAAAAGGAGGTAAGGAGAGAGACAGGCAGGTACAGCGAAGAGGAGAGGGGGAGAGACAGGGGGAGAGAGGGAGAGGGAAGAAGAGATGGAGAGAGTGGGAAAGAGAGAGAGGGGGGACAGAGAGAGGGAGGAAGACAGAGTGAGACAGAGAGAGCGAAGGGAGGGGAGAGAGAGAGAGAGAAAGAGGGAGGAAGAGATGGAGAGAGGGAGGCAAACAGAGAGAGAGTGACAGAGGCAGTGAAGGGTGGGGAGAGAGTGACAGAGAGGGAGAGACAGAGAGAGGGAAGAAGAGATGGAGGGAGGGAGACAAAGAGAAGGAGACAGAGAGAGGGAGGGAGAGAGACAGAGAGCTAGAGAGCAAAAAGAGGGGGAGAGAGAGGGGGGAGAGCGAGAGAGCGAAGAAGAGATGGAGTGAGCGAGACAGAGAGAGGGAAGTAGAGAGAAGGGGAGAGAGAGAGCGAAGGGAGGGGAGAGAGATAGAGAGGGAGAGAGAGAGAGAGTGGGAAAGAAAGAGAGGGGGACAGAGAGAGGGAGGAAGACAGAGTGAGACAGAGAGAGGAAGGGAGGGGAGAGAGAGAGGGGAGGGAGACAAAGAGAAGGAGACAGAGAGAGGGAGGGAGAGAGAGACAGAGAGCTAGAGAGCAAAAACAGGGGGAGAGAGAGGGGGAGAGAGAGAGAGAAGGAAGAAGAGATGGAGGGAGCGAGACAGAGAGAGGGAAGGAGAGAGAAGGGAGAGAGAGAGAGAGAGAGCGAAGGCAGGGAGAGAGATAGAGAGGGAGAGAGAGAGAGAGATGGAAGAAGAGATGGAAGGAGGGAGACAAACAGAGAGAGGGAGACAGAGAGAGGGAGGGAGAGAGTGAGAGAGAGTGAAAGGAGGGGAGAGGGAGAAAGAGAGAGAGCGCAACAGAGAGAGAGAGAGACAGACAGACAGAGACAGACAGAAAAAGAGAGACAGAGACAGAGAGACAGACAGAGAGACAAGACACACACAGAGAGACAGAGAGAGAGAAACAGAGACGGAGAGAGAAAGACAGAGACAGAGAGATCCCGACAATCTCTCCAACCTCAGGCAATCTGTCTCCAATCCTCTCAGAGGATGTCACGCCTGGAGCAAGCACGCATCGCCCCCTGTGAAATGGACACAAGTATCGTTCAATACTACTCCAGCCAATGCATGACGGCTTCATCAACTTGGTCTCCTCCATCACCAGCCATCTCCAGTGCTTTGCCCTTTTTGCCAAGCGTTCTTCTTCGCCAAAGATGGATGGTTTGTACTTGTTTCTGAACATTCGGGATATGAGAGCATGTCCAAAAGAGAAAGAGAGGGGAAGGGTCTGGTGGGATGAGAAAAGGAGGTAAGAGAGAGAGAGAGACAGGCAGGTAGAGAGAAGAAGAAGAAGAAGAGAGAGAGAGAGGGAAAAAGAGATGGAGGGAGGGGGACGAACAGAGAGAGGGAGAGAGAGAGAGAGATTGAGAGAGAGAGAGCGAAGGGAGAAGAGAGAGAGACAGAGACAGACACAGAGACACACAGAGAACTAAAATCCGGAATCTCAAGCAAATTATTTCCAATCCCCTCTTGGGAAAAAAGTACTGATGTAATACACGTGAGTTACTCGTATGAAAGGGACATAAAAATCATTCAGTACTTAAACCCATGATTACTTCAATTCATCAGCTCCCTCTCTCTGTATCACAAGTATTCTCCAGTACTTTGGCCAGTCTTATTTATAAATGGATGGGTGGATGGTGCGAAGCCTTATCAGTCTGGTCAGAATGAATGATTGAATGTGTGATTATGAAAGAAACAGAGAGAGAGAGAGAGAGAGAGAGAGAGAGAGAGAGAGAGAGAGAGAGAGAGAGAGAGAGAGAGAGAGAATAAACAAATGAATGAAGGGCAATCACAATCATGAGTTATTTTCCAACAGTTAAAATTAAATATGGGAAATAATTTTTCAAACTTGCTGTTGCTAATCTACAAACATATAATATTTGTTTACAACTACAAATACATTTTTAAAAAAACATACGTAAGTAAATCCATAACAAGAAAAAATAACAAAAGAATAAAACGAAGACGAGGAGAAAGAAGAAAGAGAAGGACAGTAGGATGAAGGAAAGAGTGGAAACGGGAGAAAAAGCGCCTACGACACTGAGAGAGAGAGAGACAGAGAGAGAGACAGAGAGACAGACAGACAGACAGAAGACTGACACACAGACAGACAAACAGACAGACAGAGACAGAGAGAGTGACAAAAGTCAGACAATCCCATGCTCGGACAAAGTGATTGTCCTCGGTCCTGTAGACCATTGGAAGAAAGTGACATTTAGGACACGCATAAGCTGCCCTGTATGAAAGAGACAGAAGTAGGCCTAATATTCATCGCCAGTCTAGCCAGTGTATGACCATTTCATCATCTTCGTCTACTTCTCAGTCACTAGTCCTGTCCAGTGCATTGCTATTTTACCAAGTCTTCTTCTTCGTCACAGAGGGAGGGTTTCCAGTTTTTATTAGTCTGGTCATTCGTGGTGTGGGTGAATTCAGACAGAGTGTCTCTGAGAAAGCGCCACAATCATGAACTTTGGCCAAGTTGATTATCTCTAATTCTCTAAAGCCAGAACAAGATTGAGGCAGC
>CM060311.1:67939418-67944418 GCA_030674185.1 Monoplex corrugatus | reverse complement strand
ACCTCTCCCCTTGACGTCGCCACACCCGAGCCCGGCCATCGTTAAAGGTCAGGGTGAACCTGGACTCATCCGAAAACAAGACCCGGGCCCACTGTTGCCTTGTCCAGGTCACGTGCTCCCTGGCCCAGGTCATGCGGCGCACTCTGTTGACCGGTGACAGCACGGGTCGGACGGCCGGTCTCCGTGACCTCAAGTTTGCCTCATGTAGCCGTCTTCTCACCGTGCTGCAGCTGATGTTAGCACCTGTTGCGTCCCTCAGCTGACCCCTCAAGGTCACCGCAGTGGATGCCCTTTCACTCAGGACGGAGAGGGCAAGGTAGCGGTCTTGCTGTTACTCTGGGTCGACCCGTGTGACGCCTTTCCTGGACTGCTCCAGTCTCATTGAAGCGCTCCAGCAGTCTCTGGATTGTGGAATGCGACACTTCAAGTCGTCTAGCAACTTCCCGCTGCGCTAGGCCTTCATCAAGCAGAGCGAGGGCTCTCCCCCGCTGCTCATCCGTCATCCGTCGTCTTGCAAGCATGGTTAAAACGAACCAAGAACGGGTCCTTTTTATCCTCGTCTGCGGGCAACTTTGGCTGGAGTAGTGTTCAAAAAGGGCTTGCCTTGCACGTGCAAAGCGAATTTTGTCGCTACCTTGCCTGCGTCGTCAGAGAGACCCTGCTGAAGATTCGACAATTTCGTGTGGAAATTGTCTTCCTTGGGCCGCCCATTGCAAATCGGCAAATCCCCAAACACGTGCCAAAAGGAAACTGCAATGTTGTCTGAGCTCTTATCCATTCAGTTACGGCAACGAATTGGAGAAAAGAGTAAGAGAAAATAGGTTATTTCTCCTTTCAAAAATTGACTCAAAAACGTTCCTGGCCCTTCAATAATGACGTGTAGTATATATATATACTTGGTGAAAAACCAACATGAACATACCAACGTTTACATCAATACAGACACGTTTGCCATGAGTCATCAGTGCCCATACACCATCCTCTCTTTTCCTCTATATCTATTACTACTTCTTGGCTTTTCTCTGTCTGTCTCTCTCTCCCTCTCTCTCTCTCTTTCCCTGGTTAACAAATCAATTGATATAGGTTTCACCCCACCCACTCCCCACAAAAACAAAAATAACCACCACCAAAAACAAACAAAAATTAAAAAAAACCAAACAAACAAAAATAAAAACAAAAACAAAAGCACACACACACAAACAAATAAAAACAAAAACATTTTCTCTACTAAAAACTTTTGTTCGAAACTTTTTCTTACCGTTTCAGTGTTTACTTGTTCTATTAAAGCTCTTCTCCTTTTTTCCAAATGGACCTCTAGATCGAGGGTTTGTCTTCTTGGATCACTGTGTTGAACATCGACCCATGGAGGAACTCATTACACTTAAACTTCAACTGAAGGTAAGTCTCCACCAACTTTCATTTGAAGGTGACTGATGGTGCAGACCAATAGTCCGACTGTAGGAATGTATCAAGTTTCCAATTATGGACTTTACATCCACCAAGCTTAAATTGTTTCTTGCAGTAGTTTTACGGTTAGCCAGTTATCACGTTCGTGTCTTTAAATCACACAACCTCTTCTAAAAACAAACAAACAACACTTTGATGACACATAACTCTGACCACAAAATGTCATTTAAAAGAATACAAAGTATATTGATATTGAACCTAATAGCTGTTTAAAACGAAATGGTTGCCATAATTGGCATTAATTGTTACCGAAAGTTTATTCTATTTCCTTTGCATTTATAATACATATTGTCAACATATGTGAGAAAACATAAAAGTCTAATTTTTTCAATGATCTTCATACCTGTACACCTATTTATCTCTTCGTGTTTTTGTTGCCGATGTTGCTAATTATACTTTATATAAATGTCTGTGTCTACTTCTATTACAAAAAAGTAACTATTTTCCTGGCATGTATGTGAAACTTTACCAGTGAAGTTGAAATTGCTCTACGTTTTGCTGTTGTCTTCGTGATTGTTTTCATGTTTGCGTTTTACCCCCTATTCAAAAAGTGTTTCAAAAAAATTGAAAGAAAAAAACACAGAAAGAAAGAAAGAAACAAACAAACCAAACAAACAAAAATAAAAAAAATCGGGTTCGTTTTTTTTTTCTTTGGCGCCATTATGTGCTGGCTGTTAGACGAAGCCATCATAATCCTTTTTACCTGCTAAGCATGTTTCTTCTGTTCAAAGCCCAGAAAGATATTCAAGGTGCTTTGCAACTTAAAGTTGTACTTTTAAATCAAGAACATGGCTTAGAGACGCAACGCAAGAGAAACTTATTTCAGAGTTCAAAGCTTCCTGAATATGATAAAATTTAAAGATATCCCTCTAGTCAATCTGCTTCGCTCCAAGTGGAGCGTAAGACATCAATTAATCTCTTCCAATCATGACGGTCTTCAGTGAGCCAGAAATAGTTCATTTCGAGTCTTCTGGGCTTCCTTCATTTCTTGTTAAAACATGCGCTGCCAGGTGCCTGTTGGAAAGCCCCTGTTTCTTTTTTCACCCCCAGTTGTACCAGAGCAATGTAAGGGTGTCTGGTTTTGTCCATCAAGAGGACGTAGCCCAGCCATCTCCATCTCCTCTTCTTCACTTCGTTAAAAATACTGGTCATGCCAGATCGTCTGGCCACCTTTTTGTTGGAGATGTGTTATTCGTGTTTAATTTTCAGGATCCAGCGTAGCCATCTTCTTTCGAAGCCCATCTGGAAATAAATACAAACACGAGCTGTTCTCCACAAGGATTGCAGGAAGGCGCCATTGTCCTTCTATATGCGTGTATTTTTGTTTATTGGTTAAAGTGTATTTTGTACAGAAATTAGTTATTTGAGTGTTGTATTATTGTTTACTTCCTGAAGTATATTTTATACAGAATTTTGCCCCGTGTGTATTTGTATTTTTTGTGAACTAGGCGAAGTGTATTTTGTGTAGAATTTAGTGATTTGTATGCTTGTATTTTTGTTTATTTTCTGATGTGTATTTTTACAGAATTTAGGCACTTGTGTGCCTGTATTATCGTTGTTTACTTGCTGAAGTGTATCTGAACAGAATATAGCCGTTTGTGTGTTTGTATGTTTGTTTACTCTGCTAGAGTGTACCATTTTTCTACAGAATGTTGTTGGATCAACACTTCTGTTACCGAAGGCAGTCCTACGTCGGCTGAATGCGTGCTGTACACGGGACATCAGCCTCGGTCTGTCGTCTCATGTGAAAGTACATCTTTCGTAGAAGCAGGAAGCGAGACGGAGCCAAACATCTCCCAAATAGGAGAAAATAAAACCCAGGACCTAATGCTGCCACTTACCAGAGGCGCTCTAACACTTCAGCCACCACTCTATATGGAATCAGGCATCATGCAGTCGAAAGGGAAATTAACTCAGAAAAAAAAACAAAAAAACTTTCTCCTGCAATTCTGGACCAAGACACATGGGAATAAGCCATTATTGGCTTTCCAGAATAAGAACACACATGTTTAGAATACAAGCACGTTCCTCAGAGAACACGTAGTCTGCGTTTGACCCGAACATGAACGGGTCGCCTCAGTCGAAGGGAGGTAATAGATGGTTATTCGTGCAGTGGGAACCAGGCTGGCCTGCAGATAACGAATCCATCGCCTGTAGTCTTTTATATCGCGGACTTTGATTGAACGACTGATCCGGTTGCACAGCTGATCCATCAGTTCGCTCTTCTGTGGAAAAATATGAGAGAGAGAGAGAGAGAGAGAGAGAGAGAGAGAGAGAGAGAGAGAGAGAGAGAGAGAGAGCGAGAGAGAAGTAGCTCTGCTCTGGGTTTTTCTAGCTTCTCCCTCCCTCCCTTTCTCTCTTTTTCTCAATACACACGTGCGCACACACACATGCGCGCACACACATCTCCTCTCTCTCACACACACACCACTCACTCACACACCACACACTCACACACCACACACCACACACACACACACACACACACACACACACACACACACACACACACACACACACACACACACACACACACACACACACACACACACAAGAGTTTGATTTGAAGATAAGCATTGTCATGTCGACAAAGGGGTGAATGGTACGGGGAGAGATAGACATGAGTGAGAGATAGACACAGAGATGGTGTTGGCGTCTCTCGGCTCTACATGCACTGCGAAAGCTGATTTGTCAAAGTCACTTCATTGATACATCTCGCACACAAGAACTTACTCACTCTCGTGCGTGCGTGCGTGCACGTACACACATCCACTCCTCCCAGGTCAGTTTGCACCGTTATAATGAGCTAATCGGCAAATAAGAATGGCGAGTTTAAACAGGATGTCAGGTAATGTGTTTAAATGAGACTGTTGGTCTAATCGCATTCTCTTTTTGAGGTTTTACTGATGCCATGAGATAAAGGTATTCGTGACATAACTATGGATGTGCTTGTAAGAGTCAATGTACTTTAAAGTTTATTTTTCTCATACGCTTTCTCTATTCCAGTTTTACTGATGTTATTATGTCAGCGTACGCAAGACATAAGAATTAGTGTGATGTTATCATTGGAAACCAACCAAGCTACCATAACCTAAACGATTACCGCCTAAAAAGTTTTCTTCTTCTTTTTTAAATCTCCCTTTCTGTAAAACAGGGAGATTATTTCACATCGACCAGGTGTGTGTGTGTGTGTGTGTGTGTGTGTGTGCGTGCGTGCGTGCGTGCGTGCGTGCGTGCGTGCGTGTGTGTTGTGTGTGTGGTGTGGTGTGTGTGTGTGTGTGTGTGTGTGTGTGTGTGTGTAAAAGATAAAATGGAACTTTACACATAGGTAAGCGTATAAAGAGTTCTATTTTACTGTTTGATTCTATTAAAACTTGTCTGAAATTTTGTTATAACTGGTGGGCTATATCCGACCCAACTTTTATTTCTGTGCCTTAATCTAATGCAATCACAATAAAGAAAAAGAAAGAAAGAAAGAAAGAAAAAGAAAAAGAAATAAAAACATGCCGAGGTAGAACTGCCTTAGTTTCTCA
>CM060311.1:67919418-67924418 GCA_030674185.1 Monoplex corrugatus | reverse complement strand
AGAAGAACCAGTCGCACGGAACACAGATCGAACGTTCTCTGGCCAACCATCAAGCCTGGGTGATACAGGTTGGCCGTTATAGAAGATGGGGTAGGAGGTGAGGACGGGAAGAGGAGATGGAAGGGATGGTGCTATGTAGGCGGTTGTTGAAAGGGTTGGAGAAGGTCGGGGAGAGGGGAAAGGGTCAGGGATGGAGACAGTGCACACACACACAAGGAGTCGCCCACCCCTTGTGAAACGAGTTGGCTAAAGCTTTGTTTTTATCACGCCTCCTGATCTGGTGCTTTCATGCATCTTTTGTCATAATCGTGACAAAGAAATCAGAGAGAAAGTTTTTTTTTAAAACTTGGAAAGGGGCAAGCCCTTACTGAGCTCAGCATTTCGATAAGTCGGGTCAAAATACGTTAATACACAACCAAAGAAATTTTGCTTAGTTTCATATGTAAAAAAAAACAAAAAAAAACCCCCCCCCAAAAAAAAAACAAAACAAAAAACCAAAAAAAAAAACCCAGTCAACCAACGACAACAAAACAACAATAACAAAAAACAACCACAACAGAAAATCCTCTGTAAGCTGGAAAAAGAAGCGACTTTAATGGTGATATTTTGTTTCATGTGCGTACGTGCGCGTAGGCACACACACACACACACACACACACACACACACACACACACACACACACACACACACACACACACCCCCCCCCACCACTCTCTCTCTCTCTCTCTCTCCTTTTCTCTCTCTTTGTCTCTCTCTCTCTCTCTCCCTCTGTCTCCCTCAATCTCCTTGTCTCTGTCTGTCTGTCTCTCCCTGTCCCTACCTCTTTCTCTCTGTCTGTATGTCTATCTGTCTGTCTCTCTCTCTCTCTCTCTCTCAGGCGCACATAGCATCCTACAAAAACGTGGTGTGTGCATATTTGAAAAGGAAGACGAAAGAAAATCGAACAACAGTCAAACCAAACAGGGGGGAGGAGTGGCCTAGTGGTTAAGGCTCTCTCCTCAGGACACGAGAAACCCAGGTTCGCATCACTGATCAGACAGGGATTGTTCTCCACCCTTCCACTTGACATTAGTGGTGGTCTGGGTGCTAGTCTTTCGAATCAGACGATAATCAAGGCACCGTGTACAGCATGCAGAAAGCAGATGTTGAAGATTCCACGGCAAAAAAAAAAAAAAGAAAACAAAAGAAAGTAAGAAAAAAAAAAGAACAAAAAGAAAGAACAAAATTGTGTACTCGCGTACACAAACACACACACACACCTTCACACACAAACACGCACACACAAACACAATCAATCCAATCCAATCCCCCTGCACACGCACAGAGAAACAAACAATAAAACAACAACAAAAACGAACCAACCTATCATCCAAACAACCAACCAGTCTATCATCCAAGACTAAACGTTTTGCCGACAGTTTCTAGCCTGTACCAAATCAGCTAAAGCCTCAAGACCGACAGTTTTTGGACAACAACAGCAACAACAGTAACAACAGTAACAACAGTAACAACAACAACAACAACAACAACAGTAACAACAACAACAACAGTAACAACAACAACAACAACAACAACACCCTGACGAGTTTTGATGTTGGCATGGCTTTACTGACCTGAACATTTTGCCCTTTGATTTTCTGAGAATTAGACATTTCCAGGGTCTGTGCAGAAAAGTTTCAGTCTTTTTCTTCTAATTTTCCTGGAGCTTGTTTTCTATACACAAGCCCAAACACACACACACACACACACACACACACACACACACACACACACACACACCACACACACACACACACACACACACACACACGAGCGCGCGCGCACGCACGCACGCACGCACACACACACACATATACACACACACACACACGTTCTCTGTCTCTGTCACACACACACGTGTATACACACATACACACACACACACATACACACACACACATAGACGCACACACATTCTCTGTCTCCCTGTCTCTGTCTGTCTCTCTCTGTCTGTCTGTCTGTGTCTGTTCTCTCTCTCCCTCCCTCCCTCTCTCTCTCTCTCTCTCTCTGCTTAAGGGACTTCCAACTGATCAGTTAAAACTTCATCAACCTGAAGCAGTATGCCCCCTACGTTACTAGCTTCGATCAAAAGTTTTTATAAAAATAGCATAAAACGCTCACTAATCCAATAAGCAAGACCCACACCCTCCGGGGTCACCCCACCCGAACCTCTCCCATCCCTTCCCGCAACATCTATCTTCTCGTCTCCCTCCATTGCCGAGCGTGTCTTTCAAACCACAAGGTAAAGACTACAGCAGTCTTCAGAGCGTGTTCTGCAGGTCTGTTCACTGTGCGGGGATAAAAAAAAAAACGGAGCGGCAGGCGAACGAAGCAACAGTGGGACAACAAAGAGGACAGTCTGAAGACCACATCCTTCATCATGACCATCGTCCATTTTTTGGGGAGTGGCCATACTCGGACACAGAAGAAGAACAGGTCCTAAAACAGTCCCCGCCTCTCTCTCTCTTTCTCTCGTTTTGGATACAAGTCGATTAGCAAAGACGGGCATGCAAAATGGCCTTTGTACTGTTCTGTTACTTTTTGGTCCCTTTTTATTCACTGGACGAGCGGCAGGGAAGTTTTTTTTTTAGTCCTCTTCTTATTATCCGTTGTTTGGTGTTGTTTGTGTCTGTTTGTGACCGTGCATTCGCGCTTGACAAAGCCGGTTGGCCGAAAATTTGTACTTGTCTCGTCTTGTTGTGTTGAATACGCGTTCACTTTGGTTTACTTGTTCTTCTGGTTCCGGTTTTTGTTCTGTTACTGTTATTCCTGTTTAAAGCCCAGCCGACTGCGTAGAGCCATATTAGGGCAAAATCCGTTTCCAAACATACTGATACAATACTTCAACAGGAAAAAAAAAAAAAGGAAAAGAAAATTAAGTACACAAATCAATGCATTGGCGCGTATAATCTAAGGAGATGCCCCCGGCGTGAACCACTCCGTCCAATTTATTGCACAGGGGATTTAAAAAAAAACAACATACCTGAATACAAATTTAGTCATAACTGAGGACATTAAACATATAAAAACGGGCATAAATTACCTAAAAGTGCATCCGCATATCCCATTTGTCTAGATCCAAACATGGACTTTATACATGTACCCAATGATAAATCCTAAGAGAAAATGTGTAAGACTTTATTGAACACATACAAGGTGAATGGACCGCAAGACAGCAAAGGAACAAGACAGAAACAAAGAGAGTGACAGGAAAGAGGAAATTTCTAGCACAGAATTTCCAGAAGGGATACTATTCATACTGAAAGAGCCCCCGGCATCCGCTGAGGGTTACTGGAGTTATTGGAGTTATTTCAAGAGAGTTTCACTGCGCTTGGACAGCTCCATAATTTATGCACTCCACCCAAATCCACTGGCAATTATCTGACAGATTTCCTGAGCCTGCACAAAACCCTATACGCTGGCAAGGTCTTGAAATGGGGAAAGGGGAGGAGGGACCTGTCAAACACTATGCTGGCACCACCAGAATGATGGAAATATTAAAATGGGCATCGAACAAACCAGTTTTTAATGTTGCGGGCTGGGATTGAACTCAGGATATCAGATCTTGAGTCCATGGCTTTACCAACTATCCCGCGTTCCCTGTGGGGGGTGTTGTACTGTTCTATGCCATTGGAAAAATAAAGCTTCATTTCATTTCTCTCTCATTTCCCTTGACTTGTATTTTCGCCAACTTTGTTTAGATTTGAAATCCTTTGCAGTATCCTCTCTTGGTGTGTTTGTTTTAATACATGTAGATTAGTTACTGCCGATTATATTTAATTTGCCTGTGTGCTTACGTGAAAAGTGTCACGTATTCCTCTCTCTCTCTCTCTTCTCTGTCTTGTCTCTCTCTCTCTCTCATGTGTTATGTTATTGATGTATTGATGTCCTCCTCTTACATTATTTCAGTTCTAACACATATGTAGATTAGCAACGGCAATTAGAAAAATGCTTGTAGTAAATACCTTCTCCTTGGAAAAATCTCTTCTCTCTCTCTCTCTCTCTCCTCGTCCCCTCTTCTGTTCTCTATAGCTGTCTCACTCTCTTCATCCCCTCTCATCACCCTTCTCTCTCTTCAACACACGCTTCTCTCGTCTTCTTAGCAACAGTTCACAAGACTGCAACCTGCGACTACACATGAGTCAGCTCCTGATGTGATAATCATCTCTGCCTCTGACAGATCTTCTCCTCTTCCCCCTTGCCTGTCTTGCAGCTAAGCCTCTTTGGCTAAGTGTTCGGGCGTCTTCTGCTTTGAAAGGAGGAAAATTCTAATGTCATAACCTTTCGAAAATGTCGTTAGGTATTTTACTCTAATGTGTAGCATTCTTGTGTTGTTAATAACGTTCTCCTTCTTCTTTTTCTTCTTCTTTTTTTCTTCTTTTTTCTTCTTCTTCTTTGTTGTTGTTGTTCTTTTTTGTTCTTCTTCTTTGTTGTTGTTGTTCTTTTTCTTCTTCTTCTATTCTTTGTTGTTCTTCTTTCTTCTTCTTCTTCTTCTTCTTTCTACAGGCTAGAGCTCCTGAACTCCTGCGCGCACTCCTTATCGAAGCATATAAATTCATATAGACCTACCTACCGAGCAGAGGGAGCGGATTTTTGTGAGTATGGCCATTCTTTTTCCCGCCTTACCGGCAGACATACTCTATTTTGGGGGAGTTTGTAAGAACCACAGGTGAACGATCTGGAAGGCAGAAATAAGAAAGAATCTAATGAGGAAAAGACAGCATGACAGGAAAGAGGAATCTCTAACAACCTGACGGCAAACCAGATAGCTGTTGTGGTTCCAAAACAAGAGGGGACCTTAAAAAAATTCTGTATCCTCAGTACCCCACTGCAGGAGTGGTGCATACATACGATCACTTGTCAACAAGAAACACCAAGAGGGTGCGGATGGGATCCGGAGCACCAATACCCCGCCACTCTCCGGACAATCACCGACCAAGATCCCGCCGCCACTCGATAG
>CM060311.1:67904418-67914418 GCA_030674185.1 Monoplex corrugatus | reverse complement strand
TTTTTATCAATGGACTGTACGAAAGTGGTAGTTTAGAACGACTTTCATTGTGATATAAAACTGCTTACAGTGTCTAACACTGTTCAGCTTTTTCCTGGAGAAGACAATAGAACGCATTTGAAGAAAGTCTTGAAGGATCTCTCGGCATTAGATGCCGCATTACAACACACATTTGACCTGCACACAGATAGACAGAACGAAAGAGAAAATGAACCTGTAAAATTTGATGATCACTTGGCAAAAACAACATCCAAGCACAGCGCAATCCAATACGTTATATCTTTATTTCATGAGGTGACGGCCAAGCAGTATCTACTCTTGTTTTTCCTACTGAAGCTTGGTTTAAAAACAACTTATTCTGTCAGTTTTCTCCATCTAGTTATTCAGAACTAATGAAAAATCAGCACTGTAAATATACGCTGAGGAAAACAGCCAAAGAAATCACTGGCCAGACTGCCATCAACAACCGAAGTCTATATACTGGGTCATGATTCAGACAGCTTGAAACGATCATCTCGTACCAACATTTCAACGATGAAAAAATAAGAATAACACAGACAGCCATAATACTAATGAAACATAAACCCATACAGAATAAAATTTATATCTAAAAAAAAAAGCAAAGAAAAAAAAATCGTCTGATACCAAACTGGTCGCACAGAACCGCATCACTACCCTCTGACTTTAAGTCTCCAGTCTAATCTAATCTGGGCAGACTGATCGATGTTTCAGCATCGAATCAATCTCCGTTTGAGGGGTGGGAGAGAGAGAGAGAGAGAGAGAGAGAGAGAGAGAGAGAGAGAGAGAGAGAGAGAGAGAGAGAGAGAGAGAGAGAGAGAGAGAGAGAGAGAGAGAGAGAGATCGGCCCTTGAATGCAGACAGCAAGGGAAAGTAATTGCCGAGGCACCGTGCATGGGTAATTGGTCCTAATCGGTGATTTTAGCGACTAGGACGACAAGGCGAGACCTCAGCCTTTCTATGGGACGTATGGGGTTAAGAGTTAAAAGTCTGAAAAGTTAGGTCTTGTCAAGAAAGGGAATTGTTATTGCTTGTTTGTATCGAAAGCAGCAGTAATAAGAATAACAATTCATCACGATTCCGAGAGCTCTCCAGCACCAACATCTGTGCAGGACTTCACAATGTTAAATTACAGAAAACACTAAATTCTGTGTTGCCCTCACTCATTCACTCCCTCTCTCTCTCTCTCTCTCTCACACACACACAACACACACTCTCTCTCTCTCTCCCCCTCTCTTTCTCACCACAACACAAAACCTAGATTTGTAAATCCAATTTTACAGAGAGTGGTCACAGTTCTGCTTTTTTAATTAGTTCTGAGTAAGAAGATGGAGAAGACTAACACAACAAAATGTTTTTAAATGGGTTTTCATAACAACGACAGACAAGGTGCATTTCGGATTGTCAGGCAAATAGGATTCCAGTGACTGCAACTTGGACACCAAATGATCTCTGCTGTAAATGTTTGTATTTACTTTAGGAACCATGAGTAGCATTTTAGAACTTGGGTTGCAGACAACAAGAAGGCTGATAGGTAGTTAAAGAGAGAGAGAGAGAGAGAGAGAGAGAGAGATGGTAAGTATGATAGAATAAGTAAAGGGCATATACGGCAATGTTATACTGTCTGTGGAATATAACGGAGTTTGATGAGCAGTGGAGTAGTATGGTCCCCGTGGGGATGCCGGGGGCTCTTTTGGGATAAATAGGATCCCCACCTTCCGGAAATTCTGTGTTAGAAATTTCCACTTTTTTGTCACTCTCTTTGTTTCTGCTTCGCTTCTTGGTTTTTGTCGTCTCTTCCCGCCATTTTCTGCTTTGCTGGTCCATTCACCTGTATATTTTCTAGAAAGTCTTATTGTAGAATTGTATTTGTAGAATTGATAATTGGGTACATGTATTGACTGCATTTTTGACTCTTTAAGTAAAAGTGATGTGTAGAAACAATTTTAGGTAATTCAAGCTAGATTTTATATGTTTTAGGTCCTTCGTTATGTTTACGTCTGTATTGATGTTACGTCTGTATTTAGTTATTTTTAATCCTCTAGTGAAAAATTCGGCGGAATGGTCAACGTCAGGGTCATATCTTTAAATTATGCGCGTGAAAGCATTGATATGTGTGCCTAGTTCTCTTTCCTTGTTTCTTTTTTTTTTTTCAACGAGATGTTGTGTACGTTTTGAAATGGTTATAGCCTCGACATGACTCAGCGCAGTCAGCTGGGCTTTAAACAACAACAACAAATAAATAGATAAGAGTAATATGGTCACTCTTTGATCAGTTTATGGAAGATTTTGACAGCGTTATTCTGCATTGTTTCATTCATCTGCAGGAAATCCAGCCAAGCGAGAGGCGTATTGGTCAAGAAGACTCAGGATAAGATTAGAGACAAGATGGACACCAGAAGACAACGTCAGGAAAGAGCTAACAGTAGATGTTTTTCGCAGTTCTAAGTTCACCGTGGTCGTGCACACAAGTACCAGTGAAATTCTGGTCACACATGGAAAGTTTTGAAAAGTCAGATGTTTTACTCTTGACTTTACAGTGTGCCAGAGCCATCCATTGATGCTGACGTGTTCCCTGGGAGGGACAACGAATGTTCAGAACCACAGGCCAAAGACCTCTGTCTTGTTTCTATTCAGCAGTGTTCCGTAGAGCGCAGTGCAGTTCTATCAACAGACTGTACGAAGGTGGTTTAGTACGACTGTCCCAGTGAGGCAAACTGCTTACTGTCTGATACTGTCTACTTTCTTCTGAGAGTTTGCAGTTTGCTCAGTAGATTCATCGCATTAGGATAATTAATGCCATATGCGCTCCACCAAAATTTGCCAGCAATTATCTGGCACACTTCTTGATTCTTTCCCAAACCAAATGCGATGGCAATATTTTGAAATAGGGGAACGGGACCTTTGGGACTTTGAAACCATCAGAATGATAGGAGCATTAAGACAGGCAGCAAAAAAACTTTTTTGTTACCAGGTTGGACCGAACCCGAGACATGAGATCTTGAACCCACATCTCTATCAAAAAGCTACCTGCTTTGGGACGGCAATATCACGACATGCATTTAAAAGTCATTGACGGATTTTTCAGTAACAGAAGCCACATTACCACAAATTTTCTCTCTTTAGATGATACACTAACAGGAAAATGAGAATAATTACAAATTTTTTTTATCACTAGGGAAAGAAAGAAAGAAAGAAGGAAAGGAAGGAAGGAAAGAAAAAAGAAAGAAAGGAAGGAAGGAAGGATAGGAAGTAAGATGAAGAAGGAAGGATAGATGGGAGGAAGGAAGGAAGGAAGGAAGGTAAGATACAATACGTTAATCATCCTTTCCAAAATGATAAATAAGCAGTGTCCATGTTTTTTTTAGACTTCGTTCTTGATACAAGTACCGAAAAGACAAGCTGTAGACAAATTATCACTTCACAGACTGCCACCAACAAGAGAAGTTTGAAAACCATGCCACGAGTCAACATGTTGGGAATATTCATCATAGATCAAGACTCTAAATCTGAGAAAATGGCCAGAACGGCACGAACAAACACTAATAAAACACAAACTTGACGTGACGGAGGAAGGGGGATCATTCTGAAACGAACTGCTTGCACAGAATTCTATCAATTTCCTCTGACTTTAGGACTCCGACCCTCACACAATTTAATCTAATCTTGGCGGGCTGGTCAATGCTCCGGCGCCGAAATCACATTTCCGCTGAGAGAGAGGAGGGGAATGGGAAGAGAGAGAGAGAGAGAGAGAGAGAGAGAGAGAGAGAGAGAGAGAGAGAGAGAGAAGAGAGAGAGAGAGAGAGAGAAAGAGAGAGAGAGAGAGAGAGAGAGAGAGAGAGAGAGAGAGAGAGAGAGAGAGAGAGAGAGAGAGAGAAGAGATCCCATCGAATAGAGACAGCAAGGAACGCAACTGCCAGAATTGTAGTGCACAGGCGATTGGTTCTGATTAAACTATCAAAAAGTGCAATGTATTTTCATGAAAAGGTGGATTGAGGGACGAGTGTATTCTGAGGCGACAGTTGATCGCCTTTCATACGCCTTTTCATCTGTAGATAAAGCATACTAAATGGATACCGGACAGCACTTGGAATGTTACAGAGATTCAAACTCATGGATGAAGAGGCCTAGTTCACAAATAATTTATTGTAAAAAAAACTTTTTATCGGCGCGCTGAAACTGCATTGTATATGACTAAATGGAAAATCAACCTTTAAGACAGTCAGCAGTCTGGGGTAAGAAACTAGATCTTTGAACGTGAAATTATCATAAAACCAAGGGACAATACCGGTAAAGCGTAGGGCGGATATGATTGTAAGATGGGGGACAAGTAACCAGAACGAAAGTTGTTTTTTTTTTAAACTGTGACATTAGTCATAAAATGCAGACTTAAACGAATATATTTTTCAAACTGTGACACTAGTCATAAAATGTACACTTCTTCACACCTTTGACCAACCAGACTAGTAGGGAGACTGAAGAACCGAATCAACAGAAAGGATTCTACCATCTGTGACTCTGGGTTGCGGTACGGAGTACATCTGGCACGCAGTTCCATACTATTAGTTGCCTTTTCCCTTTAAAATGTGTACTTCAATTGGGCAGGAAAGCGTAGAAATAAAAGTATGCATCCTGGTGAGTTTTGGTATAAGTACTTGATGCAGTTCATACTCATTCCTTGACCATGCCACTATCTCCCTCCCTCTGAGCATCTCCCCACCTCATCTCCTCTACTCTGTCTTGCGACGGTTGATCAATCCGTGACCTCACCAATGGGTTCTGAAGATCTATGTGTGTGGTCCTCGAAGCAGTCAGAGTGAATGAGAGAGAGAGGGAGAGAGAGAGAGAGAGAGGGAGAGAGAGAGAGAAGGGAGGGAGAGAGAGATGGAGAGAGAGAGAGAGAAAGAAGGAGAGAGAAAGAGAGAGAGAGATGGGCGAAGGATAGCGAGAGAGAATGATATCAAGCATCTACAGGCCTAACGGTGTCTGACAGAATGAATTATTTATTTCCCCTTCTCCATGAAATTTCGTTTAGTGTGCATTATATGTGAGAATCATTCCTGATTGCATTTCGGCTTCCAACGTTGCGGTTAATTTAGATTCCCATCCCCTTTAACCGCTCGCAACATAAACAAGAAGATTAAATCATGTTTTCCCGGGAGGGAAATCAGAAAAAAAAGAAAACAGAGAAGAAGTATCACTACCCAATAATGACATCATGGCGGTTTGTAACGAATTGAGTGGTTTGCCATTAAACACATTTTATTCTGCGGCTGCGACTGATAACTGACGCTTCTCACTCGAACCTACATTATCCTGCCATCTAATAATGTCAAACGTAAAAAAACCTAAGCACAGGACAAGGGACTTTAATTACACGACAGCTAGTGACACACTTACTTTCTTTGAGGTTACATACGGTTTGCTGACACATAAAGTTATGTTAAGAAACAGTCACAAATATATATATATTCACGCAGGGCGTCCATACGGTTCATATAAAGTGATCTGCTTTTTTTATTTTTTTATTTTCTGTTTATTCTATTTCATTTTACTCATTCGTGTATATTCAAAAAATATTCAGTCATCCGTTTATTTACTTGAAAATCAGTATTGCTTCATTATCATTATATTACTAGGATTATCATTATTAGCAGTAGTAGTAGTAATAGCAGCAGCAGCAGCAGCAGTATGTGGTAATAGCAGTAGTAGTCAAAAGCAGAATTGCAAAAAGATCGGCGTACACACACACACACACACACACACACACCACACACACACACACACACACACACACACCACACACACACACACACACACATATCACCGCTCATAACACTGAATGAGTGACATGTAATGCCATGTTAGTTGTGCTCGATTAATATAAGAGATCGCCAGTAATAAATCTTTGGATCTAATTGAAATGTTCGATATTGCACACACACACACACACACACACACACACACACACACACACACACACACACACACACACACACACACACACACACACACACACACGCACCACGCACGCACGCACGCACGCACGCACGCACACACACACACACACACATACCAGCTCATCGTCCATCATGCATCCCACTCCCCACCCCCTCCAACGTCCCTGGGATGGTTATCTCCGTAGGCCGTATCACTTGAGGTGAGTGCTGAAGCAAAAGCTCGATCAAAATGGAACACAACCCTTTTCTCACTCGCTCTCTCCTCCTCCCTCCCCCCCCCCCACCACCTCCTCTCTCTGACTCTTTTTACATTCACTACGATCCAGTCGGTCACTCCGGTCCATTTCAGAGCTGTAAAAGCACTCCATTTCCAAGATAAACACGATTCTCCCCTCATCAAAAATCAAGCAAACATTCTGCAACACATCCCCGACACCAAACATTCAATCAATAAGATGTTCCGACACACCACTACATACAAAATTAACTAGGCTGCCATGCAGGCGCCAACCATTTCCCTTAATCTATCAACGAAACAAATCAGTAAGCAAGTTAAAAAGAAAACGTCTATTTTCATGAAATTATGTAATTGAAAAATTTTTAGGATCATTTCACCTTTGCGCTCACCTTCCCCCCCCCCCCCTCCCATTTTCTGCGCCACCTTGATGGCCACAGAAGCTGGCACACTTTTTTTACAATGCAATGATAATTATGTCGATGAGGATGACAATCACGATGCTTTATGGAGTTCCATCTAAGATTGAGACTGCGTGACAGGGCTGTATTCTACGCTTACTATCACAATATATCCTGGCGTCAACCATGCCCGAGAGATACAGACACCTGCGTGCTGGTCAGAAGATCTGAGCAACGCCTTCAAAGACGCATCCGTGAAGTGGATGAGACTCCACTGTGTGGTCCCAGTCTTCCCAATGAGCCCATAGCAGCCCACATCTGGGTAGGATAGGAGCCGGTTACAGCCGAAAAAATCCCACAATGATTTTTGAAGGGACTGATGGGGATTCGAACCCACAACCTTCCAGTCAGTAGTCTGTTGCGTTAACCACTACACCACGGCGACTGGTTGTAATTATAACTTCGTCTTATAACAACTGACAATGCACAACGGTAGCGCCCTATATACCGGTGTTTACAATCATACTATTTGCTGAGAGGCCACATTACGTGTATGAAGGCGTGTGGGTGGGTGAGTGAGTGTGGTTGTGCGCGTGAACATGTGTGGCTGTCTTTCTGTCGATCTATCTGCAGTCATGTCTGTGTCAAATTCATGTACAATGTAGTAAGTTTACACTGCCATTTTTATTGCGTATCTTAGTGTGTCCTGTGAAGGTTTTTCCCCCCCAGTAACCTCTAATGATTAGTATTCATTTGCTAGCGATTTTTCTGAATAGTTATGTGCTTGTGTGTGGCCATGCATGCGAGTGTGCATGTGTGTGTGTGCATATCTGTGCGCGCGCGCACGCTCTATAAATACCAACCAATATTCCTGGTATAATTGCACCATCACTTAGCCAAATAAAACTTCTTAATCTTTTTCTATTTAGTTGTCAGCGGCAAGAAACTCAGGGGAGAGCTGAACTGCAAAAGTTCCCCAGAGAAAAGTTATCTCAAGCCAGTGTTTCGTCCTAAACTTCATTTCAAGGAGGCCGGGCCGCATCAAGGTCATTATTCTTGGATGCCCTTCTGCAGTCGTCATTCCATCTGGGTTTGAACCCCGTGCTTCCAAATTAATCGGGCGCCTTAGAGTCAAGTCACCTTTGTGCTGGACGTTTTTGGTCACTTAGCTATCGGACACTTGCTGTCATCATCATCACGTGTCCTGCCGCTAGGCATTGGCGACATGACCTTCCATACGAATCTATCATGACCTTCCATACGAATCTATCCTTTCTCGTTGCAAGTACATCTCCCACCCGCTCTGTCTTCATCCATCCTGCAAGTCCGACCAAGATTTTTTATGTTTTCTGCTGTGCGTATGGGAATTTTTATCTTATGAAGTTTACTTATGTTTCTCCTCGACCGGACCCAGCTGAAACTCTTTTCTGCCACTGCCTTAACCTTTGACTTCCTCACCCTACCCACCAACTGCAAAAACTTAACCCTTTGACACCCGCACCCTATCCACCAACTGCAAAAACTTAACCCTTTGACATCCGCACCCTATCCACCAACTGCAAAAACTTAACCCTTTGACACGCGCACCCTATCCACCAACCGCAAATACTTAACCCTTTGACTTCCTCACCCTATCCACCAACTGCAAAATCTTAACCTTTTGACTCCTCACCCTATCTAACAACTGCAAAAACTTAACCCTCTCCTAGCTAGTATGGTTGACAATGCAGGATGCTGGTAGATAGGGTGATGGAGTCAGAGGGTTAAGTTTTTGGTTTGCTAGCATGGTTGACAAAGCAGGATGCTGGTAGATAGGGTGATGGAGTCAAAGGGTTAAGTTTTTGGTTTGCTAGCATGGTTGACAAAGCAGGATGCTGGTGGATATGGTGAGAGAGTCAAAGGGTTAGTTTTTGCTTTTGCTAGCTAGCATGGCTGACAAAGCAGGATGCTGGTGGATATGGTGAGAGAGTCAAAGGGTTAGTTTTTGCTTTTGCTAGCTAGCATGGCTGACAAAGCAGGATGCTGGTGGATATGGTGAGGGGGTCAAAGGGTTAAGTTTTTGGTTTGCTGGCATGGTGATAAGCAGGATGCTGGTAGATAGGGTGAGGGAGTCAAAGGGTTAGTTTTTGCTTTGTTAGCTAGCATGGTTGACAATGCAGGATGCTGGTGGATAGGGTGAGGGAGTCAGAGGGTTAGTCTTTGCTTTGTTAGCTAGCATGGTTGACAAAGCAGGATGCTGGTGGATAGGGTGAGGGAGTCAAAGGGTTAGTTTTTGCTTTGTTAGCTAGCCTGGTTGACAAAGCAGGATGCTGGTGGATAGGGTGAGGGAGTCAAAGGGTTAGTCTTTGCTTTGTTAGCTAGCATGGTTGACAAAGCAGGATGCTGGTGGATAGGGTGAGGGAGTCAAAGGGTTAGTTTTTGCTTTGTTAGCTAGCATGGTTGACAAAGCAGGATGCTGGTGGATAGGGTGAGGGAGTCAAAGGGTTAGTCTTTGCTTTGTTAGCTAGCATGGTTGACAATGCAGGATGCTGGTGGACAGGCTGCGGGAGTCAAAGGGTTAGTTTTTGCTTTATTAGCTAGCATGGTTGACAATGCAGGATGCTGGTGGACAGGCTGCGGGAGTCAAAGGGTTAACGGCTGTCGTCCTCGCCTTCCCAGAAATGAACTGTTATATGAGGTCCCAGGCAGATGCATCAACCAAACCCCGTGCTCCAACATCCAGTGCGAGGATGTTCGCCTGAAAGCGGATTTCCTCAAGTTGCCGGCTAGACTGGCATCCAATTCAGTCTTGTAGAAATGGCCTGCCGCCTGGTGTCATTGTATGGCACCCGAGCCAAATTTCAAACAGACGTCCGCGGTAGTCAAGTGGGTAAACGTTGGTCTTCTAATCAGAAGGTTCTGGGTTCAATCCGCCTAGATACTTCCGCCTGGTGGGTAAAGGGAGGAGACTTTTTTTTCTCCCCCGATCTTCCAGGTGAACATGTGCGCAGACCTGCGATCGCCTAAATTCCTGCATACATGTATGCACGCACACAGAATATCAAATATGCACGTTAAATATCCTGTAAGTCATGTCAGAAGCTGGCTTACGGAAACATGAAAACATCTAATACGTGTTAAAAAAAACAAACTTTAAACTAACAACTACTACAGTTGGAAAATAGAATGTTATTAACATTATTATCATCATCATTATCAAAGACTGCGCAGGAAGAAGTTTTGGTGAATGGACCAGCAGACAGAAAAGAAAGATACAGAAAAAAAAAGAAAAAAAAAAAAGAGCAGACACAAGAGAGTATACCCTAAAAAAATAAACTCTTTTCAAAGATAGCATACCATACCCAGTCAATGAATTTACCGATAAGGAAAAAATGCCTACAACAACC
>CM060311.1:67876918-67894418 GCA_030674185.1 Monoplex corrugatus | reverse complement strand
GTGTGTGTGTGTGTGTGTGTGTGTGTGTGTGTGTGTGTGTGTGTGTGTGTGTGTGTGTGTGTGTGTGTGTGTGTGTGTGTGTGTGTGTGTGTGTGTGTGGTTGTGAGACAGTTTGACTACTAGTAGTTTCAGAAACAACTGATTTGTGTGTGTGTGTATGTGTGTGTGTGTGTGTGTGTGTGTGTGTGTGTGTGTGTGTGGTGTGTGTGTATGTGTGTATGTGTGAGAGAGAGCGAGAGAGCGAGAGAGAGAGTGAGTGAGTGAGTGGTGTGTGTGTGGTGTGTGTGTGTGTGTGTGTGTGTTGTGTGTGTGTGTGTAAGAGAGAGCGAAAGAGAGAGAGTGAATGAGTGAGTGAGTGAGTGTGTGTGTGTGTGTGTGTGTGTGTGTGTGTGTGTGTGTGTGTGTGTGTGTGTGTGTGTGTGTGTGTGTGTGTGTGTGTGTGTATGTGTGTGTGTGTGTGACAATATGACCATTCCAGTCACCGACACATTCACAATACAGATCAAATCGAATCAGCAACTGACCGGCAAAGAAAGCTGTACAACGGAGAGTAACATTCCTGGAGTTTCTGTTTGAGCTCTTTTTTTTTTACAGTCATTAGCTCAGTTTGTTAGAATATTGTGCTGGTAACATGAAGTTCGTGGGTTAGACTCCCCAAGTGGGCTACATGTTTTCTATGGTTTAGTTGGCTCTGCTGACAGAGCCGTGGACTCGAGATCTGATCTCTTAGAGTTCAATCCTAGCCTGCAATATAAAAATTGGCATGTTCGCTGCCCATCTAAATAAATACTCCAATCATTTTGTCTCGGTTTCTGGTCCCGTTTCAACCTAACCTGGTGTTACATAGATCCAATTTCTTCTACCCGCCCCCAGTCCCCCCCTCCCCCCCCCCCCCCCACAAACACAGTTTCTGTAGGACTTGCCAGTGAATTGGAATCAGTGTTGGCTGAAGAAGTCTGCCAAATAATTATTGGCCGATTTGAGTGAAGCGCCTATGGAACTGTACGATGAACCTCTCTTAGATACACCCTAAACTCAGATGAAGTGAGCAGGCATGAGGTAGTTACTTTCCACGTTAAAAAAGTAAATGATCTATTTGTGTCAATGTATTTTTTGCTAGTTTCACATGTCCATGTTTTTTTGTTGTTGTTTTTTTACACTGTTATTGTTGTTGACACGTTTCAGCGACAAGTCTCGTGATAATGGAATGTATATCTGTTATTACATGGACCACTTTCAAGTCGAAATATGCCAGGGGCGTTAGTAAATGTTGAGTTAGAACGCGATGATTACCAGTATTAGACCTTATTTATTAGCATTGCTGACGCCTAGTTAAGAGCACCACAAACATCCACCATCTGGAAACTTGTTAAAGAATGGCATCAGAGAGTTCAGGATGACATTACAACCCCTCCCATCCGAACCAGCTCATCTTGAATCCATAAGGTGATGGTGCCAAGCTTGTGTCGACACACAAATGACGGCCACGTGTAGTGTTCGGCTGTAATTGTTTCCTTTTAGATCACACCCAAGACTGCAGACATGTGATTTTTTCCCTGTTCACAACAAATCGCTTTAGATCTTCACTTAATTTTCTTTTCCAGCGACTTGTTAATTAAAATGAATAAATAAAAAAAATAAAATAAAATAAAAACTTCGTACACTTGCGAGCTTTGTCGTTCCCTGAGGGTATGTGATTTGGTCAGTGTAAGCTTTCACGCCGACGTCCCTTTTATGACAAAGCTGAAGGCGAATTAATCCCAGGAGGACAGTGGAGAGGAGGTGATGTCTAATAACGGCTAGCACAGGAGAAGAGTGGACTGATTGGTTGATTTGGTTCAGTTTTTACATCGACACCCACCTCAGGTGATATGGCCGACTGGGATAACCATCCCAGGGAAGTGGGGGAAGGAGGACATCTAATCCTTTACTGACACCACCAGAGTAACACTGATATTAAGATGGGACAGTGAGAAGGCCAGTTTTAATATAGCGCACCCTGGGATTCAAACCCACAACCATTAGCATGTGAATCCGACGCTCAAACTGAGCTACTGGAGAGGAGGTGATCTGTCTAACACTGGCTGGCACAGAAGGAGAGTGGAGAGGAGGTGACCTTCCCTGATATGGCTCTACGCAGTCGGTTGGGCTTTAAACAAAAATAGTGTGTGTGTGTGTGCGTGCGTGCGTGCGTGTGTGCTTGTGTGTGTGTGCGTGCGTGCGTGCGTGCGTGTGTGTGTGTGTTTATATATATATATATATATTGTGTGTGTGTGTGTGTGTGTGTGTGTGTGTGTGTGTGTGTGTGTGTGTGTGTGTGGTGTGTGTGTGTGTGTTGAAGTTTTGTATGTTTTGACGCGGTTGTAGCCCTGATATGGCCCTATGCAGTCGGCTGGGCTTTAAACAACAATAACAATAACAACGAAACAATACAAAAAATAATAAAAACATGAGAGTTCATACAACTGAAATAACGGGTCAGTGGAGGAAAAACCGTAGTCAGCTCGAGGGTGGAGCCGACAACAAGCTAACGTCTATTCACATAAGTGGTACTAGCCAAGACGGTCATTAGTGCGGCTCAGTGAATGTTTTAAGCAGGTGCGCTAAGAGACAGTAGCCGGAGAGCGAGTCATTCACTACCACAGGTGTGCTGGCACGAACACCGAGGATGAAGGTACCATTCACCTTCACTGACAGTCTTCGTTGCACGTGATCACCGTGTTTGTTGTTTCATCTGCGCTGCTAACACTTACCATCGTTTCTTGTTGATCATAACTCGGTTTGTTAGAGCACTACCGGGTTGTCGTTCTTGACGTGGTGTTAGCCCTGATGTGGCTCTAGTAGTCGATTGGGCTATATGCAATATGAATTTAAACTTGTTAGAGCGCTGCTAACTTACCGTCTTGCTTTGTTGATCGTTACCTCAGTTTGTTAGAGCACTGCTAACACTTACCATCTTTTCTTGCTGATCGTTAACTCTGTTACAGCACTGCTAACACCATTTTTTCTTGTTGATCGTTAACTTAAATTTGTTAGAGCTCTGTTAACACTTGGCATCTTTTCTTGTTGATCGTCAACTCAGTTGTTAGAGCGCTGCTAACACTTACCCTCTTTTCTTGTGGATCGTTCAACTCAATGTGTTAGAGCGCTGCTAACACTTACCCTCTTTTCTTGTGGATCGTTCACTCAGTGTGTTAGAGCGCTGCTAACACTTACCCTCTTTTCTTGTGGATCGTTCACTCAGTGTGTTAGAGCGCTGCTAACACTTACCCTGTTTTCTTGTGGATCGTTCACTCAGTGTGTTAGAGCGCTGCTAACACTTACCCTGTTTTCTTGTGGATCGTTCACATCAGTGTGTTAGAGCGCTGCTAACACTTACCCTGTTTTCTTGTGGATCGTTCACTCAGTGTGTTAGAGCGCTGCTAACACTTACCCTGTTTTCTTGTGGATCGTTCACTCAGTGTGTTAGAGCGCTGCTAACACTTACCCTCTTTTCTTGTGGATCGTTCACTCAGTGTGTTAGAGCGCTGCTAACACTTACCCTCTTTTCTTGTGGATCGTTCACTCAGTGTGTTAGAGCGCTGCTAACACTTACCCTGTTTTCTTGTGGATCGTTTCACTCAGTGTGTTATGAAGCGCTGCTAACACTTACCCTGTTTTCTTGTGGATCGTTCACTCAGTGTGTTAGAGCGCTGTAACACTTACCCTTTTTCTTGTGGATCGTTCACTCAGTGTGTTAGAGCGCTGCTAACACTTACCCTCTTTTCTTGTGGATCGTTCACTCAGTGTGTTAGAGCGCCACGCTGATGAAGCGAAAGTCTTGGGTTCGATCCTTGGTCGAGCCACACGGTTTTCAGAGCGGATAAGCTGCCTCTGTTGCTGATAAAGCCATGGACTAAAACTCTGTTGTCTCGAGTTCAAACCCAACCCGCAACACACGCACACACACACACACACACACACACACACACACACACACACACACACACACACACACACACATACACACACACATACACACACACATACACACACACACCTTGTTCCTTTGCTGTCATCTCTTCCTCTCATTTTCTACCTTGCTGTTCCATTCACCAATATGTGTTCCATTTAATCTTATATACTATTTATTAGAATTGATAACTGGGCACATGATTAGATATGCATGCGGGTGCTTGATATGTGTTCTTAATTTTCTCTTCTAGATTTTCATCTCTCAGGGTCAGCTTGAAGTTGTGTGTGTTTTCAGATGATTCTAACATTTTAATATGGTTCTGCGCAGTCTACTGGACTTTAAACTCTACTATTTTTGTATTACTAAGACAAATTATTAACAGTTCGAGTGTATATATATAACAACAATCATACATAACAACAGTCATATAAGCACGTGTATCAAGACAGCTCCAGTCGACACGTTCTCGTGGATCACTGTCGAGGAGGTCGTTTAGGTGACAGTGCAGGGGTTTCCCTCCACGTAAATCTTGTCTTAGTGTAGCCATCATCTGTCCAGGGGTTATGCAATACTGGGCTTCCTTTTCTTTCGCTTGTCAGGCTTGAGAGAAGTGAAGGGGGGGGGGGGGAGGGGGAGAAAGGAAGAAGGAAACAGAGTTCGTTCGTTCGTTATTTCTTTTAACGTCTATTCGCATAATTATGTGCTTTAAGACGGGGAAAAAAAGGCAAGTAAATATATAAATAAATATTAAGATAAGATAAGATACAGAGACGTGTGTGGGATGAATGAATCTATGAAATCATAACGGCATTATAACATATGAGGTAAAATCAAACAATTGAAAAAAAAAAAGAGAAAGAGAAAAAGAAAGAAAGAGAGAGAGAGAGAGAGAGAGAGAGAGAGAGAGAGAAACAGAGGACAGAGACAGAGAGACAGAGACAGAGATAGAGAGACAAGAGACGCAGGAAAAAGAGTATGGAGCTAAATTTGTTCAAGAGAGATTCATCTCATTCGGACAATTCCATACACGCTCCACCCAAATCTGTTAGCAAATCATCTGGCAGACTCCCTGAGCCTGCGCAAAAACCTTATGCCCTGGCAAGATCTTGAAATGGTATGGGGAGTGGGGGGGGGGGGGGTGCGACAGAGGGGAAGGAACCTGTCCAACACTAAACTGACACCACCAGAATGACGAAAACATTAAGATGGTCAGTGAACAGGCCAGATTTTAATTTACGAAGCTGGGACTGAATCAGATACTGAGTCCAAGGCCCTATCAAAATGAACCAACCATTCCTCGGAAACGTAATCCGCCAAAGGGAAGAACCAACGACAAATGCGTTATGAGGTTATAAGCATGAGTTCTAACAACTGAGCTACTTGGCTACTACAACAGAAAGAGAGAAAGAGAGACAGAGAGAGAAAAAGACAGAGAGACGAGCGCGCACAGACACACAGACGAGAGACAGACAGACGGACAGACAGAGACAGAGAGAGACAGAGAGACAAAGAGACAGACACACACACACGCACAGAGAGCAAGAGCGACAGAGAGAGAGGAGAGAGAGAGAGAGAGAGGAGAGAGAGAGAGAGAGAGAGAGAGAGAGAGACAGAGAGAGAGAGACAAAGAGAGACAGAGAAACAAGAATAAGAGAGAGAGAGGAGGCAAACAAACAACAGACAGCCAAACAGACAGACAGGCAGACAAACACACAGGCAAAAGACAGAGGATTAGTGTAACGATCCAGAGTAGGACGAGGGGAACCGGGACAGGAAACGGTAGTGTGGTGGTTGTGGTGGGGGTAATGCTTCAGAATCACTAAAAGTTAGCGTAACCTCACGTTATCTATCTAAAGTCAATGGGCCTTCTCTGAATGCCTCATTTCAAGACGCCTGACGACATACAAGCATGGTAATGATGCAGTTTAGATCTCTGACGACGAAGAGAGACCTAAACTGCACGAAAAAGATATAAACTGCACCATTTTCTCCGCAAACAGATCCCTAGGAAGAGAGCGACGTACACTGCACCACTACCACAGTATGAGTATCTGTCCCTACTGAGATTAAAATCACACACACAGACATACATACACATAACATACACATACAAATACATATACACATATACATAAAACGGTATAACACGCCCGAGCACTCGTTCAAATACACGCAGACACGCGCAGCACACATCTCTGTACTTTTATGGCAATAAAAACAATCCGATCTCTGTCTCTGTCTGTCTGTCTCTTTCTCTCTCTCTCTCTGTCTGTGTGTGTAAGTGTGTGTGTGTGTGTGTGTGTGTGTGTGTGTGTGTGTGTGTGTGTGTGTGTGTGTGTGTGTGTGTGTGTGTGTGTGTTGCGCCACACATGTTCCTGTATGATTATGACATTTAAAAAAAAAAGAAGAGAGAGAGAGAGAGAGAGAGAGAGAGCACAGCACAGCACAGCACAGCACAGAGCAAAGAGATTTCATATCTGACAGATTGAAGATTTATATACAGAACGGGGCATCAACACTATTATTTGCCAGCATGATTCAGCGAGTTCGCTAAGCACGCTCAATGTTTTATTCATTCACGCTTTGTTGGACACAAACAGAAGATATCAATGTCGGGCGTCGTGACACTTGAAACCCACAGAAACTTACTTCGGGTTTGTAGGATTAGACGAAGTGATGTCATTGGAAAATCGCCACTATACTACTTTTATTTGCCGCCTTGTATGACAAAATAGCTCGTGTGGTTTAGTAGTCGGTCGCTACTCATTTTCCGCGCGTGGTGCACACATCTAAAAAGAGCTTCTTCTGTCTTTTCGGCAATCATGTACTCTTGTCTTCCTTCAAGTCTAACTTGAAGACTCAACTTTTCGTCCAGCAGTGATCTTCCTCTGCACGTGCCCAATCCTTCGTCCCACTCCACTCCCGCCCCGCCCCCGCCCCCACCTCCCTGTAATTGTGTGCTTTGTGCCCTTGAGTTTTGTAATTGTGAGTGAATGTTTTAGTGAATGAATGGAGTAGGCTCTTTGATTTGACCTGTATATCAAGATGTAGCGTCTTAAGAATATCACTGTTATTAGTTATTTTATCATCATCATCATTATTAATATTAGTAGTAGTAGTAGTATCATTATTGTTGTTGCTAATAATAATTATGATAATAATAACTAATAATAATAAGTTGTAGTAGTAGTAATAACAATAACAATAATAAATAATAATAATAATAATAATTAGTTGTGGTAGTAGTATTATGATTATTATCAAGATCATCATCATCATCATTATTACTATTATTATTATATTATTGTCGTACCATTCTACCAGATTTTTGTACTTCGCAAGGAAACTGTGACCTTGAAGAAACTTCGGTTGAAATATAACCTGATGTGACGTGATGATAATGATATACTGTCACAACGGTCGAAACATTTTAAACATTGTCCCGAGTACCTGTGAAAGTGCTGTTCCACAGATCTCAGAGGATCTGATTCAAGGCACTGTTTTGGTCTGTCTGATTTTGATCCGGAGCTTTACCTTTTAGTTTTATACTTTCGTGACTCCTCAACAGTCCACATGCGGGCCATAGTAGCTCAGTTGGTTTGAGCGTCGAATTCACAAGCTATGATTGTGGGTTCGAATCCCGGGGTGCGCTATATTAAAACTGGCTTTCTCACTGTCTCATCTTAACATCATTGTTGTTCTGGTGGTGTCAGTATGGACATTGTTGTTCTGGTGGTGTCAGTATGGGATCAGATAAGCCCCCCCACCCTCCATTCCGGATGCTTTTGCATCCGGTGCGCTATATAAACTGGCCTTCTCACTGTCTCATCTTAACATCATTGTTGTTCTGGTGGTGTCAGTAGGGACATTGTTGTTCTGGTGGTGTCAGTATGGGATCAGATAACCCCCCCACCTCCTCCATTTTCCTGGGATGGCTATCCTCGTCGGCCACATCACTTGAGTGGGTGTCGACGTAAAAACTGAACCAAACCAACAGTCGTACGGTCTGCATACAAGTTTGTTACATACATGCACAAAAACATGCTAACTCCTGGTTTGTTACATACAGACATACAATAGGATACCTCTCTCTCTCTCTCTCTGTCTCTGTCTGTCTGTCTCTGTGTCTCTCTCCTCCCCCCCTCTCTCACGCGAGCGAGCGCGCCACCCCCTCCACCCCTTACACGCATCTATGTTTGATATGAAACAATCTCCTGTTGTCCCCCCCCCCTCCCCATTTTTCAAGGGAGACTGAAAAACAAGATATGCTTATTGGTGCGTGTGTGTGTGTTTGTGTATGTATGTGTAAGCGTGCGTGTGTGTGTATGTGTGCGCGCGCGTCGGCATGTGTGTGTGTGTGTGCGTGTGTGTGTATGTGTGTGTGTGTGGAGCGCGCGGCGTGCATGGGAGAAAGAGCACAAACGTGCGTCTGTCCAAATGTGCCCGCTTGCGTCGCGCGTGCGAATGCATACGTGCGTCTAGAAGCATTCGCGCGTGTTGTTATTTATGCATAATGTAAACTTGTCTTGTGAGCCTCTTTGGCTTTGCCCACACAGTATGTGACCGACATTCATAAACGTGTCTTCTTTTTTGCTCGTTTGGCATGACAAGACGTTCATGGGGTGACTTATTATGATTATCATGACACATTTTTATTTTTAATGACCCACAGGGGTAACGATGGGCCTGCATAACACTGCCTTAAAAGGACAATGAATTTTCCAGTTGCTGCAAGCTTTGCAGTGCGGTGCACATATATAAAGACGACACAAGATTTTGAGAGAGAGAGAGAGAGAGACAGACAGACAGACAGACAGACAGACAGAGAGACGGAGAGATGGAGAGACAGAGAGAAAGGTTTTAAGAGAGAGAGATAGAGGGAAAGAGAGAAGAGAGAGAGAGAGAGAGAGAGAGAGAGAGAGAGAGAGAGAGAGAGAGAGAGAGACGAAAGAGAGACGAAACAGAGAGACGAAACAGAGAGACGAAACAGAGACAGAGAGATAGATTTTGAGAAAAGAGAGAGAGAGAGAGAGAGAAGAAGAAGAAGAAGAAGTAGAACGGAAGGAATAAATGAGGAAATTAGCGAGCGATACAAAGAAACATACAGGCAGAAAGGAGAGAGAAATCAAGACAGGGAAAGTGGGAGAGACAGGGAGGGCGGGAGAGAAAGAGGGCTGAGTGAGAGAAAGGTAAGGAGAAAAGGGGGAGAGACAGGGAGGAGGAAGAGAGACAGTAGGAGAGAGAGACAGAGACAGAGAGAGAGGTGGGGAGGACAGAAAGAACACAGAGATGAGGAAGAGAGAAGGAGTGAAGAGAGAGAGAGAGAGGAGAGAGAGAGAGAGAGAGAGAGAAAGAGAGAGACAGAGGGACAGAGAGAGACACAGAGAGAGCGAGAGAGAGAGACCGGGAGAGAGAGAGAGAGAAAGAGAGACAGAGAGAGAGCGAGAGAGAGACAGAGAGACAGAGAGAAACAGAGGGACAGAGAGAGAGACGGAGAGAAAGAAAGAGAGGGAGGGATAGAGAGAGAGCGAGAGAGAGAGAGAGCGGGAGAGAGAGGGAGACAGAGAGAGAGAGAGACAGAGAGAGAGAGAAGACAGAGAGAGGAGTGAAGCATAAGACACGAAGAGAGGGACATGGGAGAGACGCATGTGTCTTTGTTGCTCGCTTGCTTGAGCGGTACGTGCGCGTGTGTGCGTGTACATAGCAGGAGTGTGCACGTGAGCGAAAGAGAAAGAGAGATAACCAGACAGACAAAAACATGACAGAAAAGAGCAACTGTCTTTTAGAACGATCAGAACTGTCTACCTTAATCTAAAGTGGGAGAAGAAAGGAGAAAAAGAGGAACATTGTGTGATTATATTCCACTCCAGACGGAGTATGTGTCAAGTTTGCATGGGGAGAGAGGTGCATGCGTGAGCGAGAGAGAAGACAGGATCCGGACACAGACGATGAAAGTGGATAATGTGTTTGTCTTATATATATATATATATTATATATATATATATATATATATATATATATATATATGTGTGTGTGTGTGTGTGTGTGGTGTGTGTGTGTGTATGTGTGTGTGTGTGTTTACACACACATATGTATGTATATTATATACATATGTCTGTATATATGTTTGTGTATGTGTATACATACATACATATATATTTATATATGTACACACACACACACACACACACACACACACACACACACACACACACACACACACATACACACACACACACATATATATATATATAATATAAATATAAACACACACACACACACTACACATATATATGCAGAAAGAGAGAGATATGTATGCTATAAAATATATCTATATATGTACAAAAATATATCTGTATACATGTATCTGTGAGAGAGTATCATACAATCACAGAGAGAGAAAGAGACAGTGAAAGAGAGAAGCAGAGAGAGAGAAAGAAAGAAATGAGAGAGAGGACAGACAGACAGACATACACACATACAGAGACAGACAAGACAGAAGACAGACAGACAGACAGATAAATGTGACAGAAATGAGCAACTGTTTTAAGAGCATCAGAGATGTCTACTTTAATTTGAAATAGGAGAAAACGAGAAAAATGGAAACATTGTGTGATTCTCTTGCATGCCAGCAATAATATGAACTTGGCATGCAGGCTTGGTGTGCTTTCAGAAACTGTCGGCACACACACGCACAGCATACAACCACACACACACACACACATGCGCGCGCGCGCACGCGTATCTAAGCACGAGCACGCGCCCACACACAACACACACAAACACTCACTCACGTAGAACAGTCACCCCTTCTGTATTTTCAGTGTTTCTAAACTTTCAATTGTGATGACTCGAAAGATAAAATATTCTGTGTCTTTAAGTAGTCTTGTGTTCGCACCTCTTTTGTATTTTTCAGTCTAATATTTCAGTGGTGGTACAGTAGGCTTCAGCATCGTTATTCTTATTGTTTGTTTGTTTGTTTGTTTGTTTTTTTCTTTCTAAAACTTTCAAATGCATGTACCATCTTGTTTCATCTCAGTTTTAAATGCAGTATCTCCATCCTACCATTGTGCATTAACAGAACACTTGGAACTTATCCTGATTCGTTGTTTTCTTTGTTGTTGATGTTGTTGTTGTTGTTGTTGAGGACACTGGTCTGTTTATGAATTACAGGTAACTTAAATACACGTAAACATACTGGACAGATAGGTTCATTTCTTAGGTACCTCCCCTTGAAGGCCAATTAGCCTTCTTGTCTTTTCAAGTCTTACTAAAAAGAACGGGTGGCGCTGCACTGCGGCGACATGCTCTCCCTACGGAGAGCAGCCCGAATTTCACGTGGTAAATCCATTGTTTCAAAACACACAGACATAATTATATACACATATACATGTATATATAATATATATATATATATATATATATATATATATATATATATATATATATATATATAAACATATGTCTACGGAGGAAATATTTTACAAAATATAAAGTCACAGCATAATACATACACACATGCACACAAGCACTCAAGCACGCACACGCACACGCACACACACACACACACACACACACACACACACACACATATACACACACGCGCGCGCGTGCTCGTGCGTATACACACGAAAGCCTGACAGTGTTGTCAATACGGATATTCCTTGTGCATATTTCTTTCTGAAAAAAAAAAATCTATCACAAAAATACCCCTGATATACGCTCGGAAAGAAGGAGAAAATTACATAGCCTGACCCTTCATTCTTCCTATCTTCGTGAAATGCCAAATAACTGACACATACCTTCCCCCCTTTTCTCCAGAAATTTGGACACGATTTGTGAAGTCATTCTTTCTCTGTCTCTGTCTCTGTCTCTCTGTCTCTCTCTCTCTCTCTCTCTCTTCTTGGTCGCCCTTCTCTATTCTATTCAGCAGAAAGCGTGGTTGTGGAAAGTACGCTGTGGGTGTTTAAAAGAAATAACAACTTTCACTGTTCTAAGAAAAGAACTGTCTTCCTATCAATTTGCCCTGCCACCCTACTCAGTTTCACAACTTCCTGCGTTTTTACCCCATCCTGTACATTGCTCCTGCATCACTACACCCACACGCCGCTCATTCTGCTTCTTTAATACACCTGTACAGATACAGAAAGTAAGTTCAACAAGAGAACATGGCATAAAGGAATACAGGATCTGAAACAATTTTTCAAAATGCGATAATAACGATATCAATGGGAATGATAGTTACGACTGTGTGGAGTTCAATGATGTTATGGAGTTCAATTCCAGATTTAGATTGCGTGACAAGGCTGTATTCTACGTTTATTTTAAATTGCGTGACAAGTCTGTACTCTACGTTTATTTTAGATTGCGTGACAAGGCTGTACTTTACGTTTATTTTCGTATGATATTCCGGCGTCTATCAGGCCCGAGAGATACAGACAATCCCGGTGTTGGTCGAGAACTTGGAGCAACACCCTCGATGACGTGTCCATAAAGTGGATGAGACTTGACTGTGTGGTCCCAATCTTTATATGAAGCCCTAAGCATGCTTAACTCTTAATAATAATAATAATTACAATATTTATATAGCGCAAAATCTTGATAAAATCAAATCAAAATCAAAGCTTCAACAGAAGCTGGACGGGATCGAAGTTATCTCTCAATGTTTTTCTTAGGCTGACGGGGATTCGAACCCACAACTTTTTAGTTGTAGTCTGTATAGCCAACACACAAAAACTCACTCACATAGAACAGTCACCTTTTTTGTATTTTCAGTCTTTCTAAACTTTTATGAGTAAAGGGGAATTAGAGCACCTGGTCACAACAGGAGAGCTGAAGGGAAAGACCCAGGGAGAAAATACAGGATAGATTTGCAGGGTGGCTGAGGACAGAGAAGGTGGGAAGTGTACCTGCAGCGCCAAGGAATAGATTCAGTATGGTGGGCCATGATCGCCAACGGCATGCGGCAGGGCACATGATGATGACTATGGCAGCTAACCACTTTGCCACACTCACTGGTACTACCCTCAACTTGGAGAAAGTGTGAAGAAAGTTATCGCCTTCCTTGAAATCTCTTGTTGCTAGTTGTTCATAAGAGGCTAAGCTTAGCTTAACCCTTTGACTCCCGCACCCTGTCCACCAGCATGCTGCATTGTCAACCATGCTAGCAAAGCAAAACCTTAACCATTTGACTCCCTCATCCTATCCACCAGCTTCCTGCAAGAAGCTGGTGGATAGGATGAGGAAGTCAAAGGGTTACGTTTTCGCAGTTGGTGGATAAGGGTGCGCGAGTCAAAGGGTTAAGGGATAGGGAGGATGAAGGGGAGGAAGGAAATGAAAGAAAGTGATGGAGGGGAGAGAACCAAATTTGATATGACATAGGCCAAAGAATCCATTCACAGATGGGAATTGGGGGTAGGGCTGGAGGTTACAGGAGTTACCGACAACTTGCAATGCTGTACATCAAATATCGATTGCCGAAATGACACAACAGGACGGGCACGCCATATCAGAGTGTCTCTGTTATAACATAATCCTGCTATACCTAACATATATCTATAGGTGAATGGAAACGAAGAATTACGGTATGCTTGTGCATCTGGTGACAACATGAATTGAATATCTGTTGGACTCAATGATAGGGTCCCAAGTCTGATTGCATTACTTTGTTGTTAGCACGCCGTAATCATAACGCTGAGGTCACCCGCGCTAACTCTTCTTTTGGTTTTTGTTGTCGTTGTTGTTGTTGTTGTTTGTTTGTTTGTTTGTTTGTTTTTAGATGGACAGCCGTGGACTCAAGACCTGATATCCCGATATCAAGCCCAGCCTGCAATATTAAAAACTGGACTGTTTGCTGCCCATCTGTTTCCATCATTCTGGTGGTGTCAGCTTAGTGTTTCACAGGTCCCCCCCCCCCCCCCCAAGCTTTCCCACGTCAAAACCTTACCAGCGCATAGGGGTTCGTGCTGGTTCAGGAAGTCTGCCAGATAATGGTTGGCAGATTTGGGTGGAACACATATGGAATCAAAAAAACTCCAAACTCCTCTAGTCTACATGAAGAAGCCAGCCCCCTTAGAATCAGGTAGCAGACGGCTCTCAGAGTTTCGACACATATTGTCAATATCAGCCGAGATACACCTGAGGACGGCTGCTTTAATATTCAGCGATTCTGTCAGTTCTTCGTGAGTGAAGATTCTTGGTAGTCAACACTTCTGCTGGTGGTCCTCAATATCGATCTTTCAGTTTGCGAAGGGGATTTTGTTGATAATAAACCATTCCTCCAACTGCCAACTATCAAGTTGAGAGAGGAGGGAATTCAGAACTTTTACTGAACATCCGCCTAAAATACAATAGTCAGTGGGGGTGAAGAATTATTGTTAGTAGTATTAAGGTCTTTGTTTGAAGTTTTTGAGAGAGGTGGAGGGAGGGAGAGAGAGAGAGAGAGAGAGAGAGAGAGAGAGAGAAGAAACACAGAGAGATAGAGAGAGTAAATATTCAATTTTATCTATACATCCATCTGTCAGTCCATCCAGATGTATTTGTTTATCATTCATTATAAATATTCGTATTTTATCCACACTTACGGTAAAGTTATGAAAGTCATAAGAATAACAAACAGCACAATGTGCACACGGACACACACACACACACACTCACGCACGTGCGAAAGCGCGCACACACACACATAAACACACACACACACACACACTCTCACACACATACGCACGCACGCACGCACGTGCACACACATACACACACACACATTCACACACGCTCGTGCGAGTATGCTGACATATTGTGTGCTTGTGGTACACACACACATGCACGTGCCTTTCAAAATACACATTCCAAAAGGAAGAACAACAAACTGATATTATGGAACATAATATTATATTAAGGCATACAAACAACCAGCTTGTCAGATTTGTATGCTTACTTAACTGATTGGTCGGTTGATGTGATTTTTGTTTTGTTTGCTTTCATTTCTGTTTGTTTCCTCTCAATGGACGGTTGGTTAGCCCGTTTTTAACTTCTATTTTGGTTGGTTGTTGTTGTTGTGATTATTATTGCAGTAGATGCTGTTATATTGTTGTTACTGGTTGTGGTAGAAGTTTGTTTGTTTGTATGTTTGTTTGTTTGTTTGTTTGTTTGTTTGTTTGTTATAAGATAAACAGAAATGTGACATTCCAAATAAGCAGAATGACATGCAGCGTCTAGATCCTCGTGGCATATTCAAGACCACAAATCATTACCAGCACGTCTCTCTCTCTGTCTCTGTCTGTCTGTCTCTCTGTCTCTGTCTGTCTGTCTGTCTGTCTCTCTCTCTCTCTTACACACACACACACACACACACACACACACACACACACACACACACACACACACACACACACACACACACACACACACACACACAAACACACACTACTCAAACTCCTTTAAAAAAAAAAAAAAAACGACCCAGGAAACTGCAGCGGTTGTCACAGCGTAAAAAGACGATAACTAGTGAGCTAATCCGTCCAGAAAACCACCTGGCATACTCCGAGGTTTTTGTCAGGAACCGTAACTAATGGCCAAGGGAGGAGATAAGTACTAAGACAATGAGGTAAGCAGGCGTCAAGGTGAGAAGAACAACAACAAAGTCGGGACGGTTAAGCCAAAGTAACGTCATCTGCTTTGTTGTTGTTGTTTTTTTTTCACTGAGAGTAAGTGAACAAGAACAGGAACACTGGGGTTTTTTTTTTTTGGGGGGGGGTTTCGATTTTTGAGACTGTGGCATAAGCAGAATGTTTTTTTTTAATTTTTATTTTCTTGTTTACATCCAGCCCTTGCCAATAGATTGTCTACACGAATACAAGAAATATGTCTATTGAGGGTATATATTAATACTAAAGGATTACAATATGTGAGTGAGTATGTGTGTATGAGAGAGACAGAGAGCAAGAGAGAGAGAGATGTGTGTGTGTGTGTGTGTGTGTGTGTATGTGTTTGCGCGCATACGTGCCGGTGTGAGGGAGAGAGAGAATGAGAGAGAAAAAGAGAAGAGAGAAGAGAGAGAGAGAGAGAGAAAGAGAAAGAGAGAGAGAAAAATAGAGAGAAGAGAGGCAAAAAGGAAGAAAAGGTGAAGGTAAATAGAAGAATAAGGTTACGCTATTCAACAATTTCTCTTTTATCCGCGTCTTTTCTCAAGTTTAGCAGTAACTGTAACCTTAAAAATATCCAACCTGAGAAAAAAATGAAGAGCTTGGACTACCTCCTGTTTGTCTATTCCCCTCTCCCCCACTCCCTCTACACATACAAAGTGACCGAAGTTGGCCGAAAATTCATGTCTGCAACATTGTCATACCTCCAGTTTGGGCCACTCTACCTTCAAAAATAAGACTTACTGAAAGAAAACAACGCAGAAAAAAATCTCTTGGGCCTAACGTTAGGAGTTACACACACTTTGATAAAGACTCAAATCATTCAAAACATTGGCAAGGTGGCTCAATCGATAAAGCACCCTCTTAGGATGCAAGAAGTCTCGGGTTCGCCACTCCCCTCCGTCCAGGGAATGAACGGTGGCCTGTCTACTAATCTTCTGGCTGAGACGATGTACCGAGGTCTCGTGTGCAGAATGCAATTCGCGCATGTAAACGAACCCAAAGCAACGGAAGAGGTGTCCCCGGTTATCTTCTATTAGCAAAGCCTAATCACAAAGAAAAAGAAGAAGATTCAAAGTTCTATCAACGGAACCTACTAACGCAGAAAAACAAGAAGATTCAAAATTCTATTATCAAAACCTACTTACAAAGAAAAACAAGAAGATACAAAATTCTATTAACAAAACCTACTCACAAAGAAAAACAAGAAGATACAAAATTCTATCAACAGAACGTACTCACAACGAAACACAAGAAGATACAACGACAGATAAAAATTCAGTGGTACTGAAATGTGGAGACTCCCTGGGGAGATCATCACAAATTTTATACGGCGAGTCCGTTTAGAAAAAAAAAGTAGAAAGACATAAATACTGGTTACACGTGCAATGCCTTCGCTGGTGACTTTCGGCAACTTGCCAAGTCATTCTGACTTTGAAGACAACAATCAGAATCATGACTTATCACTATTACGTATTCTATGCAGTTTTCAGGGTGTACTTGTTCCTACAACATTAAGTCTGCTAAGAAATAAAGAGAGAGAGAGAGAGACACACACACACACAGAGACAGAGAGAGACAGAGAGAGAGAGAATAAAAAAAGCTCTCCTAATGTTCGTGGGAAGTAGGTCAGCAACCATGCTCCAACCCGTCTGTCTTCCTCGTGGTTTCCGACCGCATCTTGGGTGATGCAGCCAGACTGCATTAAACATCAATCTATACATAAAACAAGATAAAATGACGAGAAACTGTAAAAATAAATTAGGCGCGACTCTCTCACTCACTCCCACACATGCTCCGATAACCCCAGTTTCTGCTGTTAAAAGTTCATGTTTCTCTCTGTCATCTGTTTCACGCATCCCCCGTCCCACCTGCACCCACACTCACTCACCCCCCCTCTCTC
>CM060311.1:67861918-67871918 GCA_030674185.1 Monoplex corrugatus | reverse complement strand
TGTCATGTTTCTGTCTTATTGCCTGCAGACAGCATAACGAATGACACTGCGCTCATGCAGTCTGGCCATTCCACAGGTCAATCGTTTTCATTTTTTCTGGCCGTTTTGTGGGCATATTTTACTATTTTTCTGACACACAGACAGACAGAATAGAAGACATACTTTTAAGGAAACACCACACACACACACACACACACACACACACACACATACACACACACACACACACACACACACACACACACACACACACACACACACACACACACACACACACACACACACACACCCATCCATTAGTGGACACCTACGTATGGAAGCAGTTCCAAGAGAAACAGAAAAAGTATAAAAAATGTTACATGAACTTTGAAATTAGCAGATCACCTAAGCCGTTTCCTGCCGGCAGAATTATACAATCACTTATGTATAGGTGGAAACTTGATGCATTCAAAACAAAACACACCAGGAATACAGTGTGTTTGTGTGGAAAGAAGATAACGCATAGTCATACACTTTCATGTGTTCGGGTAACACGACATATTCCTACACTCTCTACAAAGACAATTTCTGACATATTTGTCTCACCATCAATAATATATGAATTTTTTGTTAGCCTGTCAAAAAGTCCTGTAGCGAATTACCTTTAACGTGTTATTTCACTTGTTCACCGTTGTGGTTAGTCGATTCTTAGTTTTGACTTATATTCATTTATTCTAGATGTTTATTAATTTTGTTTATTAGATTGTTTGTTTAAATCTTTAATTGTGATAACATTATTTGTTAGCTTTACCTTCCCCTCCTCAAAAATAATTGTTTTCTGGATCATTATTTTTCAAAGATCAAAATTGATAATTTTCATATACCCTTTTCACTCCTCCTGTATTCCCCTCCCCCCCCCTTTCTTTTTTCTTTTTTTTGTTTGTTTGTTTGTCTAAAATCACTTCAGTGAATAGATATTAAATCGAAGACCACCACACACACACACACACACACACACACACACACACACACACACACACACACACACACACACACACACACACACACACACACACACACACTTCACAGAGGCATGGACAGGATTGCTAAGTTTTGATTGTGCCAAAAAAGGCACCTAAAACAGAAAACACCAAGACAATTAAACGCATGGAAATTGTATCTGACTTTTTTTATGAAATATTTTCAGACATAAATATCCAGAGAAGATGAAGTGGATTCCATCTCCACACAAAGACTCAGGATAAAACCTCCACAAATACTAAAGAGAAATATGGGCATGTTGTGTAACACAGGCCACAAGAGCTGTTGCCAGACATGGCGATGCACAATACATAATCATGTAATGTACTTTATCTGGATATATAGCATACGATGGGTGCTACAGTCAAGTGTGTAAGACACAGACTTCTAAACGGATGGCTAGGGGGTCAATCCTATCTGAGTACTTCCCGCTTGGAGCCTACTATTACTACTATTAACAATAATGATATAATGATAAGTGCTTTCTGCTACTATTACTACTACTGCTATTACTGCTATTACCAATAATGATGTAGTAATAAGTGCTTACTGTACTATTACTATTATTGCTATTACTGCTATTACCAATAATGATGTAGTAATAAGTGCTTACTGGTACTATTACTACAACTATTATAACCAAAAATGATACTATAACAAGTGCCTACTGCTACTACTACTACTTTACTGCTACTACTACTACTATTACTACTCCGAACAATAATGATATAATAATGAATGGGATAGTCAAGTGGGTAAACATCAGATTTCCAACCGGAATGTTCTGAGTTCTATCCGCCAAAAGTCTACCTGCTAGGTAAGCTATACAGTGGAGATTTTTCGTCTCTCTCAGGTCAACAAGCCTGCAGATCTGTTAAAATGCCCTTCGTGTGTACACGCTCGCAGACCATCAAACAGGCCCATAAAAGACCTCATGAATCACGTCAGCGTCGGGTGACTTATGCAAACATGAAAAAACACCCAGCGCACACACTCATCGAAGACAGAGTATGCGGACTGTGCACAGACAAACCGCCTGTTCAGTGTGCGGGGGAAAAAAAATACGTGCATACACGCATTACTCAAAAAAAAAGTTTAAAAAATACTGTTGAGAAGACACTGATGTTTGCCCACACCGTTTTCAATTCAAGTCGCAGTTAAAGGTTTTACCTGTTCACCCAGGCCTTCTATCGGTAATATCAAGATTCCTCCTACCTACACCAATATGTCCTAAAACTTTAAACTACCTGACGTGTGGTATTGTGAAATCGTTCATGTTTACGCGTTTTTGACAGTAAGTATCAATAATTGTTAGTTGTCGGTACGTGTTTATTTGTGTGCGTGTATAAGTGTGTGTGTGTGTGTGTGTGTGTGTGTGTGTGTGTGTGTGTGTGTGTGTGTGTGTGTGTGTGTGTGTGTGTGTGTGTGTGTGTGTGTGTGTGTGTGTGTGTGTGTTGTGTGTGTGTGTGGTGCGCGTGTGCGTTTGTGTGTGTTTATGAATGTGCTATACATGAGTTTAAATGTAATTTAAGTGTAGTTGAAATGAGTTTGGGGAAAAGCTCTATGCACAAAAGAATATCACCATCATCATCTTCATCTTCATCATCATCATCGTCATCTTATTTGCGACAGGAAAAAGAAACAACTTGAATTTCTGCAGGTAAAAGTTTTCCTACCGTCAATAAAATTGCCCTTGTCCAAAAGATTTGCGGTGGTCTCTGAAACATTCGAATTTTCTAGCAAAAATTTCAATTTATCATCGTGGAAGATGCTGGTCCACCATAGCCTACTAGTATACGTACTGCGCTCTGAGGAGAATCGACGGAACCAAAATAGACCTAGAGGAATGACATCAGCTAATTTTTAGGAAATGTGATACGACAAGCTGTCATTTCTGAAACTTCCAAACAGACACAGTAAAAACAACGTGGCCAGCGTTCCTGGCTCATCACCGTATCGTTCATTGTTTTAGTTTTGGTTGTTGTGCAGGTTGCTGGTGGGTTTTGTTGTTGTTGTTGTTGTTGTGGTGGTGGTGTAGCGGTGGTGTCGGTGGTAGGTTGTGGCGGTTGTGGTGATATCTGACAACTCTTCGTGTGGGTTTGACAAAATGGTTTTGCCTTGCGTTTGTTTGTTGTTGTGTGTGTGTGTGTGTGTGTGTGTGTGTGTGTGTGTGTGTGTGTGTGTGTGTGTGTGTGTGGTGTGCGCGCGCTCGCGCGCGTGCGTGTGCTTGCCTGTGTGCGCGCGTGCACACACACACACACACATACACACTCAAACACACACGCTCACACACACACACCATTTGTCTGGAACGATTCCTCTGCTAATCTTTACTAAACGTGTATAGGAGGATGAAATGTCACACTGAACCTTCTGGCTCTTCTTTTTCCATGGTTTTGTTTTGTTTCGTTTTGTCTTAGTTTTGTTCGTGAGTGAGTTATGGACACACCCCAAAAAAAGTAAGTACAAAAATCTGAAGTTAACCAGAATAGGTGCTGTCGAATTCTGGTATTTCCGACCGTGAGACAGTCACGAGAAGCCATATTTCGTGTTGACTTGTTTGTGATCTCTGTAAAATTGGCCGAGAGTGGTCGAGGTTAACAACTTACCATTTCAGAGAGTTCTTCATGATGACCCATTTGATTGGTCGAGTCTTATCAAACATCAAATTAGTGGAGCGCTGGATTCTGGAATTAGGAACTTGATCAACAGGAGTGTGGATTTCGGAGTTTGTTCAAGAGGGGTTTATTGCATTTGGACAGTTCCATATTTGCTCCATATCAAATTAGTGGAACGCTGGATTCTGGAATTAGGAACTTGATCAACAGGAGTGTGGATTTCGGAATTTGTTCAAGAGGGGTTTATTGCACTCGGACAGTTCCATATTTGCTCCATCCAAATCTGCCACCAATTATTCGGCAGAGTATTTGGATCTGCACAAAAACATACGCTGGCAAGGTTATGAAACATTAACTGACACCACCAGAATGACCGAAGCAGACAGGCCAGTTTTTATGTTGTGAGCTGGGAGTGAACTCGAGACATCAGATATTGAGTCCATAGCTCTACCAAAAGAACAAACCGACCCTCTGGAATAGGGAACCTTTCTACTCAAACAGTTATGCACTGCCTTTGAAGACCAAATCTGCAAAGACTCAGATTGGGGAAAGCCTAAAGTTCTTTTGTTTTGTGCCAAAACTATGTATGTAGGCGTCATCACAAGTAAATGATCATTAATTAAAACAGCAGCGATCAGTCCATTCCTATTTATTTTGCGGGCTGGGATTGAACTTGAACGCTCAGAACCCTTAAGAGTGCAGATCTTGCACCTAAACCAATCGGTTTATTTGGGAAAGACTCGTGTGATGTGCGTGGCAAAACGACAATGTATTGTGATGTGCGTGGCAAAATGACAACGTATTTTCTCACTTCCAGAAGGAATTAGGAACACTTATTTTACTGATATGTAAACTCTTGGGTTGTGTGTTTCTTTTAGAATGACAGTGGGCCAGTCAATGAAGAGACGTTGTGTTTTGTTTCATTTATAGATATGCTTTGTTTTGTTGATTATGAACACAATGCCTGATGGGCAATCTTTGTGGAAAATAAGATACACTGAAAGCAGTAACTAACTCGGGACAGACAGACAGCAGAAGGTCTTCAGAGGAGAAACCCCTGACAAGCAAGTGTTTCGGCCCTTACCTCCTGACACTCTAAGGGGGCCAGACCGCATTCAGATCATGACTCCTAGTTGCCCTTTTGCTGAGAAAATGTTCAGATTTATACGAATGGAAAGAATTATGTATGACAACCAACGTGACTTTATATACGTCACCGTACGGAAGGATAAACAGGAACAGAACAACTGAATCTGACTCCATTGTTGGATAGAGTTGCATGTATCAAGCCATCGAGTCGGCACAACAGTAAGTTAACCAAACAGTAAATGGTTGTTGAATTGAATTGAACTGAATCAAGCCGCCGCTCCATCAACCTGCAAACATCTGTAACTGCGGTAGCCTACATAGGTCCGTGTGTTTTTATCTTACATGACAGACTGATGCGCAGTACTATTCATGGAAGACCTTTGGAGATAACCACCAACCTCTCTCACCGGACCTCTCGCCTTTAAGGTCAATACTCGACCATAAGGACATCAACCACTTCACCGTTTTTCTTTTTAATCTCGTGCTCTGGTTTTCACTGACCTTCAGCCATTCAGCAAACGATATCTTTGTTTCGTTTTTTTCTTTTCTTTCATCACATATTTGATATAAATATAATTATTATTATGTTTAGAGACCTTAATTTCTCTCAGGGCTTGCACTTTCACCTTTTTTGTTGTTGTTGCTATACCTCCCCATTTCAACAAAAAGGGACAGATTCTGTGAACAGCTGGGTGGACTGGGGTAGTATATTCAATGGAGGGTACGAACTGGTCACCCATCCGTATGGTAGCCAAGCTTGATCGAGCTTTCAGAGCCTTTTGTTAATCGTGGGCAAATATTCTAAACACTACTTCATTCTGTTCCATCCAATAAAACAAAACCTAACTTTTGTCAGCGTTTTCGTCTCAAGAATTAATATAAAAATCACACATATAACAAATGATGGGGGAACAAACGATAAAACCAGGTAAAGAAGGAAACCTAAAACCCGTATTATGCGTTTTACAATAGACTGGCTTTTGTCTCGACTACATCTGCTAACTCAGACTGACATTTTATTTGTACTTCTGGATTCTTAGCAAACTACACACAGGGGGTTTGAGTCTGTCTATTGTGTAAGCGCAAACAGATCCCTAAAAACGCTGGCTCAGAAACAAGCACCGAGCCAAAAAAAAAACAAAAAAACGAGAGATTATTGAGTTAAGTTTGTTTAGTTTTCTTTTTCTTTCTTGTCTTTTTCTCTCCCTTTCTTTCCCCTTTTCCAAAGCCAGCACGAAAGAGGATTACAACGAACACGCGAGAGTTATTGCGTATGAAAGACAAAACACGATTTTTCAATGGGAAAAACCCAGAAATCTAAGAAAAGGGCATACATATCATTTTCCCGCGAGCAAATCGATGGTAGCCCAATGGCGTCGGAAGAGCAAACTGTAACCGATATATAATCGATATTCGTTTCTTCAACTGCTAAAGAATAGTTTTCTTACAGCAGCACCAAACTCAAATTATCTCTTGTGTTGAATTGTAGTGATATACCAATCAACAGTAATGGTCGCAAAATGTTTACCTTTGTTTCACAGTTCACGCTGCTCATATGCGTGACCAGCAATTTCAACTGTCCAGAAAAGATGCTTAAAAAGTTTGCACGGAGACAACTACATTTCTTGTTCAAGATTTTGATTTTCTTTTTAAATCTACTATTTGGTAGTCAATATGCGTGCACGTGTAAATGCATTAAAACACTGTAAAATCTTATTATTCAAGTATTTTTCTATCTCAAAAGCGTGCACATTTGTCACCTTTAAACCCACTATGTATCATCCCTGCACACAGACCTTTACGTGTGTTTTACTGCGTAATCTCATATTGCATATGAGAAATTCGCTTTTAGTTTGTTTGGGTCGTTTTCACTAACTAGTCCCCAACCACGACGCCTCACAACAGTTATTTCACCATATCTACCTAAATCTCTCTTTAACCGTATATTTCAGTAGTTTATTTCATTAGCATTATTTTTCAAAAGATTTTGGCAAAGCATAACACTGTCATTGCCGTCTGATTCTTTAAAAAATCCTTTACCTGTTTATTTTAACTTTATTGGGAAAGCTGACTCAACTGATATGCAGAGGGACGACATGCAAATATGATTTGACTCGAAGCAAAACTTAACATGCCACACAGTTTTAAGTTTTTAGTTTTTTTCAAGACGGTGTGTACTAGTTTAATAAGTTTCATAAGCATGGAACACAATACACACACGCCAACACGGACCTCTTTGCTTCATTAAAACTAACAGCAAAAGAAGAAGAACACAAAGAAAGAAAAGAGGGTTTATACGTTCAAAAGGCATTCATCAAAATGGGACAGTTCCATAAGCACTTTGTAAAAATCAGCAATGACTGCCACAACTAAAACAAATCCTATGCATGCGAGTTACAAGTACTCGTTCATTTATTTATTTATTCATTTATTTATTTATTTACTTATTTACTTATTTAAATATTTTCGTTCAAGCACGGTTGCGCTTTAAATGGTCAGTCCGGTGATCTGAATGAATGGTGTATTTTCATCAAGTCCTCTTTGCTGCCCCATAGTTGATGTCAGAACACCGTGCATACACGCGTCCCAGGAAACATAACTATGCCTCCAACGGATAAGAGGCACTGAAATGAAGGAAACAGCCTGGCGTTGATGTCAAAGACTAACATGACACTAAGAATGACTGGCACATTAGGATGGACAAAATGCAGAAATTTCATCACGTCCAGTGTAATGCTGGACTCTGAAGAGTTCCGAACTGCACTCAACATTTCACTACGTTCAGTGTAATGTTGACCTGTCAAGGTATCAGATCTGGACTCAACATCCGATCTGAACTCAACATCCGATCTGGACTCAACATCTTATTACGTTCAGTGTAATGCTGAGCTCTGAAGGTATCAAATCTGGACTCAACATCTTATTACGTTCAGTGTAATGCTGAGCTCTGAAGGTATCAAATCTGGACTCAACATCTTATTACGTTCAGTGTAATGCTGAGCTCTGAAGGTATCAAATCTGGACTCAACATCTTATTACGTTCGGTGTAATGCTGAGCTCTGAAGGTATCAAATCTGGACTCAACATCTTATTACGTTCAGTGTAATGCTGAACTCTGAAGGTATCAAATCTGGACTCAACGTTTTATTACGCTCGGTGTAATGCTGAGCTCTGAAGGTATCAAATCTGGACTCAACATCTTATTACGTTCAGTGTAATGCTGAGCTCTGAAGGTATCAAATCTGGACTCAACATCTTATTACGTTCAGTGTAATGCTGAGCTCTGAAGGTATCAAATCTGGACTCAACATCTTATTACGTTCAGTGTAATGCTGAGCTCTGAAGGTATCAAATCTGGACTCAACGTTTTATTACGTTCGGTGTAATACTGAGCTCTGAAGGTATCAAATCTGGACTCAACATCTTATTACGCTCAATGTAATGCTGAACTCTGAAGGTATCAAATCTGGACTCAACATCTTATTACGCTCAATGTAATGCTGAACTCTGAAGGCATCAAATCAAGATTCAAAATTTTATTACGTTCAGTGAACTCTAAAGCTGTCAGATCTGGACTCAACATTTTATTACCGTCAGTGTAATGTTGAACTCTGAAAGGTATCCTATCTACACTCAATCTACGAGACTACGAGCCTTCTTATCAGAAGAAGGAGGGAAGAATGCCCGCACAGAAAGAGAGAGGTGCTGAGTTGGATCTGAGTGGGCGGTTGTTGATGGGGGTCATCAGATGTATTGATGGCATTCTGCGGAGACAGACCATCAAACTCCAAGCGCCTGTTTCTAAATCGGGACAGGGTTCCTCCCTATACGTCAGCCCTGGCACGTACACGGTTACGGTCTGATAAGATATGTGTAGTCAACTCTCTCCACTAATTACCGTACGCTGATACCGTGTGATTCATTGCTGACAGCCAGGACTGTAGCTCTGATAGCCTCAGTGGCAAGCAGCTCCAGAAAAATTGACACATGACAAGTCTGAACATCAAGATAAACTTTACAGGCATTGGAACAGTCACTCCACAAGTACCCAAACGATGACAGATGGGGGGAGAGGAGGAGACCAGTGATAAGGAAGAAGCGGTAAAGCGGGAGAGTGAGGGGGGAAAAGAAAAAAAAGAAAACAACAACAACTTTATAGCGGTAACGGCAAAGATGCCGGAAAGAGACTACAATGGCTGGGGAAATTAATGACGACTACGATACGATGGTGGTGATGGTGGTGGTGGTGGTGGTGGTGGTGGTGGTGGTGGTGGTGGTGGTGTGATGATGATGATGATGATGATGATGATGATGAGACGACGACGACGATGATGGTGGTGGTGATGGATGTGATGATGATGATGATGGTGGTGGTGGTGATGATGATGATGATGATGATGATGATGAACGACGACGACGATGATGGTGGTGGTGATGGATGTGATGATGATGATGATGATGATGGTGATGGTGGGGTGTGGTGGTGGTGGTGGTGGTGATGATGATGATGATGATGATGATGATGATGATGATAATTTTACCACTGCAAAACCCACCCATTCCCTCTCCATCCTCAAGACCCACAGCCTATTTCAAATATCCTACCCAATCCACAAAAGCCACGACCGTTAAAAAAAGCCAAACCCCAAGATTCTAACCAGCCCGCCATGTTACCACCGCCTGAAGCACAGGATCAAAGACGCACCCCTATGGAAGCCAGGACTACCAACAACTCTCCAGCCGGCAGTGCAACACAGAAGGAGCTTTTATCCACTGAGATATCTGAGCTGTGGAGCTACAGAGGAGCTTGGTCAATGAAGCGCTAGGTACGGCACCAGCTCCTTCACGTGAAGCCGTTTCAGACAGGTGAGGAACAAAAACGCAATTATTTTTTCTTCATTGATTGCATCATCGTCGTGGTTGTAAAAAAAAAGCCTTGGGTATTTCATTCACAGGGCTGTATACGAGCGTATTATACCCGTAATGCAAGCTCAGGAGAGGCATGGTTTTTAACTACTCGGATGGATGAGCATTGGGTTCACATGCCAACGATTGGAGTTCGAATTATCATGCGCTACATTAAGCCAGCTTTCATAGTACTCATCGTAATGAGCTGTGGTTGTAGTAAACAGGCTGCCTCTTTGGTTGTAGCAGCGTACTGTTAGATGATTTCCCCTCTTTCCAAGGATGTACATCCCGTCGGCACGCAGACAGACAGACACAGATATACAGGAACAGAAAGAAAAAACAGATCCACACGCAGGTACCGAAGA
>CM060311.1:67839418-67856918 GCA_030674185.1 Monoplex corrugatus | reverse complement strand
AAGATTTATAAGCAGACAGGACTGGTCTTATCTGAACAGCTAGCTTCTACTTTCGAAGTATCATCATTATCAACGACAACTTAAACTGAACTGAGAGGAGAACGGACGGAGAGAAAACAGCCATTAACCTATTTCATAATTTTGCTGACTGCTGTTTAAAACACGGAGCGAGACAGCTGGTGTCAGATGAGTCACCAAAGCTAAATGATGATATCACGATTATACAACAGGTGTCGCGTGTTTGCAGCATGGTGACATATGTACTAAAAGAGAGAAAGAGAGAGAGAGAGAGAGAGAGAGAAGAGAGTGAGAGAGAGAGAGAGAGTGAGAGAGAGAGAGAGAGAGTGAGAGAGAGAGAGAAATACAGAGAGAGAGAGAAATACACAGATATGCGTCATAAAGGGTATATTATGCTGACATTTGAACCATTCTATGTTGTCTTTAAAACCATATTTATCAGTGTATGTGATGTAGTGACCGTGTGGTTTAGTATGATGTGGTAGGATGTGGTATCAGTAGTTTGTTCTGTTTGGTGTTGTTTCGGAACCAGAAAACACACGGAAACAGAAAGAGAACGCACATTTAACCCTTTGACTCCTACACCCTGTCCATCAATTCCAAAAACTTAACCCTCTGATTCCTTCACCCTTCCTTCAGGAAGCTGGTGGATAGGGTGAGGGAGTCAAGGGTTAAGTTTCTGTTGGCTAGCAGGTTGCAATGTAGGATATGGTGGACAGGGTGTGGGAGTCAAAGGGTTGATACAGAAAACAAGACAGGCGCAAATTTTCTGCCAACTGACTTTTTGTCAACCATACAAAAAGACAAAGAAGAACACATTTACACAACTGTGTAGAAGGAAAAAAAAAAAAAAACAAGCGGCAAAATCTCTTTTATTTCGTTGAGCAGGAAAGAAAATAAGCCATTTGCTCCTGTTCAACAAAACATCAGTGTGGTCTTGCTACTGTCGTCTCCCTAAGTTTTGTGCACTTGTTGTTGTTTGTCGTCTCTTGTACATGAATGACAAAAGCCAGTTGGCTGAAAATTCGCAGCTGTCTTGTTCTTGTATTAAACACGCGTTCTTCTTTGTGTTTTTGTGTTTCTGGTTCCTGTCTGCTTGAACGCTGGCAGTCACTTTGATTTCAGTTTCGTGTTGTGTTGTGTGTGTCGTGTCGTGTCGTGTTGTGTCGTGTTGTGTGTGTTGTGTCGTTGTTGTTGTGTGTGTTTGTTGTTGTGTGTGTCGTGTGTGTGTGTCGTTGTGTTGTGTTGTGTTGTGTGTTGTGTTGTGTGTGTGTTGTGTGTGTCGTGTGTGTCGTGTCGTGTGTGTGTGTGTGTGTGTTGTTGTGTTGTGTGTGTGTGTGTTGTGTGTGTCGTGTCGTGTCGTGTGTGTGTGTGTCGTGTCGTGTCGTGTGTGTTGTGTTGTGTCGTGTGTTCGTGTCGTGTCGTGTCGTGTTGTGTTGTTTCGTGTCGTGTCGTGTCGTGTCGTGTCGTGTTGTGTTGTGTTGTGTTCGTGTTGTGTCGTGTGTGTGTGTCGTGTCGTGTCGTGTCGTGTCGTTTGTGTTGTGTTGTTGTGCTGTCGTGTCGTGTCGATTGTGTTGTGTTGTGTTGTGTTGTGTTGTGTTGTGTTACGTTGCGTTGCGTTGCGCTGCGTTGCAGTGCAGCGTGGGGTGGGGTGGAGTAGGGTGGGATTGGTTTGGGTTTGGTTTGGTTTGGTTTGGCTTGAAAAGTTGAGGTCTCTGTTACTTCGCTCCCTACGACCTCAGGGTTATGGAACTATCTAGGTAGAACCTCAGGACCTGGCCAGCTCTTGGGTTTATGTACAGGCTTAAGGCGTGTGCCGTGATCATTCTGGATTTTCTCCATCACATGGCACCTGTGAGGATTGTGCATATGGAATTCATTCCGACCGTGGGGACGTCATCTTGAGAAATTGAAATCGAAATTGAAAACTGAGACTGAGACTGAAACTGGTTTGGCTTGGTTTGGCTTGTTGGTTTGGTTTGGTTTGGTTTGGTTTGTTGGTTGGGTTGGGTTGGGTTGCGTTGGGTTGGGGTTCTTTTGCAATTGGGGTTTGGTTTGGTTTGGTTTGATTTTATTTGGTTTGGTTGGTTTGGTTCGGTTGGTTTGGTTTGGTTTGGTTTGGTTTGATTTGATTTGGTTTGGTTTGGTTTGGTTTGGTTTGGCTTGGTTTGGTTTGATTTGCCGTGATATCACTTTGTTTGGTTTGGCGTGGTATGGCTTGATATAATGTGGTTTAGCTTGGTTTGATGCGGTGTGGTGTTGTATGGTGTGGTGTCGATGTCGTGCGAATGTATAATTTGGTTTAATGTGATGTGGTGTGGCGTGTGGTATGGTATAGATTAGTCTGATATGATGTGGTGTGGCCCAGCTTCATTTGGTTGGATGTGGTGTAGTGTTGTGTAGTGTACTTTGGTATTTTAGGTATGTGTGGTACAATTTGGTTTGGTGTGGGTACGATGGTGCGATGTGGTGTTGTTTAATGTAGCTTGATTTGATGTGATGTAGCGTGTATGGTTTGGTGTGGTTTTGTGAGGTTTGGTGTGGTTTGGTTGGTGTGGTGTGTGTGGTGTGGTGTGTGTGGTGTGGTGGTGTGGTGTGTGAATTGAATGTAACTTGTAAGCTGGATACATTGTTTCACAAATCTATTCACCAGTCTGCTCCATCATAGCTTTGTGACAACATCAGTCTGCTCCATCATAGCTTTGTGACAACATCAAAATTTACACGCCAACTCGCACCTTGTACCCCGCGCTCAGCTTCAGACACCCTTTCCCTCCAGGTTCCAAATTATTAATCGTCAGCTAGTGTTCTTGGGCTGTTTTGGGACCATCTGCATGGAATAAACTTCAATTCTGCCTTCGTCTATCACCTACCCTTTCTGCTTTTAAATGCATTTTAAAGGTCTACCTCTTTCCCTGACAATGAATTCTGCAACCGCCTCTTTCCATCAGTCCTATTTTTTTCTCTTCGAGTGTTGTAAGGTGGTGTGCGTATGTTTGGTGGGTGAATGCGGAAATAGCCGGCAGAATCGGTCAAGCCAAAACAGCATTCAAGAAGATGACAAGCATTCTTACAAACAAATGTCTATCAATTAACATCAGAAAGAAAGTCCTTAAATGTTATATAGAACCAATACTGTTGTGCGGTTGTGAGGCGTGGACAGTCAGCAAACAAAGCCAGAGCAGGATCGAGGCAGCCGAGATGTGGTTTCTCAGAAGAATGTTGAGAGTTCCATGGACAGCAAAGAAAACAAACGAGACAGTCTTGATGGAGGCAGACACAAGTAGATCACTCATAAGGAAGATTAGGAAAAGACAACCAACATTTATAGGCCATTTTATGAGGAAGGGGGATTTGGAGCACCTGGTCACAACGGGAAAGCTGGAGGGAAAGAGAGCACCAGGTAGACCCAGGGAGAGAATGCTGGACGGACTTGCAGAGTGGCTGGGGATGAGGAGGGTGGGGGAGATGCTGGGGGCAACGAGAGATAGAGATGGTTGGAAGTCCATGGTCGCCAATGCCAAGCGGCAGGGCACCTGATGATGATGATGCAGATCTGGCGCCATATCAATATTGTAATCGTCATCATCATCACCATTATTATCATCATTGTTGTTATTATTATTGTTACTATTATTATTATCATTATTGTTATTGTCATTATCATCATCATTTTATTTTTGCAGCGTAGATTAGTTTGGTATGATGTGGCGCGGTATGGCCTCATAAATTTTGTGTAGTTTGGTTTCATGTGGTGTGGCGTGCGTGGTTTAATGTGGTTTCTTGCGGTGTGGGGTTGAGTTATGTAGCGCCTACGATAAATCGTGATAATAACAAAGTTTGATATATCATTTACTTGTGATATGAAGCAATGTTTTGTGGTTTGATGTAATCTGTTGCGTGTGATAATGGCATTTTTTCCCCAAGCGAACGCCGCAAGTGTTCTTCCCACACGACGATGTTGTTGTTTTTTTCTCTGTGATAGCTCATTGTACAGTACAACCACACACCCACACACCCACACACGCACACATACACACATCTTTCCCTCTTCCACTTTCTCCTTTCCTCTCTCCTTCCTCCTCTCTCCCCTATCTCCCTCTCTCTTTCTCTCCAGTCTTCTCTTTCTACTCCGATTGATCAATGATTGTTGTCCACGGTATTAAATTATCCTGTGGTTGTAACTGATCATTGTCTTTGATATCTTACTTCAGCGATGGTTCTGATCCCGCAATTTGCAGCCAAACTTATTTCATCTCCAAACACAAAGCCCACCCCTGCTCCCGCAATTTGCAGCCAAACTTATTTCATCTCCAAGCACAAAGCCCACCCCTCCCCCCAAAACCTTTACAATACTAGTAAAAGCAATCATTCAGAAGGCGTGTGCAAGCACGCACACACACAAATGCATGCACGTATACACACACGTACAACACACACACACACACACACACACACACACACACACACACACACACACACACACACACACACACACACACACACACACACACACTGTAAAATCAATGAGCCCAGAACATCGACGAACAAAAGTGAAATTCTCAGTTCATGTGAAAGTGATCTAAAGAAAACAACTGTACAGTGGTAAAAAAATATTTTGGCTATGAATCAGACAAACACACACACACACACACACACACACACACACACACACACACACACACACACACACACACACACACACACACACACACACACGGGGGGGGGGGGGAGAGACAGACAGACAGAGACAGACAGACATACAGAGACAGACAGAAAGAGACAGAGAGACAGACAGGAAAGCGAGACAGACAGACAGACATACAGAAAGACAGAGACAGACAGAAAGAGACAGAGAGACAGACAGGGAAAGCGAGACAGACAGACAGAGACAGACAGAAGGGAAAGAGAGAGAGAGAGAGCCAGCCAGACAGACAGAGAGGGGGACAGAGAGAGAGAGAGAGAAGAGAAGAAAAAAGAGGAGAGAGAGAAAGAGAGAGAGAGAGAGACAGACAGACAGAGAGAAAGAAAGAAAGACAGACAGACAGACAGAGAGAAAGAGAGAGAGAAGAAAAGAGAGAGAAGGGAGAGACAGACAGACAGACAGACAGGCAGGCAGGCAGGCAGGCAGACAGACAGACAGACAGAGATAGACAGACAGAGACAAACACAGAAACAGAGATCGATTGTAAACAAAACTCCCTTTGTGCACTGAGCCCCAGATTATTAATACAATAAGTGGCTGTCTGCTCTTATGAAGGCAGCGGCTCTAATTCATGACATTCAGAGCGACTGCACCCAAGTTGTCTTCCTCTCCGATGCAAAGTCTGTATTGGAAGCACTTGCAGGGGACAAACTTCCACATCTCATGGAAAAGCTGCAAGATGTCGCCAAGCATCGACGTGTGGTCCTGCAGTGGGTTCCGGCCCATTGTGGGATACCTGGAAACGAAGCAGCAGACCAGCTTGCCAAAGATGGAGCCAAAGGAAGACAACCAGAAAAAAGCCTTAGCTTCAGGGAGAAGAAGACCCTTGTGAAGGCAGCCTTCTGCAGAACAACCTCAAAGGATCCATACCATCTCCTTAGCCGTCTGCAGCAGGTGGCGATCTTCAGGCTCAGAACAGGTCACTGTCGCCTGAATGCCCACCTGTTCAGGAAGATGAAGCTGGCCTCATCACCTATCTGTCCTTGTGGTCTGGAAGAACAGACACCAGAACACATCCTTCAGATCTGCCCCCTCTTCCAAGAGCAGAGGGAACAAGTGTGGCCGACGGCAGCTCCCTCCGCACCAAGCTCTATGGCTGCCGACAGGACATGGAGGACACGACAACATTCGTCTCCCTGACTGGACTGACCTTGTGAACGTGCGAACGCAGAAGAAGAAGAAGAAGTGGCTGTCTGCTCCGAAAGAAAAATACTGATGCTCTTTGAAAAAGTGCCTTACAAAAAAAGGACAGTGACAGAGAGAGACAGCGTGCGCGCACGCACTTACGCACACACGCAAGCGCAAGCGCGCACACACACTGCAGACACACACATACAACACACACACACACACACACACACACACACACACACACACACACACACACACACACACACACACACACCCGTCTAATATCACTTATAGTGAAAAGACGTTAAATTAAAGAACGAACGAACACACACACACACACACACACACACACACACACACACACACAAAACCACACACACACTGGAGTCGAGACTGGATTCAAAAGTAAAAGAATATAACAATAAACTCACCACTGAAATTAAAAAGTACGTTTGTAAACCAAAAAAAAACGAACCGAGTAAATGAATACATAAATGGATCAACCGACTTTGCACTCCTGAGTCATCGCCCAGCCGCATCTATGTAATAGCCCCCATTCTCTCTCCTCCTCCTTCCCCATCTCCCCTCTCTTTCATCGCCTCCTTCCCCTGTCCCCCACCTCTCTCTCTTTCTCAGCATTGCAATCTCCCGCGCGTTTCCTTGCCAACAAATAAATTGCGTAATCTTTATTTGGTTTTTTAGTTTGGTTTTTGAGTCAGTTGCCAGGATGCTGTTGAAAAGCACCTCGGCCAAGTATCTTTTGACAAAAGAAACGGTATTTTGCAAAAGAAAAAAAAAAAGAAAGACAACAAGAACAACACCAAAAAATCGGCAAGCCATACTAGTCCCCTCGTTTTTAGTGCTTTTACTGTTTTTGTAATCCAACTGTGTATGAGCAATGATCAAATTAGACACCAAATAAAATTGGAAATGACTTTCGTTGGGACTTGCAGGGTGGCTGAGGACAGAAAAGGTGGGAGATGTACTTGCAGCGAAAAGGGACAGATTCGTATGGAGGGCCATGATCGCCAATGCCATGCGGCAGGGTACATGATGATAATGATGATGATGACTTTCGCTGAAGACAGATTCATGCTATGCAAACAATCCTAAACGATTTTTCAAGGATCATTGCATTTAGACAGTTTCTCTATGTGCTCATATCATCTTTTTTGTAATCCTTTCTATACCACCCTAATAGCCACAGAAAAGAAAAGACTTCCTAAATGTGCCGCAACTGTATCTGCCGCGATTAGCTGGCAGCCTTCTTGAGCCTGCTCAAAATCCTATGCGATAGTAAAGTCTTTAAATGGAAGGAGACATCAAGACATGGATTCTGCGTCAAATTTTACATTAAATTGACACCAAAGGATACAGCCATGGACTCAAGATTTCACGTCTCGAGTTCAATCCTAACTGAATAATAAAAATTGAAATGCAAAAAGATGCGCAGTGCAGCTGCATACAACTGAGGTACGTAAAAAAGTAATAAATTATAACTCCAGCTGCTCTGTCCGCTGCCTATCTTACTGCTCCAAGTCCGCTGCCTGTCTTACAACTCCAAGTCCGCTATCTTACAGCTCCAAGTCCGTTGCTATCTTACTGCTCCAAGTCCGCTGCCTGTCTTACAACTCCAAGTCGCTATCTTTCAGTCCAAGTCCGTTGCTATCTTACTGCCCCAAGTACGCTGTCTATCTTACTGCTCTAAGTCCGCTATCTTACTGCCCAAGTCCGCTGTCTATCTTCTACACCAAGTCCGTTATCTTATCTGCCCCAAGTCCGCTGTCTATCTTACTGCACCAAGTCCGCTGTCTATCTTACTGTCCCAAGTCGCTGTATATCTTACTGTCCCAAGTCTGCTGTCTATCTTTCTGTCCCAAGTCTGCTGTCTATCTTACTGTCCCAAGTCTGCTGTCTATCTTACTCGCCCAAGTCGCTGTCTATCTTACCGCCCAAGTCTGCTGTCTATCTTACGCCCAAGTCTGCTGTCTATCTTACCGCCCAAGTCCTGCTGTATATCTTACTGTCCCAAGTCTGCTGTCTATCTTACCGCCCAAGTCTGCTGTCTATCTTACTGTCCCAAGTCTGCTGTCTATCTTACCGCCCAAAGTCGCTGTCTATCTTACCGCCCAAGTCTGCTGTCTATCTTACTGTCCCAAGTCTGCTGTCTATCTTACTGCCCAAGTCCGCTGTCTATCTTACTGCACCAAGTCCGCTGTCTATCTTACTGCACCAAGTCCGCTGTCTATCTCACTGCACCAAGTCCGCTGTCTATCTTACTGCCCCAAGTCTGCTGTCTATCTTACCGCCCCAAGTCCGCTGTCTATCTTACTGCCCCAAGTCCGCTGTCTATCTTACTGCACCAAGTCCGCTGTCTATCTTACTGCACCAAGTCCGCTGTCTATCTTACTGCCCCAAGTCTGCTGTCTATCTTACCGCCCAAAGTCTGCTGTCTATCTTACCGCCCCAAGTCCGCTGTCTATCTTACTGCCCCAAGTCCGCTGTCTATCTTACTGCACCAAGTCCGCTGTCTATCTTACTGCCCCAAGTCCGCTATCTTACTGCCCCAAGTCCGCTGCCTATCTTACTGCTCCAAGTCCGCTATCTTACTGCACCAAGTCCGCCGTCTATCTTACTGCTCCAAGTCCGCTATCTTACTGCTCCAAGTCCGCTATCTTACTGCCCCAAGTCCGCTGTCTATCTTACTGCTCCAAGTCCGCTATCTTACTGTCCCAAGTCCGCTGTCTATCTTACTGCACCAAGTCCGCTACCTATCTTACTGTCCCAAGTCCGTTGTCTATATTACTGCTCCAAGTCCGCTATCTTACTGCCCCAAGTCCGCTGTCTATCTTACTGCTCCAAGTCCGCTGTCTATCTTACTGCACCAAGTCCGCTGTCTATCTTACTGCTCCAAGTCCGCTGTCTATCTTACTGCTCCAAGTCCGCTGTCTATCTTACTGCCCCAAGTCCGCTGTCTATCTTACTGCTCCAAGTCCGCTGTCTATCTTACTGCCCCAAGTCCGCTGTCTATCTTACTGCACCAAGTCCGCTGTCTATCTTACTGCTCCAAGTCCGCTATCTTACTGCCCATGTCCGCTGCCTATCTTACTGCTCCAAGTCCGCTATCTTACTGCACCAAGTCCGCTGTCTATCTTACTGCTCCAGGTCCGCTGTCTATCTTACTGCACCAAGTCCGCTGTCTATCTTATTGCACCAAGTCCGCTGTCTATCTTACTGCACCAAGTCCGCTGTCTATCTTACTGCACCAAGTCTTACTGCACCAAGTCCGCTGTCTATCTTACTGCACCAAGTCCGCGTGCGGATGTGTACAATTGGCTTATGTTGGAGCAAACATCGTGTGCATAGCATTGTGTGGGTTGTATGTGAGAGAGGGTATGTGAGGGTATAGAGAGAGTGTGTGGGTGCGTGCGTGTGCATGTGTGTGTGTATGTGTGTGTGTTGACTCCGCGCACATGCGTGTGTGTGTGCGTGCGGGTGTGGATGTGTGTATGTGTGCGTGTGTGTGTGTGTGTGTGTGTGTGTGTGTGTGTGTGTGTGTGTGTGTGTGTGTGTGTGTGTGTGTGCGTGCGTGTGTGTGTGTGTGAGTGTGGGTGGGTGGGTGGGTGGGGGGAGGTCGGCTGTTGCTTGTATATGTGTTTCTGTCGGCTGACTTAAAAAGTTTAACCTTGTCCTCTTAGTCTACTTACTCATTTTATTGTATTTAACTCGTTTTGATTTTAATGTGCATATCGCATTGCATCTTTAATCAAATTTTTCTATACCTACCAATGTTGTTTGTCAATGAGTATTGCCCTTTTTGTCCATTGTTAAAAGTCCTAACCAAGTCATCTGACTCTTATGATGTGCTTTTTTTAACCGTACATTTTTACAGTTAGTCATAATCTTTGATATTGTGTTCGACAAAGAGGGAGGGGGAGAGAGATGAGAGGAGGGAGAGGGTGAGAGAGGGGTGAAAGAGAGAGTGTGAGAGAGTAAGAGCAAGTGTGTACATTTGTTTATGCGTTCTTGTTCCTGTATGTATTTTAATGCGAACTCCAAAACAATTTCCCATTGTGATGTTCTGGGCTAAATAAAATCTTGTATCTTGTATCTTGTATCTTGTCTATCTTACTGCACCAAGTCCGCTGTCTATCTTACTGCACCAAGTCCGCTGCCTATCTTACTGCACCAAGTCCGCTGTCTATCTTTCTGTCCCAAGTCTGCTGTCTATCTTACTGTCCCAAGTCCGCTGTCTATCTTACTGTCCCAAGTCCGCTGTCTATCTTACTGCACCAAGTCCGCTGTCTATCTTACTGTCCCAAGTCCGCTGTCTATCTTACTGTCCCAAGTCTGCTGTCTATCTTACTGTCCCAAGTCCGCTGTCTATCTTACTGCACCAAGTCCGCTGTCTATCTTACTGTCCCAAGTCTGCTGTCTATCTTACTGTCCCAAGTCTGCTGTCTATCTTACTGTCCCAAGTCCGCTGTCTATCTTACTGCACCAAGTCCGCTGTCTATCTTACTGTCCCAAGTCCGCTGTCTATCTTACTGTCCCAAGTCTGCTGTCTATCTTACTGTCCCAAGTCCGCTGTCTATCTTACTGTCCCAAGTCTGCTGTCTATCTCACTGTCCCAAGTCCGTTGTCTATCTTACTGTCCCAAGTCTGCTGTCTATCTTACTGTCCCAAGTCCGCTGTCTATCTTATTGCACAAAGTCCGCTGTCTATCTTACTGTCCCAAGTCTGCTGTCTATCTTACTGTCCCAAGTCTGCTGTCTATCTTACCGCCCAAAGTCCGCTGTCTATCTTACTGCACCAAGTCCGCTGTCTATCTTACCGCCCAAAGTCTGCTGTCTATCTTACCGCCCAAAGTCCGCTGTCTATCTTACTGCACCAAGTCCGCTGTCTATCTTACCGCCCAAAGTCTGCTGTCTATCTTACCGCCCAAAGTCCGCTGTCTATCTTACTGCACCAAATCCGCTGTCTATCTTACCGCCCCAAGTCCGCTGTCTATCTTACTGCCCCAAGTCCGCTGTCTATCTTACTGCACCAAGTCCGCTGTCTATCTTACTGCACCAAGTCCGCTGTCTATCTTACTGCCCCAAGTCTGCTGTCTATCTTACCGCCCAAAGTCTGCTGTCTATCTTACCGCCCCAAGTCCGCTGTCTATCTTACTGCCCCAAGTCCGCTGTCTATCTTACTGCACCAAGTCCGCTGTCTATCTTACTGCCCCAAGTCCGCTATCTTACTGCCCCAAGTCCGCTGCCTATCTTACTGCTCCAAGTCCGCTATCTTACTGCACCAAGTCCGCCGTCTATCTTACTGCTCCAAGTCCGCTATCTTACTGCTCCAAGTCCGCTATCTTACTGCCCCAAGTACGCTGTCTATCTTACTGCTCCAAGTCCGCTATCTTACTGTCCCAAGTCCGCTGTCTATCTTACTGCACCAAGTCCGCTACCTATCTTACTGTCCCAAGTCCGTTGTCTATATTACTGCTCCAAGTCCGCTATCTTACTGCCCCAAGTCCGCTGTCTATCTTACTGCTCCAAGTCCGCTGTCTATCTTACTGCACCAAGTCCGCTGTCTATCTTACTGCTCCAAGTCCGCTGTCTATCTTACTGCTCCAAGTCCGCTGTCTATCTTACTGCCCCAAGTCCGCTGTCTATCTTACTGCTCCAAGTCCGCTGTCTATCTTACTGCCCCAAGTCCGCTGTCTATCTTACTGCACCAAGTCCGCTGTCTATCTTACTGCTCCAAGTCCGCTATCTTACTGCCCAAGTCCGCTGCCTATCTTACTGCTCCAAGTCCGCTATCTTACTGCACCAAGTCCGCTGTCTATCTTACTGCTCCAGGTCCGCTGTCTATCTTACTGCACCAAGTCCGCTGTCTATCTTATTGCACCAAGTCCGCTGTCTATCTTACTGCACCAAGTCCGCTGTCTATCTTACTGCACCAAGTCTTACTGCACCAAGTCCGCTGTCTATCTTACTGCACCAAGTCCGCGTGCGGATGTGTACAATTGGCTTATGTTGGAGCAAACATCGTGTGCATAGCATTGTGTGGGTTGTATGTGAGAGAGGGTATGTGAGGGTATAGAGAGAGTGTGTGGGTGCGTGCGTGTGCATGTGTGTGTGTATGTGTGTGTGTTGACTCCGCGCACATGCGTGTGTGTGTGCGTGCGGGTGTGGATGTGTGTATGTGTGCGTGTGTGTGTGTGTGTGTGTGTGTGTGTGTGTGTGTGTGTGTGTGTGTGTGTGTGTGTGTGTGTGCGTGCGTGTGTGTGTGTGTGAGTGTGGGTGGGTGGGTGGGAGGGGGGAGGTCGGCTGTTGCTTGTATATGTGTTTCTGTCGGCTGACTTAAAAAGTTTAACCTTGTCCTCTTAGTCTACTTACTCATTTTATTGTATTTAACTCGTTTTGATTTTAATCAAATTTTTCTATACCTACCAATGTTGTTTGTCAATGAGTATTGCCCTTTTTGTCCATTGTTAAAAGTCCTAACCAAGGCATCTGACTCTTATGATGTGCTTTTTTAACCGTACATTTTTACAGTTAGTCATAATCTTTGATATTGTGTTCGACAAAGAGGGAGGGGGAGAGAGATGAGAGGAGGGAGAGGGTGAGAGAGGGGTGAAAGAGAGAGTGTGAGAGAGTAAGAGCAAGTGTGTACATTTGTTTATGCGTTCTTGTTCCTGTATGTATTTTAATGCGAACTCCAAAACAATTTCCCATTGTGATGTTCTGGGCTAAATAAAATCTTGTATCTTGTATCTTGTATCTTGTCTATCTTACTGCACCAAGTCCGCTGTCTATCTTACTGCACCAAGTCCGCTGTCTATCTTACTGCACCAAGTCCGTTGTCTATCTTACTGCACCAAGTCCGTTGTCTATCTTACTGCACCAAGTCCGCTGTCTATCTTACTGCACCAAGTCCGCTGTCTATCTTACTGCACCAAGTCCGCTGTCTATCTTACTGCACCAAGTCCGCTGTCTATCTTACTGCACCAAGTCCGCTGTCTATCTTACTGCTCCAAGTCCGCTGTCTATCTTACTGCACCAAGTCCGCTGTCTATCTTACTGCCCCAAGTCCGCTGCCTATCTTACTGCTCCAAGTCTGCTATCTTACTGCACCAAGTCCGCCGTCTATCTTACTGCTCCAAGTCCGCTATCTTACTCCAAGTCCGCTATCTATCTTACTGCACCAAGTCCGCCGTCTATCTTACTGCTCCAAGTCCGCTATCTTACTGCTCCAAGTCCGCTATCTTACTGCCCCAAGTCCGCTGCCTATCTTACTGCTCCAAGTCTGCTATCTTACTGCACCAAGTCCGCCGTCTATCTTACTGCTCCAAGTCCGCTATCTTACTCCAAGTCCGCTATCTATCTTACTGCACCAAGTCCGCCGTCTATCTTACTGCTCCAAGTCCGCTATCTTACTGCTCCAAGTCCGCTATCTTACTGCCCCAAGTCCGCTGTCTATCTTACTGCTCCAAGTCCGCTATCTTACAGCCCCAAGTCCGCTGTCTATCTTACTGCCCCAAGTCCGCTATCTTACTGCACCAAGTCCGCTATCTTACCGCCCAAAGTCTGCTGCCTATCTTACTGTCCCAAGTCCGCTGTCTATCTTACTGCACCAAGTCCGCTACCTATCTCACCGCTCCAAGTCTGCTGCCTATCTTACTGCTCCAAGTCCGTTGTCTATCTTACTGCACCAAGTCCGCTACCTATCTTACTGCCCCAAGTCCGCTGTCTATCTTACTGCGCCAAGTCCGCTGTCTATCTTACTGCCCCAAGTCCGCTGTCCATCTTACTGCGCCAGTCATTATGGTGGTGTCAGCGTTAGTCCCGTGCTCTTCCATCCCATTTTCAAGACCTTGCCAAGACGGTTCGGAGCAGGCCCAGCTGAAAAGTCTGCCAGATAATTACTGGCAACTATGGTGGAGTGCATATGAAATTGTCCTAGTATGAAGAATCCCTCTTGATCAAACTGCGAACTCTAAACTCCATTAGACTGGTAACAAGCAGCAAGCAGGCTAGTGTTCTTCATACTGTGAGCCGTAACTGACCCCGGTACCTCACATGTCGAGTCCATGGCTCAATCAGATGAGCCAGCCGACCTGACGCACCCACAAAAAGCTCTGTGGAAAGCATAAATGCTTGTGACACCAACATTTTCAAAGCAAATGTGATAACCCGTGTTCAAGCGAATAGGAAGCGGAAAAATACAAAAATAGATTTAGAACGTTTATTTAATATAACAACACAAGACAGGCGAAAATTTTCGGCAAGCTGTCCCTTGTCAAGTGTAAACCTTAAGACAACAAAGAACAATCAATAGTTTTTTTCTTCTTGCTCGACGAAACACCAGGGACGTTTTGCACACACACACACAACACACACACACACACACACACACACACACACACACACACACACACACAACACACAACACCACACACACACAGAGAGAGAGAGAGAGAGAGCGAGAGAGAGAGAGAGAGACAGACAGACAGAGAGAGAATGTCAGAGAGCGAGACAGACAGAGAGAGAGAGAGAGTCAGAGAGAGAGACAGAGACGGAGAGAGAGAGAGATAACCACATCGTATACTTCCAAGGCACCATACCCACAGACAACACCGTGAATTCACTCTGGACTGAGATACATGATGGGATAAGGAGAGATTCTACAACAATCATCCTACTCAAAAAAAGCAGTGCAATAAATTATTGTGACTATGGAGAGAAGAAACATAATGGTAACATTATACAATGCAAGCTTCTTACAATGACAAGAAGATAAATCTCATCGAGATTGTCACAGTAAATCAACTCGATAAGTTAAGTATTAGTTTTCTTGTCGTAAGTTTTAATGTATAGAAATTACACATTTAAATTTTTCTCGATTGTTTCAAACTAGAGATGTATAATAGTGAGTGTGCGAGACAGAAGAGAGAGAGAGAGAGAGAGAGAGAGAGAGAGAGAGAGAGAGAGAGAGAGAGAGAGAGAGAGAGAGAGTTTGTGAAAGGGAGACAGAGAGAGAGAGAGAGAGAGAGAGAGAGAGTGTGTGTGTGTGTGTGTGTGTGTGTGTGTGTGTGTGTGTGTGTTTTTTTGGGTGCTCACGCCGCGATGTGTGTGTATCTGTGTATGTGTGTGACACAGAGAAAGAGAGACAGGAGAAGAGAAGAGAAAGAAGACAGAGAGAGAGAAAGGGATGGAGAGAGAGAGAGAGAGAGAGAGAGAGAGAGAGAGAGAGAGAAAAGAGAAAATGGGATGGAGAGAGAGAGAGACAGAGAGAGTGAGAGAGCGACAGACGGACAGACAGACAGACAGAGAGAGAGCGATTCTTACTCTATCCCTGCATACACTTAAGCTCTAAACACAGAGATCGAAATTTTGTTTTAAGATCAATACGAATAACCAGAAAACATCGGCTTTCACTCCAAAACAAAGACACATTCTAAACATGAACACACCTCTACCTAATCAGAATATCCACACCTTGCAATCCAACACCTGTACCATTTGCATGCACATGCACACAAATAAGTTTGTCAATATCAAAAGGCATAACCAGCTGTTCCCCGCCTATCACCTCACAGATTTATATCATTGCCGTAGACCCATACGCAAAACTTGCGTGCTGCTGTCTCCATAAAGGTGATTCATTTGTATTTGGCGGTGTGTCAGCTGCGAAGGTGTATGTGTGTGTGTGTGTGTGTGTGTGTGTGTGTGTGTGTGTGTGTGTGTGTGTGTGTGTGTGGTGTGTGTGTGTGTGTGTGTGTGTGTGTGTGTGTGTGTGTGTGTGTGTGTGTGTAGACGGCCACAGCTGTTGCAGGAAAACTGAGCGCCTGTACAGCCTGAAGTGATCTGCTGTGCTGTTTGTTTTGTCGACCCACGTAAACGCATCAACACTTCATAAAATACACTCATGCCATATTGATATGTCTTTTTTTTTTTTTTTATTATTATCAGTATTAAACAGTCATCTATTGAACATATTCATGACATACTGATATGTTCTTTTTTATTATCAAACAATCATCTATTGAACATATTCATGACATACTCATATGCATCGCACAATCACCTTGAAGAGTCATGTAACAAAGATCCTATTAAGAATAACCATGATGAGGACAAGGAATAGAATCAAAATTGAAATAGCAGAAGAACAGTGTGGATTTGTCGATGGGAAAGGAGCTGTTAATGCCATATACATCCTAAGAACTATCATAGAGAGGTCAATCGAGATGAATAAGGATTTATATTTATGCTTTGTTCGGGTAAGACATGAAGAATGATCAACACACTAAAAAGACTCCATACTGATGGAAAAGATCTACGAATAATCAGAAATATGTGTTGGGAAAAAACAGCTGCAATGAGAATAGAAAACGATATATGCTCTTTCCAAAATATCAAGAGGAGTCAGATATGGTTGTGTTTTGTCACCAGATCTGTTTTCACTTTACAGCCAAAACATCATGAGAAACCCGGAGGAATACCCTGGATTAAAGGTTGGAGGAAAAATGATAAACAACATTCGATACGCAGATGACACCGTGCTAATTGCAGAATATGAAAGGGACCTCCAAAACCTTGTGAATATAAGAGAAACAGAAAACAAAGGTAAGGGGTTGGAGCTAAACAGCAAGAAGACTGAAAATCATGGTAGTCAGTAGAAAACATGAAATCCCCTCATGCAAAATAACAGTAAACGATACAACCTTGAGAGGGGTTGATAAGTTTAATTATCTGGGAACGATCATTTCACCAGACGGCAGATGCAACGATCATTTCACCAGACGGTAGATGCACATCAGAAATAGCCAGCAGAATCGGCTAAGCCAAAACAGCATTCAAGAAGATGAAAAGCATTCTTACCAACAAATGCCTATCAATTAACATCAGGAAGACAGTTCTTGAATGTCATATGGAATCGATATGTTATACGGTTGTGAGGCGTGGACAGTCAACAAGCAACGCCAGAACAAGAAAAGGCAGCCGAGATGTGGTTTCTAAGAACAATGTTGAGACTTCCATGGACAGCAAAGAAAACAAACGAGACAGTCTTGATGGAGGCAGACACAAGAAGATCATTCATAAGGAAGATTAGGAAAAGACAGGCAACAGTTATAGGCCATTTTATGAGGAAAGGGGGGTTACAGCTCCTGCTCACAATAGGAAAGCTGGAAGGAAAGAGAGCACCAGGTAGACCCAGGGAGAAAATATTGGACGGACTTGCAGGGTGGCTGAAGGCAGAGAGGGTGGAAGATGTGCTTGCGGCAACATGGGATAGAGACAGATGGAAGTCCGTGATCGCCAACGTCATGCCTGCTGCATGGGCACATGTGATGATGATGATCCTAAACAGATTAGGCTCATTCAGGCCTATGGAACTGTCCTGTGTGGTTTGCCTCTATGTTTGATGGGCATGGTAGTCAAGTGGGCAAACATCAGACTTCCATTCGGAAGATCCTGGGTTCGATTCGCCAAGATACTTCCACCCGGAGAATTTTCCGATCTCTCTCAACATATCTGCAGACCTGCCAGTGCCTAAAACCAAATTCGTGTGAAATACTCATGAAGAAAATCAAATATGCCTGCAAAAAAAAAAAAAAGACCCTGTAAGACGTGTCAATGGCCCGGCTTA
>CM060311.1:67824418-67829418 GCA_030674185.1 Monoplex corrugatus | reverse complement strand
ATCATATCCTTGGACCACGCAGTCGTGTCTCATTTCTTCCCGAAGGCGTTACTATAAAATGATGTTCAATCGTTTTCCCAAACACCGCAGGTATCTCTGGTCGACGTCAGGATATATCAAAACATGAAGCATAAAGCACAGTCCTGTCATGCAGTATCAATCCAGACTGGAACTGCGTAACATCAGCATTACCACCGACACTCTCTTTAATCATCTCGACATTGTAAAACTGTCCACCATTCTGTAGAAGATGTTGTCCCAAGTGTAGAGAATAATATGTTTTACTTCCTAATCTGTTCTACACTAACTTTTGTGGTTTGGAGGATTAGACAGAATCGGAAACCGTTTCCATTTCCTTCTTTATGAAAGAAAAACACGCAGACACTCGTTCTCTGTTGTAAGTTTATGTGTTTTTTTTTTCTTTTACCTCGTCAGAAAGTAAGTATGTCTGCACATGATACTTAAGTTAAACAGCCAGCATTATCTAAACCAAATAAAACCACTTCGTGAGAGGATGGATTCACGATTTTTGGCTTAGGGGCAAACAGATGTACATTTCCCAACGCAGCTACTATGTGTAAACAAAAGATCCAACTTTTTCAGTTTCTCTTACTATCCAACTGTTCTGCTTCGCGAATCAAACTGAGCAAAACTGTAATGCCTGACATTAAAGGAAACTTTTGCATAAGCCACAAATCTTATCAGAATTTTAGTGTTTGCATTGGTAAGCATAGAAAGGCAAAATCATTAAGCGAAGGCAAGAGGTGAGTGCAATCGAACAGAGAAAGGTGGAATGAAGAGAGAGCGAAATGTAATCGAAGAGAGATAGGGAGCGAGCGGAGAGGGAGAGAGAGAGGGAATAATCGGAGAGAGAGAGAGACAAAGACAGAGACAGAGACACAGATAGAGAGACAGAGAGAGACAGAGAGAAAGACAGAGACAGACAGACAGAAAGACAGAGGGAGAGAGAGACAGAGACAGACTGACAGAGACAGGCAGACAGACAAGCAGACAGATAGACAAAAGAGACAGACAGCAAGAGAGAGAGAGAGACAGACAAACAGATAGAGACAGAGACAGAGAGTTAGAGACAAAGACAGAGAGCAAAAAAGAGAAGAACACGGAAGACGAAAGAAAGTATGCAAACATTAATGTATTATAGTTATACACTTATCGATCTCAAAATTGATTTCTTTCCAAATGACGAATGTCTATCATTGAGCAAACAACAAAATCTCTCTCTCTCTCTTCCCCTCCCTCCCCTCACTCACTCCGACTCACAAGCAAGTAAGCAAGCGCACACACACGCACGCACGCACACACACACACACACACACACACACACACACACACACACACACACACACACACACACACACACACACACACACCTGTTGTACTATTTTCCCAAATGTAAACACTTGCTGGTCGTCATCACATGATAAATCTCTTCCTTAAACTTTCAATCTTCCCACTCTATTGATTTTAAAGGGGCGTTTATGAAACAACGCAAAACGATCACGCCATTAGTTTCCAGTTAAACTGTAGCCGACGAAATACATACAAAAACATATCACCAATGTGCAGATCACCTTGAGTATATGTCAGAGTTAACAGGCTTGACTTAAAATACAAACTGTAATTTAAAAAAAATATAAACTGTAATTAAAAAGAATCCCACTAGTTTTCAAAATCTGGAATATGTGACTCGAACACATACCAAACACTTTTGTATCTATAACGATAATTATGTTCAAGGGTGTTCAAAGTGTGCGTATTCGCATTTTTCTCAGTTTTAAAACAGAGAGAGAGACAGACAGACAGACAGACAGACAGACAGAGTGACAGAGACAGAGAGAAACAGAGAGAGATGTATGTGTATGCGTGTGTGTGTGTGTGTGTGTGTGTGTGTGTGTGTGTGTGTGTGTGTGTGTGTGTGTGTGTGTGTGGGCGCGCGCGCGTGAATACTAGATTATAAAAGCGACTGCGTTGATTTCACTCTACATGATAACAATGCTGTTCACAGAAATGATAACATGGGTCCATAAAATAAAGTGTGGTTTTTGCTTCTGATTTTATATCGTCAATTTTTGGTTGGCTGGGGTTGCCAAAGAAGATTAAATGCTATTTAACGGTTTTTTTGTTTCACTTACAAATATCTAAATCTTGTTGCTTTCCCAGATCACTATAATACAAATATAAAATGTGACCTTTAATACGCAACTTTGTCGTTCTTAAGGACAACAGTTTATTGTAACAACCGTGAAAACAATGGGCACACTGATCACTTGCAAGTTGAGTGTCACATGCTCTTCACACAACTTTCCCAAAATACACCGACTCTATTTTGAATTTCAAGACGGTGACCGTTCTGTCCTCCTTCTTTCACTTCGTTTCACTGGTATTAGCAGCACGCGGCTCTCTGCGGATCACCAGCAGACCTCCCATACCCAACAAGTTCATTCTTTCGTAGCTACAGTGTCTGGACTCCAACGGAGCTAAAAAAAAAAAAAAAGTCAAGCCGTTGCAAGGTCAGCCCCTGAACAGCGTTTCATTCCAAATTAATGCATTCTAGCATTTTTTTTGTTCTTGTTGTTGATCCAAATTTGGACCTCTGTTTTGTAAAGAATTGATGTAACCATAAACAAATGAAATATTACAGTCACGGATGGTAAAACAAAACGCACCATTAGCCTATAGGAATCAGAAGAAAAAAGAACACGAAGAAAGAAATAAGAACGCGTAGTTGATATAAAACCAGACAAGACAGGCTATAGTTTTTTTGTTTTTTTTTCTCATGGACAGTTTCAGCTTCATTTCGGTTTCACAAGAGAACGTCTCCGCGCTCGGAATGAATTCTATATCCACTGATAGCAAGTGATGGAGAAGATCCAAAATGATCATGAAACACGCCACAAGCGTGCACAGAAAAATCCAATGCGCCGGTAAGATCTTGAGGTCCTACCTGGCGTATGGCGTTAATATCCCTTGTATTTGTATTAGTCTTTGGACCAATCACGGCGACATTCTAATATTAGTTGTATCTAAGTCTCCTTAAAAAACAAAACAAAACAAAAGAAAACCGCGGATGGTCAACCACTTAGTATGGACATGTTACTTAAAGAAATCGTCTGTAGTTTTTCCCTTGGTAACTGACTCTGATACGCATATCTAACAAACAGGCTTTATGCAATATTTATGTTAAAATATTAACTGATCTCAACTTAGCGGCGACTTATCCAACAGCATCAAGCACACAACTATAAAAAGGTAATGATATTAGTCATAATAAATAAATAAACAATAACACACGACAACAACAACGCGCATTCGCGCGCACGTGCACACACACACACATACACACACATACACACACACACACACACATACACACACACACACACACTGACACACACACACGCAAACACGCACGCACACACACACACACACACACCACACGCACACGCACACGCACAACTGATTCACATTGGTTCATAAACAGTCGAGTCACGATTTAAGTACTCAAAATTAAATGCTCTAATTTTTTCACTTCAACAGTCCCAATGTTTAATTATGTTTTATCTGGACCTAATGCACAGATGGAGAACCATGCACTACATCAGATACAATATCAAAATCAGTCGACAAACGATAAAGAAATCCTTGCTGATATTTTAAGTAACACGTTTTTTACGGCTGTGATCTTGGCCTTTGACCGAGGTCAAAATGAAATTTGCAAAATAAGAGTATGAAATCTGTTCAAGAGGGATTCTTCGCAAGTGGACGATTTTACACGCGCTCTTCCCAAAATATACCAACAGTTATCTAGCAGACTCTACAAGCCTACGCAAAACCTAGGCGTTGGCTAAGGTTCTGAAATGGGACGGGGAATGACATCCATGAAATACCGACATTACAACAACCACCGGAGCATTGACAGCAAACTTTCAGGTTATCGTGCAGGATTGAACTCGGGATATGGAATCCTATGGCTCTATGAAAAGACGTTCGTTCAGCCTCGCATTTCACCAAATTTGGTTAAACTCCGCCCTCAAATACACCCAGATATCTTTTTATAAAAATGTTAATCGTTTGGATCACGCTGTTCTGTGCTTAGCGCATTCGTGACCTGTCACTGAAAGGGACATGTGAATCAGATTTGGTACACACTGACATACAGACGAAAAGTCTTTGCCGACACATTTTATTCAAATATATATATACATAGCACATGCCTGCATCCATACACGCATACACTCGTCACTCTGTGTCAATATCAAATAGCCTCGCTTATATACATAGATATAATATATAAAGACATGAATGTATATATATATATATATATACATATATATATACACATATGTGTGTGTAGTTTGTGTGTGTTGTGGTGTGTGTTGTGTGTGTGTGTGTGTGTGTGTGTGTGTGTGTGTGTGTAATTGGACGGGTATAAAATGTAAAAAGGGGTGGCGTGAAAAGCGGAGGGGAAATAATGAAGAAAAAAACGAGTCACAAGGGCTGGGATAAACAAATAAGTGAAATGGCCCTTTTCACGATTGCGGAGCTAAATAAAACCATTCTCCCCGAGGCGATAGAGCCGATGAATGGGTAACTCAGTATGACGCTATTCTACTTTTAAACCGAGAATAAAGCTATCAACAGCACCACGAGATAATTTAATGGTCTGGCGGAAGAGAAAATAAGCAGACGTCAGGGACGAAGACAAAGAAGAATAGAAGTATGCCTTCGCGGATGATGGCAGCAATAAAGATTCAGTGTATGATTGCGTTTCGTGTATTTCGACTCTGCCGACGAATTCAATCGAGTTGTGCGGTGGATGTGTGGTGCAGAATCTTTTATGTTCGTTCACCAAAGGGATGTGGTTTGTGAAACGGGTTCATAGGGGAAACGTTGACATGTGCCAAATCTTAGTATCCATTTTTCAACTTCCATTGTATAAAATATCATTATGTATCTTCTGTATACTATGTGGAGTTCAT
>CM060311.1:67811918-67814418 GCA_030674185.1 Monoplex corrugatus | reverse complement strand
CACACACACACACACACACACACACACACACACACACACACACACACATACACACACACACACACACACGCACAACACACACACACATACATACAAACACACACAAACACAACCAACCAACCAAACGAACAAATAAATGAACAAATAAACAAACAAAACGAAACAAACAACAAGTCCTATCAAAGAGCAGCAAGTGGTACTGATGAGGCTTCAGCACTGGCCACAACCCCTCAACTCAAACATAAACTGCAAGTTACAAACTGACGCTTTCAGGGTAGCCTGCCCCAGCAGATAAAGCAGCCATGACGACCATACAACTGAACACACATTGCAGCGATGTCATCTCAACGAAGTGGAGCGACTGGAACTGTGGCCATGACCACCAAGCTGTATGGCAGCCAGCAGGAACTGGAAAAACAAAACGAAACAAAAAGGAAACAAAACAAAACAAAAAAGTTACCACATTCACCGACAGATGTGATCTGACCATATAGGCGGTGAATAGGAGAAGAAGATCATATGATAATGCACAGGCCTCACATAACTCAAGAAGCAAACCCAACAAGCACATTGTGGACAAACACTAAATGTCGTAGACAAATAGTAATAGTTAGCGCAACGGACTACTGACCGGAAGGACAGATGTTCTAGTCGCAAATCAGCGACTGATTTTTTTGGCCTCCGCTGGCTTCTACACTACCGAAAGTTGAATGCACATGGGCATAGTGGGGCGACAGGTCTATTCTCATCGACTATCTCATTCAATCATTGAAGGTATTGCTTAAATTTCCTGACCAGCACTGCAAGTGTCTGCGTCTCTCAGACCTGATGTACGCCAAAATATGATATGAATGAAAGCATAAAGGCCCGTAACGTTTCAAATGAAACTGAACTTCAGCGAATCGTTTTTTTTTTTTATCATCCCCGTTTTTGTGTAAAGCAAACCAACAGCACATTGTGACAACACTAAAATTCGTAACAATAGTAATAGTTGCGCAAGATAGACCGAAGATGTTCTAGTCGAATTCTGCGATTTTTTGGGCCCCGCGTACTACATCAATATGCAATGGAAATGTTCTGATTCTGCGGCTCTTATATCTGCTCGGCGATAACTGGTTGGTGCTATTGGTAGGAGATCAATATATCTTATGTGATATCCTTCAGATGGTGGATAAAAACAGTTACTCCGACGTGATCTTCATGGCAGCAACGCAGAATCAACTCGTTTCTAGCCCACACAGGAATTTGACATTGTTGCCTCCTGTAAGCCCTTCTGGCACTGAAAATTAATGTGAATGAGTTTGGATTTGGTGATGTGCTGAAAAATCGAAATAGATGATGTTGAGGCAATGCCACAAAAGTGGCGGGGATGATGTATCGCTACCCTCACATCGCTCATTTCGGCTCTGCAACACACCACCAAACCCACCGAAACTGACACCATCATCAGAGCGAGGCATGAAAAGGCCACAGAATATGGGACATTTTTGTAACAATGTTTTGATGATAAAAAAAATATAAGAACAGGGGGGGGGGGGGGGGGGTAGGGGGATGGTAGTGATGATGCTATGAAATTTAGTTTTTTTGATTGAGACTGCGTGACGGGGCTATACTCTACATTTTTTTTTCCAAAATATATCCTACCATCAAACATGCCCGAGGGATAACACCTTCGGTGGTAGGAAATTTGAGCAACACCCCCGAAGATGCATCTGTAAAGTGAACGAGACTCGACTGTGTGGTCCCTATCTTCCCAGCAAACCCACAGTGCGCTCAACTTTGGGAAGGAACCGATCGGAGCAGAAAAAAACACCACACTAATGTTTGAAAATGTTTATAATAATTACAATATTCGTATAAGCGCTAAATCTTTATTCAAATCAAAGCGCGCTCAGGCACCAGATATACGCACGCGCTCAACGCAAGCTAGATACAATATAGAAAAAGACCTATACAAACAGTAAGAAAGACTAGTTGTGGAATTCATTGTCAGAAAAAGAGGAGGGTTTTCTAAATTGGATTTAAAAGCAGAAAGGGTAGTATAGGTGTTGTGCAAAGGGAGAGTGGAAGTCTATTCCAGGCGGACGGTCCTGAAACAGCAAAAGAACACTGGCCAACAGTTGATAGTTAAAATCTAAGAACTGAAGGGAAAGAATATCCAAGGTGAGGGCAAAATGCGAATTGGTATATAACTATTGATGTTGTCACTAAGGTAGAATGGAGCAGGCTGATGAATAGATTGGTATCACGAGGTATCCAGCTTAAATTCAGTTTTGTTTGAAACAGGCAACCAGGGCAGAGATTCAAGGAGAGGATTGACATGATCAAACTTTTCCTTTCTGAACACAAGACGAGCAGCTGTGTTCTGTGTACGTTTTGGACTAACGGGGATTCGAACTCACGAATCTCCCAACCGGTAGTGCATTGTGTTTACCAATTCGCAACGTTGACTGGTTAAACAGATATTTCGGAGCGCCAATATCCAGTAAAAGGTGTAACC
>CM060311.1:67791918-67806918 GCA_030674185.1 Monoplex corrugatus | reverse complement strand
TTGATTTGTCGGCTGACCTTTTGCTAGTGGGCTTTATTTGGCTAGTTGATTGTGTGATTGATTGGATGCAAGACGCATCGTTTTACGCACACACACACACACACACACAACACACACACACACACACACTCACACACACACACTCACACACTCACACACACACACACACACACACACACACACATACACTCACGCACACACACACACAGTGAAGCTTGTTACAACTGGATAATTTGCACAGGGATTAAACACCCACGAGCACACACTACACGCACACACATACACACTCTCTCTCACATGCACACACACACACACGTGTACACAACACAGAAGTTCGTGAAAGTTGAACAATCTGCACGGGGAGCACTCTTCTCTCGTCACGCACGAGTCTGAATGTCTGAACAGTCGACGTTCAGCTTGTCACATTTGAACTTCGTCATGACTAGAACGCGAACGGGGAAAAGAAACCAGCAATGTCTTTCATTTATTTATTCATTTACTGCAATTGTGTCTGTTGGGCTACTGAAAAAGGCCCGATGTGAAAGCAAAGAACATGATATACATCAGTTGTGAATTTATGACAAGGTTGAAGGTAAGCACCCTTCATTGTTTTGCACTATATTACAACTCGGATTACCAGTAATGTAGTTTTGTAGCGGGCTGTTTCTGTCTGTTGATAAATTATCATAAAGTCGTGGACTCAAAATCTGATGTCTGGAGTTCCCTCGCACCTGGCAGCATAAAAACTGGCCTGTTCGCTGCTTACATGTAATGTTTCAGTGTTTATGTAATAGTAGTAGTAGTAGTAGTAGCTAAAGGCTGGCTCGAAGCCTAGGACTTCTGGCCTTTTAACGCCCTATGCCGGCTATGACTGCGTAAAACGAAAATTAACTAAGATTCATAAAAATCGTATAGCTTCCAAAAGAATCAAATTTCTGACTTGAAAATTAAAGTGTCAAGGTAACTATCATGGTAAATTACAACAGTTATTCAATATCAAGCTCATTCATTCTGTAATAATTAGTTTTTCATTGCGACCTGTGTATTTATGCATTTTAAGTTTGCAGATTGTAATACTGGTTATGACAAATTTATATGTACACACACACACACACACAAACACACACGCACGCACGCACACACACACACACACACACACACATACATATAATAATAATAATAATAATAATAATAATAATAATAATAATAATAATAATAACAACATATAGTAAATGTATTCATTATGCCTAATTTGAAAGCATGTGCTGGTAGTCTAAAAACCCTTAGAACATTCAATAATGAAAACTGAATATTTCACCGAAAAGTACTGTCTCCAGTTTCCTGGTGACATAAAAATTCATTTCTTATTAAAAGTTTATAAATTAATTACTAATTTAGTAGTTAATACCTTCAATATACTGAGTAAAAAACAAGATGATTCATAGACTGAAATGATTTGTAGCTTGCTCTTCTAGAAATTTCACCTTGAAATTATATTTAACATTTATATTGGCATTAATCATTAATGAAGACAATGTATCATTTCAACTATTTACCATAACAAATGCTGGTATTAATGAAGACAGTGTATTATTTTAACTATTTACCATAACAAACTGCAAATCTGTTGAAATGGTTTTGTTTGATGTCTTCTTTTTTTGCTTATGTAAACATCTTTTCATACTCATAAACATGAATGATTTGTCACGTATGAAATGTGTGTGTGTGTGTGTGTGTGTGTGTGTGTGTTATGAGTAAGTGTGCATAATGCATACATATGTATGTATACATTTATGTGTGTGCGCATACATAAAGCACAAACGCACACACACACACAGATTACATATCTGTATATATATATATATATATATATATATACTCCTAATCATAATTTAAGGGCCACTTCTTCCTTCCTCTCTAATTTTAAGTTGAAATAATTGACAATGTTGAGAATTGATTCTATGTTTTATTTCATCATTTCCACACCTGTTTTGGAAAAAGAAATTAGCACAATGACCCATTAGTGAACAGCACATGCATTTAAAGGAACATCCCCCCCTTTTCAAAAAACAGAAAGTGTCAGATTTGGCCCATCTGTTTTCAATATCGCGTGTGTCCGCCCCGAGCCTGGATGCATGCTTCACAGCGCCGATGCATCGACCCCACAAGGGTACGGAGTGTGTCCTGAGGGATGGCCGCCCACTCGATCTGCAGGATGTCGACCAGCCTGGCCAGGGTGCCCGGTGGGGGGTGGTTGTCCCTGATGCACCTCCCGAGCACATCCCAGAGGTGTTCAATTGGGTTCAGGTCAGGTGAGCACGCTGGCCAGGCCATACGGACGACTTCATGCTGCTCCAGGAAGTCGGTCACAAGGCGTGCTCGATGCGCATGTGCATTGTCCTGGAAGATGGCGCCTTGACCAAGGTCCACAAGCGCAGGCAGTGCCACGGCCGCCAGAACCTCGTCCCGGTACCGGACCCCGTTCAGGATGCCGTCAATGGGGAGCAGGGGGGTCCGGGTACCACGGCTCATGCCACCCCACACCATCACCGACCCGCCGCCGTACCGGTTATGCTCTTGGACAGTGGCGTCAGCGAACCTCTCCCCTTGACGTCGCCACACCCGAGCCCGGCCATCGTTAAAGGTCAGGGTGAACCTGGACTCATCCGAAAACAAGACCCGGGCCCACTGTTGCCTTGTCCAGGTCACGTGCTCCCTGGCCCAGGTCATGCGGCGCACTCTGTTGACCGGTGACAGCACGGGTCGGACGGCCGGTCTCCGTGACCTCAAGTTTGCCTCATGTAGCCGTCTTCTCACCGTGCTGCAGCTGATGTTAGCACCTGTTGCGTCCCTCAGCTGACCCCTCAAGGTCACCGCAGTGGATGCCCTTTCCCTCAGGACGGAGAGGGCAAGGTAGCGGTCTTGCTGTCTTGTCGTTACTCTGGGTCGACCCGTGTGACGCCTTTCCTGGACTGCTCCAGTCTCATTGAAGCGCTCCAGCAGTCTCTGGATTGTGGAATGCGACACTTCAAGTCGTCTAGCAACTTCCCGCTGCGCTAGGCCTTCATCAAGCAGAGCGAGGGCTCTCCCCCGCTGCTCATCCGTCATCCGTCGTCTTGCAAGCATGGTTAAAACGAACCAAGAACGGGTCCTTTTTATCCTCTCTGCGGGCAACTTTGGCTGGAGTAGTGTTCAAAAAGGGCTTGCCTTGCACGTGCAAAGCGAATTTTGTCGCTACCTTGCCTGCGTCGTCAGAGAGACCCTGCTGAAGATTCGACAATTTCGTGTGGAAATTGTCTTCCTTGGGCCGCCCATTGCAAATCGGCAAATCCCCAAACACGTGCCAAAAGGAAACTGCAATGTTGTCTGAGCTCTTATCCATTCAGTTACGGCAACGAATTGGAGAAAAGAGTAAGAGAAAATAGGTTATTTCTCCTTTCAAAAATTGACTCAAAAACGTTCCTGGCCCTTCAATAATGACGTGTAGTATATATATATATATATAATATATATATATATATATATAATATATATATATATATATATATATACATACAGATATGTAATGTATGTATGATATACATGTATATATGTATTTTGTGTGTGTGCATATATATATATGCGTGTGCGCGCGTTTGTGTGTGTGTGTATGTATACATATATATGTGTATATGTGCGTGCGCGCGCGCGTGTGTGTACGTGTGTGTGTGTGTGTGTGTGTGCATATGCATGAGAGCCAATCTGAGAGAGATTGAAAGATACTAGTAAGCAGAATAGTATTTACGTGTAAGTAAAGATTTCTAGAAATCGTGGTGTGACTGAAACTGAAGACAGTTGTGAAGTAACGGTGATGTACCAACAGACAGCCTGTCAATCTAAAAACAAAACTGAAAGAGAAAACGCCAAGACTGACAACATTAATAGTTATAAGTGTTTTAATTCATTATGCTGGATGAAAGTACAATCCTGTCTCATTCTCAGACTTGAGTGTACTACTCAGCCACTCATGTATTGCAGAGTCTGATGCAGCAGGGTCTATCTTTTGTCTTTTGGCTGGTGGGATTTTGTTCACCGTTCCAAATGAGAACATAGTTGGCGTCTATTTCCTTTATTCCTGTTCCTTTCTTTCTGGTGTCTGCAATGCCCAGTATGGAGATCTTGCGCTGGGTCATGAACTTTACTATCTCGATCGAGTCAACAGAGACAAGCTATGGAAGGTCCTCGAGCAGTACGACGTCAAGGGCCAGCTGCTAGACAACATCCGGGCCATCTACGCCAGCAGCAGGAGTGCAGTCCGCACCGCCAGTGGAACATCTGACTGGTTCCCAGTGACATCGGGAGTAAGGGAGTAAGGCAGGGCTGTAATCTCTCCCCTCTTCTCTTCGTAATCTATATGGATCAGATTACGAAGGAGGCAAACCCAGATCCTGAGGCACTCAATGAACTCATGTTTGCGGACGATCAGGCAATGGTGAACCAGATCACTCATTTTATTTGGATGTCTCGTCCAACTTTATCTGTAGGAATCCACTTTTTGCATCTAGTTTTGAAAACACCTTCGCATCAGGAATGTCTGCTATGATCTCTTCGACTTGCACATTGTACAGTGCTCACGTTGAATAGCAGCGTTCAAGTCTTTGGGATCAATACACATACAGATTTTGACTACGAGTGTAAGAAAATAAAAATAAAAATGATGGGACTTGAAATAGCCAAAGGGCTAATGTGTTATGTTCCTATTGCTAAACTGAACTAAATTGAACTGACCCATTCAGAGGGCTCTTCAACTTTGACGATGTGTCCGTTTCCATTTCATGGAGCTTCTCAATGATCTTTTCATGTAGAGCTTCAGGCTGGCGACGTGCTGGGTGGACAACTCCTTTAGCTTTGTTTTTGGTGTCAGCTTGATGCTGTATTCTCCTGGCAGAGTTCCACTCGTGCGCCCCAGCTCAGGAAACTCATCAAAGCTAGAGGTTGTCTGACTGTTAGTGTTAGCTGTAGGCTCCACTGTTGACAGGTGAGCTATAAGACTGAGATTTTCTGCAGTTGTACCAGAAATCACGTTCTCCTGATCAGTGATGAGAATCTCAAAGCGAGTTTTGATGACTTTTTCATTGTGAGCTATGCGAAGATCTGCTGTGCGAATAGGTTTGATATAGTGGTTGGAGTAGGTGCATAGAATTTTATCAGAGGAGCGGACCTCACTGCAGTGAGATATCTTCTGGTAATCTCGGACTGTGAGAGTATTGCACCTTGCTCCAGTGTCAATCTTGAACTTGATGTTTTGTCCATGGATTGACACAGTCTGGTCCCATTTGTCACAGTCTTTTGCATCGTTGGACTTTGTTCTGTGAATTATCAAGACTTCTGGTTCTGGTTCTGAGTCTGTCGCTACAGTGTCTACACTCCGGCATCTTCTTCCTTCCTTTCCTTTGGTGCCCACGATCTTGAGGATGATCATTCCGGCACATAAAGAGGGGGTGTTGTAGACACAGTCCATTCGTAAGCTCCGATCATTTCACTATTCTCATTGTCCGTAGACATTGCTGAAATCCGTTACCGAAAGGGCCACGTGGTGTCCAGAAACTCACTGTTGGGCGGAGGCTCACGACACAAAAGCATCGACTGTTGCTGCCTCTACTGTTTCGTTGGGAAGATGGTTCCAGTCCCCAACAGTCCTGGGTAGAAAAGAGCCACCTCTGTACTGAGTTCTGGTGTTGATGAGGCAGAACTGCTGGTTGTGGGTACGGCGCTGTCGTGGTGGGGGTGGGACTAGTTTGCTCCTGATAACTGGGCAATGGATTAATCCATGGTGGATTTTATAAATGAACCCCAGGCGTGTGGTTCTTCTTCGCTGCTCAAGAGAGGGCCAGCCCAGTTGGTCGATCAATCGGCTGACACTTGATGTGTTGTGATATCGGTTGAGCACGAAACGGGCGGCACGTCTCTGAACGGCCTCCAACTTGTCTATGCTCTTCTGTGTGTATGGATCCCATACTGATGATGCATATTCAAGAAGGGGTCTCACGAACGCCTTGTACGACTTCTCCTTGATGGAACTGGAGCTGATCTTTAAATTGCGCCTGAGGAAACCCAGCATTTGGTTAGCTTTGTTTACTGTCTCGTTGATGTGGGTGTCCCATGTCATTTCACGATGTAGTGTGACGCCCAGGTATTTGGCTGTGTGGACGGTGTCCAGGTTGTGGCCGTGCAGGACGTAGGAGTGATCCAGTGGGCTCCTGCTCCTGGTGACTGGCATAGACACGCACTTTGCAGGGTGGAACAGCATGTCCCAGCTCTTCTCCCATTCTGATAGGCGCTGGAGGTCTTGCTGTAGCTGGTCTTGTTGTACGCTGTTGACTACAACCCTGTACACCACTGTGTCATCCGCAAATAGTCTTACCTATGCTTGTCCGGAAGGTCGTTGATATAGGCCAGGAATAAACAAGGTCCCAATACGGAACCCTGAGGGACTCCTGACCTAACGCTGACATAGGAGGAGTGGTGACCGTCAACTACGACTGCTTGGCGTCGATTCTTAAGGAAGCTGTTGATCCATGTGAGAGTGGAGCCTTGTATACCATAGCGTTGGAGTTTGTGGATCAGCAGACTGTGGTTAACACGGTCAAAGGCCTTTGCGAAATCCATGATTAGGATGTCTGTCTGCTTCCCATTCTCCAAATTGGTGGTTAGCTCCTCCACAAACTCCAGGAGTTGGCTCTCACATGATCGCCCCCGTCGAAAACCATGTTGGCTGTCGTTGAGAATGGCGAGAGCCTCAAGGTGCTGCATCACAGAGCTGACGACTATGTGTTCCATGAGCTTGCATACGATACACGTCAGGGAAACTGGCAGAATCACAGAGCTGACGACTATGTGTTCCATGAGCTTGCATACGATACACGTCAGGGAAACTGGCCTGTAGTTAGCAGGGTTATATTGTTCACCCTTCTTGAAGATTGGTGTAACGTATGCACTCCTCCAGTCAGTTGGGACGATGCCTGAGGATAACGATGACTGGAAGATGGTGGTCAGCGCTGGTGCTAATTCCTCCGCAAGCTCCCGTAACACTCTCGGGCTTATACCGTTAGGACCTCCTGCTTTGTGTGGGTTTAGGTTTTTCAAGAGTCCCTTCACTCCTTCACAGCTAATGGTGATGTTGTCCATAGCCGGCATATTTTTGTCTGTCATTCCAGTTTTGAGTTCAAATTCCTCAGCTGTGTACTCGTGACCATCCCCGAAGACTGACTGGAAGTGCTCGTTCAACAACTCTACTTGTTCCTTCGGGTCTGAAGTAAGGCGGCCATCTTTCTTGAGTTGGGCAACGCCGACGTTGCTTGAACGCAGGTTCTTGATGTATAACCAGAACCTCTTGTTGCCTGCCTGGTAGGCGGTCGCCTCTTCAGTGAAGACAGAGTTAAGGTATCTCCAGTAGCTTCGACGGATCTGCCGTTGAATGGTACGCCGTAGGACCTTCACCTCCTCTCTCAACTCTGCAGATCCTGTTTTCTTCATCATGCGGTATTTTCTGTCCCGCCTGTTGATGAGCTGGCGTATGCCTGGTGTGATCCATGGTTGGCTGGTCTTAGTTCTGGCTGTCTTGTGTGGTATGAATTTCTGGATTGCTGACAGCAGGGAGTTCTTGAATGTCTTCCACAGCCCCTCTGTTGTATTGCACTTGTCTTGTAGGTCTGCACTCAGTTCTGTAGCAGCTGTCCTAAGACTATCCCAGTCCGCCTTGGCGTACAGGGGAATTTGGCGCCGTGTCTGCTTTCTCCAAGAACTGGTGCTGATCTCACAGTATGGTATGCAGTGGTCGGAGAGGCCTGGTACGACTTCAACTCGAGGGACAGTTTGTCAGGAGCAAATCCAATGTGTTTAGCTCTCTGGTTGGTTCCTTGACAAGTTGCTCCAAACCATTATCATGTAGCATGTTGAGAAAGTCATAATGCAGGCGAGGGTACGATGACTTTGGTTTCAGTGTTGTTGTGGTCCAGTCCCAGTCTGGGAAGTTGAAGTCTCCGCCAATAAGCAGGAGCGAGTTCTGCATGCAGGTAGCCCTCTGGAGTGACGTGCCAAGGTGCCTCAAACTAGGTTCATCGCCGTCATCGGGTCTGTAGAACGCACCAACATACAGTGCCCGCCTGCCTCGCAGTCTAATGCGTATCCAGAGGAGTTCGCAGTCGTCAACCTCCAATTCCGGGGCCGCAAAGCTGTCAATATTGCTTCGAACAGCAATCAGAACACCACCTCCCCCACGATCTCTGTCTCTCCTGTAGACTTTGTACAAGTTAGGGAAGATCTCTGCTGTTGCCACAGTCGATTCCAACCAAGTTTCTGAGCCTATTACTATGTCTGGTTTCAGACTTGCCAATAAATATGGAATTTCTGCTCTTTTGGAACTGGCTGATTGAAAGTTAATGTTCAAAACACGCAGGGGTCTTTCCTTCCACCTATCTTGCTGGCTACTACTTGTTGGAGTCGAAGCATGTTGGGGTTTAAATTGAAGTTCCGTAGGAGTGAACAGGAATTTAGAGAAGAGTTTTGAAGTGATTGTTCTGACCAATCCACACCGTGTAGTCGAAAACTGTTCTGCTGTTTGGACTGCTGCATATTGCACAGTACCATGGTATGTTTGAGTCCGCAAGTTGTTCGTAATATTGAGTGTCTATGCTCTGACATTGTCCGTGGAACCATTGGCCACACTGTTCGCACTCGACACCTCTGTCATTCCAAGTAACCAGGAGGTCACATGTACCACAGACCCATGAAGACTGGGATTGGGAATGGGACTGGGAAGGACTGACCTGAGGATTTGTTGGGCTGGTAGGATGGTCAGTTGACGGGCCAGGGTTTGGCTCAGGAGAATGAGTTGCTGATGAGAAGTGTGGTTAAATAGAGAAGTACAAGCTTCTGGTTGGACGCTGGTTGAGGTGCTGGTCGACGTCTCTTGAACGTGGATCTATAACACAGGGAGTGTGTAAACACACAAAGTCCATTTCCGAGTGAGCGAAACACTGTCTTGTCCCCAAAGCACACAGAGTTGAGGTCTGAAGGTGAAGAAGGTACTGTGGCATCACAGTTAACAATTTTGAAACCATAAATAGCTATTACAATCAAATACAACGTCAAGTTCGTCGAATACATGCTTCACATCCCACCGGAAGTACACTCCGAAAGTAAACAAGACAACCTCAGTGAACTCAGTGTCAGTCATCACACTTGAAATTTGAACAATTATTTACTTATTTGAAATCTATTTTGTCAGTTTCAGAAAGATTAGTATCTAAGGTACTTTTTCTGCACAAAATAATCCTGACTGACGAGGTTTTTATCTCGAAAACACAAAAATTTAGTCACAACGATCAGAGCAGATATCGGAAACACGTCCACTCGGCGCGTGCGCCTCACCCCCCCCCCCCCCTGGATACTTTCTTCCAATGGTTGGGCTTTTTGCAATGTGCACATGTAGTTCCCGCAGCTGGGCAGTTCCCTCTTGTTTGTGGGTGTTTCAGATCTCCACCACAACGAAAACGGATATTTATGTACCCTTTTCCTGTATTTTGTTTTGATTGTGTCTTTCTGATTACATTGACAGCAGGGTTTGTTTCTTCATCAGTAATACAAGGTTCTTGTTTTGTCGTGTTGGATGCTGTTTCTTGCGCCTGATAACGTGCACATTTACTTCTGATTGGTCACGAACAATGCGAAGTTGTTTCTGTGATAGCTCAAACAGCTGACCGATTTCTATGGCTTGTGCAAGAGTGAGAGCTTCTCCTTTCTCAAGAAGCTTCCCCTGCAGTTTCATGTCATACACTCCATCAATGATACAGTCTACCATAATGTCATCATTGTTTGTGTAGTCACAGTCCATCATGATCAGTTTCGGATCCTTTACAAAGTTGTCGAAGGACTCTCCCTGGTCCTGTTTTCTTTGTTTCAGTTTGTGTCTTGCCACACGTTTGTCCTTTCTGGGATGGACGTAGGTTTCAAACTTAGCTAGAAATGCATCAGAGTTTTCTTTTTCATCATCAGCCCACTGTAGAGTGCCGAAGAATTGCCTACATTGAGCACCGATCCAAGTTCCTATCCATCCAGCTTTTAGTTTGTCTGTTAGTGTTGCAAGAGGTCCGTCAAACACAAATCCAACATGGTCTTTGAAAAGAGTGAATTCTTGGAATAGATCTGTTGTATCCCAACCAATAGAGGGATGTTCAAAGTTCACGTTTGCCATAATTCACTCCTTCACTTTTTATCCAGCAAGTGAGCGAGGTAAAGACTTGTGACGACATAAAACATGTGGATCGTATGCCAGTCGGTAGACTGATCCCATGTCTCTTCTCGTGTTGCTAGGCGATCTGACTTGTCTGTCTTTAGTTTAACCCTTTGACTCCCGCATCCAACCCACCAACTGCGAAATCTTAAACCTTTCATTCCCACACCCTATTCGCCAGCATCCTGCAGGAAGTCAAAGGGTTAAGTTTTTGCTTTCCTAGCATGATTGACAATGCAGGATGCTGGTTGACAGGGCATGGGAGTCAAAGGGTTAAGTTTTTGCTTTCCTAGCATGGTTGACAATGCAGGATGCTGGCGGACAGGACACGGGAGTCAAAGGGTTAAATTTTTGCTTTCCTAGCATGATTGACAATGCAGGATGCTGGTGGACAGGACACGGGAGTCAAAGGGTTAAATTTTTGCTTTCCTAGCATGGTTGACAATGCAGGATGCTGGTGGACAGGGCACATGAATCAAAGCATTAAAGCAGAAGAGTTACTTCCAGCTGGGCGCTTCCTGCCTACACGTGTGTATGTACATGGCAGAGTATGTTACAGAGACGCATTTCTTGAAGTAAGTTGCGCACTAGCTTACAAATTTAACAGTAAAGTTTTATAAAATAGGCAGTGGTTGGTTTTCCGTTTTCAGAGAGACATATTTCTTGAAGTAAGTTGCGCACTAGCTTACAAATTTAACAGTAAAGTTTTATAAAATTGGCAGTGGTTGGTTTTCCGTTTTCAGAGAGACATATTTCTTGAAGTAAGTTCCGCATTAGCTTACAAATTTAACAGTAAAGTTTTATAAAATAGGCAGTGGTTGGTTTTCCGTTTTCAGAGAGACATATTTCTTGAAGTAAGTTCCGCATTAGCTTACAAATTTAACAGTAAAGTTTTATAAAATAGGCAGTGGTTGGTTTTCCATTTTCAGAGAGACATAAGCTACGCACAAAAAGTTAAGGATCACTATGAGAAAACAGGTGCGTAATAAACTCAGTTCGCTACTGTTTATTTCTCAGTCCAGCCAAATTGTTATGAATTCTTGTTCAGCTGTAAGTGGGCGATGTTGTGTTAGTGCGAAAATTGCACGGGATTCTCTACTACTGAGCTTGGCCGCAAACGGAAAAGCGGAAACTTGCGAAAAAGGACCTTGTTTTGGACGTTCTGCCTGAACACATTGCACAAGCCAGATGGAAAAACCATTATGCACGTGCAAGCACTGCTGTTTATGTGTGAGATGCTGTCTCTTGCTTGGCTTTATAAGAAGACATTCCACCAGTAGTAGGCCTGATCTGACAATGCCTCCACGACGAAAATTGAGCGAGTTTGAGAGGGGACGAGCTGTTGCATGGTTCCAAGATGGTGTTCCCAAGCAAGAAGTGGCCAGGCGACTTCAGGTGTCCATCTCGGTCATTGTCAGACTGATTCAACGCTTCACAGCCACTGGTAGGGTCCATGAAAGACGCAGATCTGGTCGACCGAAGAAGACAAACCCACGTGAAGATTGTCTCATTGAATGACAAGCCCTGCAGACAAGAACAGCCTCTTCCAGCATCATTCGAAGGCAGCTGAGGGTGGCTACTAACATCAACATCAGCCAGCAGACCATATGGAACCGCCTTCATGGGTTTAACCTCCGTTCTCGTCGCCCAGCAGTACGGCCACGCTTAACTCCAGCCCATAGGGCAGCACGCCGCGCCTTCTGCAGACGTCACGTGAGGTGGACACGTCAGCAAGGTCCCAGGTCCTGTTCAGTGATGAATCACACTTCACCATGAACCACAACGACGGCCGACTGAGGGTCTGGAGGCGCCCAGGGCAACGCTTTATTGACACCACTGTCCAAGAAAAGGTGGCCTTTGGTGGAGGTTCTGTAATGGTCTGGGGGGCCTTCAGCCTTCACCACAGAACACCCTTGTATCATGTACAGGGTAACCTGACTGGCCTCCGATACCGGGATGAGATCCTTCGACTGCTGGCTGTGCCTACACTGCAGCAGATGGGACCAACGGCTGTCTACCAGGATGACAACGCTCGCCCCCACAGGGCAAGGGTGGTCAACGACTTCCTGCAGCAGTCTGGAGTCGACAGAATGGAGTGGCCAGCATGCAGTCCCGATCTCAACCCGATTGAGAACCTCTGGGATGAGCTGGATCGCCAAATGAGGAGCAACCACCCCCCTCCCAGGGATGCCCAACACCTCTACCAGATGCTGCAGGCTGAGTGGCAGGCGCTTCCACAGAGGATCTTCACCAACCTGGTCAACTCGATGAGGACTTGCTGCGTCGAGTGCCAGAACAGCCATGGCAGTTACACGCATTACTGAACTTTTGGGAGCATCAGAATGCCCTGTCTTGTGATTTCAATGACTTTGGGAAATCAAATTTCGATACGTACCCACTTTGATCAAATGTACACACCAAACGATTGCTCGAAATTGAAGGCAATTGTGTATCGTTATCACTAAAGCATGGAATTAAATGTTTGCCAAACTTCAACGCATTGGCTTTCTTATTTTGAAAGTTATGAATTTTTGTGCAAGTGATCCTTAACTTTTTGTGCGTAGTGTATTTCTTGAAATAAGTTGCGCATTAGTGTACAAATTTAACTTTAAAGTGTTATGAAATATGATTGTTTTTTTTTTTCAGTTTTCAGAGAGATGCGTTCCTTGAATTAAGTGTGCATTAGTCAATTTAACTTTAAAGTGTTATGAAATAGGTAGTGATTGTTTTCCGTTTTCAGAGAGATGCATTTCTTGAAGTCACTTGCGCATTAGTGTACAAATTTAACTTTAAAGTGTTATGAAATAGGCAGTGATTGTTTTTCAGTTTTCAGAGGTATGCATTCCTTGAAATAATTTGTTTTTTAACCATTTGTGATTTGAGACCACTTGTTTTTTAGATCTGACAATTATGGTTTTTTTTCTGTGTCAGACAGACGATTCGACCCAAACAGTGATGGTGGAGTGGCTTCATTGATGGATCCCACCCAGATGGGTAACAAAAATATAGAAATAAAAATGTCGTTTGTATAAAAACAAAACAAAACAAAACAAAAGTAGGCCTACTGTGTGTGTGGTCTGGCTGGTTCTTTGTTATATGCAGTGTGTTATGTGTTTGTTCATTCTTTATTGAATTAAAGCTTTTTTGTATTTTTTAAATTTAATGATACTTGAGCTAATAGAGCAGATTAAAATTAGGAAGTAATTACTGGATTATGTGCTCAACAGTTTGCCCTTATTACCCAGCTTCAGGTTTTGAAGGAAGATCCTTGGATTTTCTGTGATATTTTTTTCTGCCCCAGCTTCTGCGCCATCAAGGTAGAATAGAAAATGGGGTAGTTTCAATCTTATTCTGACTTAGTGTGCTGACTGCCTAAGCTTCGCATCTGTAGAACAGTGTCCGTTCTAACACTGAAGAACTCCCTTCCTGATGTTAATTGATAGGCATTTGTTGATTAGAATGCTTTTCATCTTGAATGCTGTTGTAGCTTGGCCGATTATGCTGGCTATTTCTGATGTGCATCTGCCATCTGGTGAAATGACTCATGACTGTTCCCAGATACGTAACTTTAGCCTGTATCAGTGTTCTGCCATGCGCTTTTTTTTCTTTTTTTTTTTGCATGAGGAGATTTTTTAAATTTTATTTATTTATTTATTTTTTTTACTGATTATCATGACTTCAGTCTTCTTGGTATTTAGCTCCAGCCCTTTATTTCTGCTTTCTATTTCTATTACAGTCACAAGATTTTGTAGGTCTTTTTCATTTTCTGCATAAGGATAGTGTCATCTGCATAATGAAGATTGTTTAATATTTTTCCTCCAACCTTTATCCCAGGACATGCTTCTAGGTTTTCGATGATGGTTTCGCTGTAAAGTGAAAACAAATCTGGTGACACAACACGTCCTTGCCTAACCCCCCTTTTGATATTTTGCAAAGAGCTTCAATCATTTTCTACTGTCATTGCTACTGTTTGTTCCCATTATATAGTCCTTTCATTCTTAGATCTTTTCCATCAGCATTGAGCCTATCTAGTGAGCTGATCAGTTCTTCACGTCTTATCTGACCAAAAGCATTAATATAAACAAAACATAAGATAAATCGTTCTTCAATTCAATTGATCCTTCTATGAGAGTTCTTCAGATGTATGACATTAACAGTTCATTTTCCTGCAATATTGTTCTTCTGCTATTTCTGTTTTGAGTTTGTTCCTTGTTCTTTGTCGCATGGCTTATGCTGATTGTATAGGGCCTACTTTGGAAGTGCAATGAAATTTGATTTTGACCTATCTTCAGGGATTGTTCCTATCTCATGAATTTTATTCTTAGGATGTATATGGCGTAAATAGTTCCTTTCCCTTCAGTAAATCCACACAGCTCTTCTGCTATTTCTGTTTTGATTCTGTTCCTTGTCCTCATCATGAATATTCTTAATATGATCTTTTTCACATACTCATCAAATTTTCAGATTGCTTGCATAAAATTTTGGAATTAAGTAGGAAACGTGTTCTAAATGGAGACCTCTTAACCATATTGTATAAAATCATTAAAAATGTATTCCTAAAAGTAAAGAGTTGGATGCATTAAAACCATGTAAATATATAAAAGTAGGGAACTGTGTGATGAAGAAGCCTGACATTCGATTTGCAATCACAGAACTTGTAAGTTTCTGTTAAACCGTAGTTATTGATTAAAATTCTGATGACCAAGATTTTCCCCTTTGAAGTCATG
>CM060311.1:67729418-67786918 GCA_030674185.1 Monoplex corrugatus | reverse complement strand
TATTAAAGTGTCGTGTGTGTGTGTGTGTGTGTGTGTGTGTGTGTGTGTGTGTGTGTGTGTGTGTGTGTGTGTGTGTGTGTGTGTGTGTGTGTGTGTGTGTGTGTGTGTGTGTGTGCGTGCGTGTGCCAGTATTGGTATTCTGTGTAGTTTTTAGTTTTGTTTTGTTTTGATATTGTAGTGTTTACAGAGAGAGGGAGAGAGTGTTGTGTGTGTGTTTATGTACACGTTTATGTGTGTGGGTATGTTTGACCATCTTTCATGTGTGTGTGTGTGTGTGTGTGCTGCTTTTTTTTTTAGGGCGGGTATTTTTTTGGTATTTGTGTGAGTGTCTGGTTATTGATGTCAAAATGTGTGTGTGTGTGTGTGTGTGTGTGTGTGTGGTGTGTGTGCGTGTGTGTGTGTGTGTGCGAGCATTGGATGTGCATATGTCCTGCCGGAACGCTGTGTTTATGTAAGTTATTAACACAGGTTGTACCCCCGTGGGGATGCCGGGGGCTCTTTCAGTATAAATAGTATCCCCACCTTCTGGAAATTCTGTGCTAGAAATTTTCTCTTTTCTGTCACTCGCTTTGTTTCTTTTTCGTCCTTTGCTTTCTGTCCTTTCTTCTGCCTTTCTGGTCCATTCACCTGTATGTGTTCGATCAAGTCTTTCATACTTTCTCTTAGGATTGATAATTGGGTACATGTACTAAGTGCATTTTTGGCTCTAGGGAAGTGAAATATGCGGAAGCAATTTAAGGTGTATATTTTAGTGTCCTTAGTTACGTTTAAATGTATATTCAGGTGTGTTTTTTAAATCCCCTATGAATAAATTGGATGGAGTGGTCAATGCCAGGGACATCTTAGATTGTGTGCATGGATGCATTGATAAGTATACATTTTTTCCTTTTTTTCTTTGCTGTTGAAATATTGTGTATGTTTTGAAACTGTCATAGCCCTGATATGGCTCAACGCAGTCGGCTGGGCTTTAAACAGAAATAACAATAACACAGGTTGTACTCATATCATGGGGGGTGTTTTTTTTCTTTTCTTTTGAAACTGTGGACATGGAACTGCATAGTGCTATGAAATTTGTGTTGAGGTAGACAGAAAAATGTCCGATTAGGAACTTTTCCCAATAGATTGTGGTTTGTGATTATAGAACTACAAACTTTTGTTTCACATTATTGTAATGTTTTCCATAGACGTCAGTAAACTTGTGATGCACAACTAGTATCTGGGCAGGGCAATAGCTTTTCAGTCCAACATCATTGAAACTTGCCCCATAGTTAAGTAATTCTTGTCAGAATGTTAACAAGATGAAAGCAAAGCAGTGACGCCCTAATGACCAGAAGTTTTGAGTCCCTGTTGTCGAAGTGTTCACAAAATTCACGAGTAGCGATTTCACAGTAAACTGCCCATTTCCTGGCCCACACAGCTCATCTTGACAATGTGACATGATGTACAAAAAGCTGGCACACTATAGGCAGCAGCACACTTGGGGGGGGGGGGGGTGCAGCTACCTTCAGACTAGTTGCATAATGGGAAGATGTGCTGCCCACCAAAAGCCCAAGGTACTATAGGTGGCCTTACAGTCAGAGGAGAGTGTTCCCATCTTCAGGCTGGTTTTGTGATGGGCATGATGAAGTATTGATTTCGATCTGACATGATGTGCAATCATCAAGAGCCCAGCACACTGTAGGTGGCAGCACACTCAAGATGGGAGTGCCGCTGCCTTCAGGCTGGGTTTGTGATGGCAGCAGTCTAGTGCTGATGTCCACCAAGAGCCCAGCACTCTGTAGGTGGCAGCACACATATAGGAGAGTGAGCTCAACCTCAGGCTGGTCTGGTGGGCCATGTATCAGGACTGTGTTGACATTTTGAGTGTGTAGCACTTTGCTGTTGGGTCAGATCATGGTTGTGGTAGGCCGTTTGGAAATAGTACCTCGTGGATATGGAAAAAGTCCCTTGTTGCTTTTATAGTGTTTATATTTACAGGTTTGTGCAAGGTCAGGTGGAAAGACAGAGAAAGGAAAGGAAAAACAGAAAAAAAGGAGAGGGAAAAATAGGAAAGTTCCGTCCGTTAGCAAAAGAAGAATGTAGCCCATAAGAGAACCAAAGGATAGAAGGCAGCATGAACAACAAATACATGCCTATGACAGTTCCTATACCAGTTTTGTGTGTATGTGCGGAGTGGATGTGACCGTGTTGATTTAAAACAACAACCAAAAAGAAAAAAAATGTAAAAAAAAATCAGAAAAAAGAAAAAATGTAAAAAAAGAAAAGAAAAAAAAAATCAAAAGAAGGATAAAAGAGTGATGGCCCTGTTATGACAAAGTACACCACATTGTGTAGACCACAAATCTGTTTCTAGAAAGATCTTCAGTGGTTCATGACTCGCTGCTGGCACCATGGGACACCTACAGTACGATAATATGACAATGTCATTGTGATCTTCACCCTGTGACACTGTGTGCTGTGAACAATGTCAGAAGGTGCAGTCACATCCAGTCGACGTCATGATCTTCTCTACTTCATCAGGAATTGTTTACAACGCTCGTTAGAAAATGACACTCAAGCATAAGCAGATTCAGTCTTCACTGGTTCATTGACAAGCATAAGAGACATAAAATAACAACATTGGGATCTTCACTGCTTCATGGTGGATCATGTGAAATGTGTGAAGTGACAACAGAATTATTGTGATCTTCAGTGCGTCAGAAGTGGTGTGATATGCATACAGTGTTGGAAGACTGAACTGATGTGTTCTGCGGCCAGTTTTGGCGTACTGAAGATGATGGAAAAGGCCTACATTGGACAAAGACAAAGAAAACTCCATCATGTATTTGCAGTGATTTTATTTTTAAGTGGATCTGTGGTATCATAGGGCACTACTTTTGCTGGAGTGACAGACCAGGGGACCAGTATAAATAGTATCCCACTTTCTGGAAATTCTGTGCTAGAAATTTCCTCTTTTCTGTCACTCTTTGATTCTGCCCTGTTCCTGTGCTTTGTCATTTTTACCTATCATTTTCTGCCTTAATGGTCCATTCACCTGTATGTGTTCGATAGTCTTATGCACTTTTTCTTAGGATTGATGAATGGGTACATGTATTAAGTGCATTTTTGGCTCTGATGAGGTGAGATATGCGGAAGCAGTCTGTTTTTATACATGTTTTGGTGTCCTTAGGTATGCTTATATTTGTATTCAGTGTTTTTTTTTAAATCTCCCCTGTGCTATAAATTGGAGTGGTCAACGCTGGGGGTATGTCCTTAGATTATGTGCGCGAATGCATTGATATGTATACTTAATTTTTTTTTCCTGTTGAAGTTTAGTATATTTTGAAGCGGTTATAGCCCTGATATGGCTCTGCGCAGTCGGCTGGGCTTTTAACAACCGACCAGGGGACCACTTCTCCTGGTGGTGGAGGTCCTTATGATTAGTGTGTGATGTGAAGAACTCTAGTTCCTGGGAACAAATGACCCTTTGTTTTATGGCAGTGAGTGGAGGACTTAAGTTCCTGGGAACGAATGACCCTGTGTTTTTACTTTTATGGTGTTGTGTGAAGGACGTAAGTTCCTGAGGATGGATAAACAGGGTTGTTTGGACCCGTAATGTAAGTCCCTTTACTTTGTGATGTGCGGCATGTATTATTGGGTTGAAAGTGTTTTTTTTGTGTGTGAGTATACTCAGCCTGTACTAGTGTGAAATGGACTTTTTTCTTGACCTTTTTCCCGTCTTTTTTTTTTCCTTGTGTGTGTGGTTTTTGTAGTATTTTGGTGTCGTGTTTGAAGGGGCATGTAATAATTGTATGTTTTGTTGTGAAGTAGGTGTGTGTGCTTCGTTTCTTTTTTTTCTCTTGTGTTTTTAAAAAAAAAATTCTGTGATGCATGGTTTCTTACTTTGCTGGATGTGGTATAGGGGAGGGGCTGTGTTTGGACATGAGCGAGCGCGCGCGCGCGCGCGCACGCGCGCGTGTGTGTGTGTGTGTATGTGTGTCTGTGTCTGTGTGCGTGTCTGTGTGTGTGTCTGTGTGTGTGTCTGTGTGTGTGTGTCTGTGTGTGTGTGTCTGTGTGTGTGTCTGTGTGTGTGTTTTGGAACACATGTGCACAAATACATGTACACCGATTCTTCTTCTGATGAGCCTGATTTGGAGAAAATACAAGGAATTTTCCTTAAATTGTAAAATAATGAGACAAAAAGCAGAAAGAGAGAAAAGGAAAAGGGACTTAAATACATGATAAAATGATACAAATAATGAGTAAGAACCTGAAATAGAAAAACAAGGAATTCTTTCCGTAGGCAAGAAATTAGACAAGAATCAAAACGAAAAAAGAACAATTAAAGGAATTCTCCTTAATACAAGAAATGAAAAACTGACATAAAAACTAAAGCAGAGAGGTAGTCTGGCTTCAAGCGTAGCTAAAACTTAAAGAAAAATGATTCACAATTCATGTGGGAACAATTGATGTGCCTGCCTCTAACTTAAAAACAAAACACTAACAATGAAAACAGAAACAAAGAAAAAAGGACAGTTGATGTTGACATTGAGCAAAATTGTTCACTTGACAAAGGTGGAAATAGAAAAGCTCAGAGTTCATAATTAATCTCACTCATGAAAAAAATCTTTTCTTTAATTCATAGTCTGTCATTCATCACGTTTGATTTCACAGTTGTGTTAACTGTTGTTCTCCAAGTTACTGTTGTTCTCTAAGTTTGTTATCCAATGTCTGTTGTTCTCCAGGTCACTGTTCTCCATATTACTATTGTTCTCCATATTACTGTTGTTTTCTAAGTAACTGTTGTTCTTCCCTTCTGGTGGGGATGACGGGGGGCTCTTTCAGTATAAACAGTATCCCCACCTTCTAGAAATTCTGCGCTAGAAATTTTCTCTTTTCTGTCTCTCTCTTTGTCTCTGTCTTGCTTCTTTGCTTTCTGTCATTTCTTCTTATCATTTTCTGCTTTTCTGGTCCATTCACCTGTATTTGATAAAAGTCTTACGTACTTTTTTGTAGGATTGATAATTTGGGTGCATGTAGTAACATAAGTGCATTTTTGGCTCTCGGGAACTGAGATGTACGGAAACAATTTCAGGTAACTTAGGCCTTTTTAAGTATATGTTTATGTCCTTAGTTATGTTTTAATTTGTATTGTGTTTTTTAAATCCCCTGTGTGATAAATTGGACGGAGTGTCAGCGCTAGTGGCATCTTCTTAGATCATGTGCACAAATGCATTGATAGGTGTACTTATCTTTTCCCTTTCCAACTTGCTGTTCAATTACTGTTGTTGTCCACCTTACGGTTCTCCAAATTACTGTTGTTCTCCACATTACTATTACTCTGGAAGTCGCTGGTCACATTGCTGGTGTTCACTTAGTTGTTCTCCAAGTGACTGGTGTTCTCCAAATGAAGGTGGTTCTCCAGGTTACTGTTGTTCTGCAAGTTGCTAGTGTTTTTCAAGTTTGTTTTTCTTCAAATGTCTGTTCTCCAAACTTATGTTTTGCCTCCAAGATTGCTTTGTTCTCCTCTACTTTGCCAAAATTCAGCATGTGTACCTAGAAGGTGGTTGATCTGATTTCACATGTATACACAGTGGATGACATCTGGTTTTACTGTGGTAGGGCTCACAGCAATGTCAGTACAACTTTTGGGCGATCTGCCTGGTGTTTTGTGAGATGACACATATTCCATAGAGGAAGAAAATGGGTCAGGATTGTTAGGTTGTTAGCCATTTTGTCATCCTCATTTTTTGTTAATTTCTTTTCCATGTTGTCTTAAATATATTTTAACTTGGACTGTTTCTAGTAGTACTATGAGCGTTTTATGCACTTTGTGATAAAACTAAATCAAAAATGCCGAAACTGTCATGTGTTTTTTGTTATATTTTGAGATGATTTGGTGTACTGGGTACATAAGGATCTGTAGTTGCTTAGTACTTGAAGTACAAGTGATCTGATAAAGTAAACCTAGCAAAATAAAATGAAAAAAAAAAGAATATGAAGTTCATTTGATTGATGTTTTCTATCAAAGTTAAGTACTGTGAATATTCCCATTGTTTTAACTTAAAAAAATTCTTTAGGTCTGTTGTACTGTTAAATTTGAATATTTTGATTTTGGATGTCATTTTCTGGAACAGAATTTACAGAGTGCGCTGGTAATATTGTAGAATACATATTGCAGTTGCTCTGAGTTCTAGTATTGTCATGATGATATTGTGGAACACATTCGATTTGCTCTAGTATCGTATTATTATGATAATTTGTATATTAGGTATTCCAGCTGCTCTGAATATCTCGGCATTATCACAGTAATGTTATGAAATAGCCATTTCAACCCGTTGCCCGAAGTATTTTAGCATAATTATGATGACATAGCATGATTATGATGACAAAAGTATCTTAGCATGATTACATAGCATGATTATGACAAGTTTCTTAGCATGATTATAATGAATAACATGATTATGACAGAATTATCTTTTCATGATTATGATGACGTAGCATGATTATATGATAGAAGTATCTTAGCATGCTTATGATGACATAGCATGATTATGACACTTATCTTTTCATGATAATGATGACATAGCATGATTATGATGATAGAAGTATCTTAATCTTAGCGTTGATGATTATGATATGACGATAGCAATGATAATATGTACAGAAGTATCTTAGCATGAATATGATGATGGAAGTATGTTAGCATGATTATGACGACATAGCTTATGATGACGAAGTATCTTAGCATGATTATGACAGAAGTATCTTAGCATGAATATGATGATGGAAGTATGTTAGCATGATTATGACGACATAGCCTATGATGACTGAAGTATCTTAGCATGATTATGATGAGATTATGGAGCGCGTGGTCCAGCTTACTCACTGTCTGTCAGTATTGTAATTTTAGAACACAAAGGAATGTCCAACATGTTGGCACTTTCTGGTTGATGATTGATGTAACCTGCATTGTTTGCATGAGGTCTGCGTCCAGGATCTTGCCTTCCAATCTGACTGCACAAGTTCAAGTCTCGGTAAAAACTTTACACACACTGACTGTAAATGGGATTGTCAGGCCCTGTACAGGGTTGGGGAAGGTTAAGCAGGGAAACAGAGGAGATGGGCATCACCCTCAGTAGGCTGGTGCATTGTAAAGTGTAGGCTACCTTGTCATTCCCATACAACCTGGCCATTAGGGGACAACTTGTATTGATTGCATGTTTGATTTAACTGATGTGTTGATTCTCAAGTTACAGTGAAGCTTCAGTGGCTGTTGACAAACGAGTTGAGTCTTGCAAGCTTAAGCTGGAGGCAGAGGTGACACTTGTTGTTGACCATGACCTTGATGTTATCGCTTAACCTTCATGTTATTCTCTTGACTTTGATGTTATCATTTAACCTTGATATTATCATTTGACCTTGATGTTATCACTTGACCTTTGTGCTGGATGATCATTTCCCTGCGGCTTCCTGTGGGAATGTAGTTTGTTGGGCAAAATGGTTGATGGTAGGTTTTTAACTCCCTGTGAAAAAAAATGTGCCTGACATCTCCAGTCTGCCCAGGATTGACTGGGTACCTGACTTTTCATGGTTGGGGAAGGTAAAGCAGCAAATGAGAGCAGGTGGATGCCTGTCAAAATGCTGGTCTGGAGAAACATGTTGACCAACTCATTCCCTTAAACCTCATGGTTAGGGGACAAAGCGTACATGTTACTGCCATTTTCCACTGTGTACTAGTCAGTGACAGGCAGCGCAGGTTTGATAATGCTCAGCAAACTGAAGTGTTGATTGAAGAAGTGTAAAACTGATTGATATTCCAGAAGCTGACATTGTTTGAAAATTGATTGAACTTTTATTTTTAAGGAGCAGGGTGGGGCGGGGAGGGGGTGGAGGGAGTGGGGAATGTTGGAGAGGGGAAATGTGGGAGAGGGAAAGAAATGGATATGGAGGGAAGGGGTTAGGGAGGGAGGGAAAAGTTAAGGTTAAGGGACAGAGGGAAAGGGGAGGGAGGGAGGGAAGGGGTTGGGGAAGGGGTTGGGGAAGGGGTGGGAGGGAAGGGTTGGGGCAGGAGGGAAGGGCTGGGGAGGGAGGGGTTGGGAGGGTTGGGGATGGGCAGGGGGGTGGGGCCTCGGGCAGGGTGTGTTTGTGAATGTGTGTTTGGTTTCGGATATAACAGCTTGGTTTCTTTGTTTCAGATGGGTAACGCCCCCTTCCAGGCCCCTGGAGATGATGGTGGAGCCGCTTCCAACAACCATGGCGATCTTCTGAACCAAGATAAGTTGTGTGTATGCGTGTGTGTCTGATATTAATGTTTAAACATTTTCTTTTTTGATAGGCGTACATGGTGGGTGCTTTCATGTTTCCATTAGCCAGACACTGACATGGCTTACAGGATCTTTAACACGCATATTTGACATTTTGCATGCGTATACACATGAAATGGATGGGTCTGTGCAGTGGCAGGACTGCCCACATGCTGACCTGGGAGATTGGAAAAATTTTCCATCTTTTTCCCACCAGAGTTTCCAGGGGGATCGAACCCAGGACCTTCCTATTGGAAGTCGGACATTTACCCACTTGACTACTACGCCCGTTGTATTGGTGTGAAGTGTTGCAGTTAACCCTTTGACTCTTGCACCTTATCCACCAACAGCAAAATCTTAACCCTTTGATTCCTTCACCCTATCCGCCAGCTTCCTACAGGACAGGAAGCTGGTGGACAGGGTGATGGAATTGAAGTTTTGCTTTGCTAGCAGGGTTGACGATGCAAGATGCTGGTGGACAGGTTGCGGGAGTCAGTGGGTTAAAATAGTCGTAGCATTGAGTTATGCATTGTTGGATGTGTCATTGATAGTTTCTACAAGTGATAGCATTTGATTGGTTAATGATATTTTTAAAATTAGTTTATGTAGGGCATTTGTATTAAATCCAGCTCTGTTGGTGTGACATACTTTGAAGATTGTAAGTTGTTTCAGTTGTAATGTTTATGAATAATAAACTTGTACAATATATTTTAAGTTTTTTAGAGGTCATCTTATTTTTGTTTGATGTTGGGTCAAAAATTCATTTTTGCACGTGTCATGAGAACTGAAAAGTGTGGGAGTGGGGGAGGACAGCTTTTTTTTTCTCGTCTTGTATTTGCAGATATGAGTTCCCTGGAGGAAAAGGCTGATGGTGGTCTTCAAATCCAAGATGCTGGCACCAGATCGTGATTGAAGTAAGAAATCAAGGCACGGACTGCGGTCAGGGAAAGTACTCTTTTGTTGATCACGTGCTGTGGTCATTTCTTTTGATTGAGGTTGATAGAAAATGGTCTTTGAGAAATGGATGCTAAACTTCTGTGTCCTAAAATGTACTGTTATGCACACAAGGAGTGATATGCCCCATCATAATCAGTGGCTTAAAATTTTGGTGATGGTTTATTTCTGCAGGTGTGATGCCATGTTTTAAATCTTAATGTCTACAGGTGAAACATCGTGTTGTAAGTCTATATTTCTACTGGTGTGTCGTAAAATTTTTAACCTTCATTCCTAGAGGTGTGACATCATTTTTTTAAAACCTTTATTTCAGGTGAGACATGGAATTTAATCCGTTTATTGTACAGGTGTGACATCATGTTTTATACCTTTATTTGTATATGTGAGCCATCAGTTTTTAAAACTTTTACTTCTGCAGGTGATACCTTACGTTTTTAAACTTTTTATGCAGGTGTGATGTCATATTTTATACCTTTATCTGTACAGGTGTGACATGTTTTAATATCTTTATTTCTGTAGGTGTGACGTCATGTTTTAAAGTTTTCTTTCACAGGTGTGATGTCATGTTTAAACCTTTAATTCTACAGGAGTGATATATTTTCAAACTTTATTTTACATATGTGACATCACGTTTTAAAACTATTATTTCCACAGGTTTTAAACCTGAAGTCTTTATTTCTACAGGTGTGGCATCACGTTTTACACTTTTGTTTTTACAGGTGTGACATGTTTTAAATCTTTATTTCTACAGGTGTGACATCACTTTTTAAACTTTTATTTTTACAGGTGTGACGTCACGATTTCAACCTTTATTCCTACAGGTGTCATGTTTTCAACCTTTATTCATACAGGTGTGATGTCATGTTTTAAACTCTTATTTCTACAAGTAAGATGTCGTGTATCAAACGTTTATTTCTACAGGTGAACGATCATATTTTAATCCCGAATTTCTGCAGGTGAGTCATCATGTGTTAAATCTTTATTTCTACTGGTGAGATCATGTTTTAAATCTTTATTTCTACAGGTGTGATGTCATGTTTAAAACCTATATTTTGCAGGTGAAACGTCAGGTTTTAACCTTTTATTTCTTCAGGTGAGACAACGTGTTTTAATCCTTTACTTCTGCAGATAAAACTCATTCTCAACCCTGTATATCTGCAGGTGAGACATGTTTTAAACGTTTTTTCTACAGGTCTGACATCATGTTTTAAATCTTTATTTCTGCAGAGGAGACATATGTTTTAGAACTTTATTTCCACTTGTGAGACGTCATGTTTTAAACCTATATTTCTACAGGTGAGACGTCATGTTTTAAACCTATATTTCTACAGGTGAGACGTCATGTTTTAAACCTATATTTCTACAGGTGAGACATCATGTTTTAAACCTTTATTTCCACAGATGAAACGTCATGTTTTAAACCTATATTTCTACAGGTGAGACTTTTGTTTTAAACCTATATTTCTACAGGTGAGACTTTTATGTTTTAAACCTATATTTCTACAGGTGAGACTTCGTGTTTTAAACCTCTGTTTCTACAGGTGGAGACGTCATGTTTTAAACCTTTATTTCTACAGGTGAGACGTCATGTTTTAAACCTATATTTCTACAGGTGAAACGTCATGTTTTAAATCTATATTTCTACAGGTAAGACGTCATGTTTTAAACCTTTATTTCTACAGGTTAGACGTCATGTTTTAAAAATATATGTTCTACAGGTGAGACGTCATGTTTTGATTTCTACAGGTGAGACATGTTTTAAACCTATATTTCTACAGTGAGACGTTTTCTACAGGTGAGACGCCATGTTTTAAACCTTTATTTCTACAGGTGCAACATAATGGTTTAAACCTTTATTTTCAGTGTACGATTAAGTTTATTGTATGTGTATGTCATGTTAAGCCTTTACTTCCGCAGTGAGGCGTTGTTTTAAATATGTTCTACAAGTGTGACATCATGTTTTCAACCTTTACTTCTCCCGGTGTGACGTCATGGTTTAACACCTTATTTCTACAGCAGTGGCATCACGTTTTAAACTTTTCTTTCTCCAGGTATGACATCATCTTTAAAATTTTATTTCTACAGGTCTGACGTCGTGTTTTAAATCTTTGTACAGGTGTGGCATGTTTGAAACTTTGATTTCTACAAGTGTGATGCCATGTTTTCAGTCTTTAACTTTTATTTCTACAGGTGTGACATGTTTTAAACCTTTAGTTCTACAGGTGTGACATGTTTTGAACCTTTATTTCTTCAGGTGTGACATGTTTTAAATCTTTATTTCTACAGGTGTGACATGTTTTAATCCTTTAGTTCTACAGGTGTGACGTGTTTTGAACCTTTATTTCTACAGGTGTGACATGTTTTCAGCCTTTATTTGTGCAGAGGGACATGTTTTGAACCTTTATTTCTACAGGTGTGACATCGCGTTTTAAACCTTTATTCCTACAGGTGTGGCATCATGTTTTAAACTTTTATTTCTCCAGGTGTGACATGTTTTAAATTGCTATTTCTACAGGTCTGACGTCATGTTTTAAATCTTTGTTTTTACAGGTGTGGCATCACGTTTTAAACTTTTATTTCTCCAGGTATGACATGTTTTAAATTGTTATATCTACAAGTCTGACAGTTTCATGTTTATTCTACAAGTCTGCTATGTTTCATGTTATTCTACAGGTGTGACGTCATGTTTTAAATGTTTACAGGCGTGACATGCTTGAAATTTTTATTTCTACAGGTCTTATGTCATGTTTGAAATCTTTATTTCTACAGGTGTGGCATCACATCTTAAACTTTAATTTCTACAGGTGTGATGTCATGTTTTCAACCTTTATTCCTGCAGGTGTGACGTCATGTTTTACCCTTTCGTTTCTACAGGTAAGACATGTATCAATGAGAATGCATTGATATGTGTACTTATTTTTCTTTTCTTTTTCCTGTTGAAGTATTACATGTGTTTTGAGTAGTTGTAGCCCTGATATGGCTCTACGCAGTTGGCTAGGTTTTAAACAACAATAACAACAATAAGGCACCAACAGGTGTGCTCACATTTTGAGCTGGGAGATCAGAAAAAATCTCCAGCCCTTTCTCACCAGGTGAGAGATAAATGGGGAGGATCGAACCCCGGATATTCACAGTGGAAGTCTGATGTCTTACCCAGTTAACTACTGCATCCTTCTTCAGTTCATTGGTGGGGAGATTTACGTTTGACCTGTTCCTTTAGCCCCGTGGAGATGCTGGGGACTCTTTCAGTATAAGTAATATCCCCATCTGGAAATTATGTGCTAGAAATTGCCCCTTTTCTGTCGCTGTCTTTGTTTCTTTCTCCCTCCTTTGCTTTCTGTCATTTCTTGCTGGTCCATTCACCTGTATGTGTTTGATAAAGTCTTACGTACTTTCTCTTAGGATTGATAATTGGGTACATGTGTTATGTGCATGTTTGGCTCTAGGGATATGAGATAGGCGGAAGAGATTTTAGGTAACTTGGGCCCGTTTTTATATATGTTTTAGTGTTCTTGCTTTTGTTTCAATTTGTATTTAGGTGTGTTTTTTAAATCCCTATGTGTGATAAATTGGACGGATTGGTCAAAGCCAGGGACATCTCCTTGGATTATGTGTACGAATGCATTGATATGTGTACTTAATTGTGTTTTCCTTTTTTTCCGGTTGAAGTGTTGTGTATGTTTCGAAACAGTTATAGCCCTGATTTGACTATACGTAGTCGGCTGGGCCTTAAGCAACAATGAGAACCTGTTCCTTTCCACGGGTGAAATCTGATCAGGTCATATTCTGAACTATGTATTGCAGATATTGTGTGTGTGTGTGTGTGTGTGTGTGTGTGTGTGTGTGTGTGTGTGTGTGTGTGTGTGTGTGTGTGTGTGTGTATGTGTGTGTGTGTATGTGTATGTGTGTGTATGTGTGTGTGTGCGCGCGCGCGCACGCGTGTGTGTGTGTGTTCATGTACAATGTGATATCTTTGCATGCTAAGCATTTTGATTTTTGTTTGCGACAGGACAGTTTGATGATGATGACTGGCAGTGGCACTGTCCAAAATTAAGATAAGTATTAATGATTTTCAGTTTTTAAATGATTGATTCATTTTAGGTCCTAGACCCTTGTGAGGGGGATAAGTATTATGCATAATTCGTATGTACATGTTGATGTGTTCAGATTTTACACAGGGTTTTCTTTGTGTTCAACAAGTGAAGTGGTCTATCAAGAATATGGAGAATGTGGTGGTGTCTGTGTGTGTGTGTGTGTGTGTGTGTGTGTGTGGAGTGTGTGTGTGGTGTGTGTGTGTGTGTGTGTGTGTGTGTGTGTGTGTGTGTGTGTGTGTGTGTGGAGTGTGTGTGTGTGTGTGTGTGTGGAGTGTGTGTGTGTGAGAGAGAGAGGAGTGTGTGTGTGTGAGAGAGTGTGGAGGTGTGTGTGAGAGAGTGTGGTGTGTGTGTGTGAGAGAGTGTGGAGTGTGTGTGTGTGGGAGAGAGAGAGAGTGTGTGTGTGTGTGTGCGTGTGCGTGTACATTTACAGTACCTTTGTACATCTTGATTTGTTTCTTTTAACAGGTGAGATGCTCCTTCGAGAGAGGCAGTGACGTGACGATGTCCTCAATCAAGGTAAGTATTGTAGGGTGTGCGTGTATGAGTGTGTGTGTGTGTGTTTCCCAATTCATAATTTGCATAGTATTTTTTATTTCTTTCTACAGGTGTGTTGTCCCACCAGAGTCAGTGGTTGAACACTATAGTCTCACCTGTTTCACCTGTTGGTGTTATCGGGTTCAGTGTTGGCTGCTGCACTCATTGACACTGCTGTCTCTTCCAAATGGCTCTGTCTTGTCTTTTGTGGACATTTTCTTGAATATTTAGGCCACTGATGTTGGTTATGTCCAGGATGTATGAGACTGGAGATCTGCCTTTCTTCCTTTTTGCCTCTGTTTTTCCTTGAAAAGGGGTTGCCATGAGGTCTGTGCTCTTGTTGCGTGACACATGGCCAATGTATTTCAGTCTTTTCTTGTTGATGTCTGCTTGTAATTTTCTGATGGTATCAAGTTCTTTCTGGACACTTTCTTTACTTCTTCTATCTGTCCATTTAACAACTAGTAGTCTCCGATAAAACCAAATCTCTGCTGCCTCAATTTTTTGCCATCAGCTTTTCTGATTCCAGGCTTCACAGCCATAAATCATGACTAGCCAGATCAGTCATTTTAAAAGTTTAATTTTCTGGCCATTTGGTATGCTTCTGTCTTTTCAGATATTGTTGAGTTGGACCTTTTTCGGTTTGCCATTCCAATTTTTATTCTAATGTGTTTAGAGCAGGTTCCTTCATCAATTTTTTACAGAACCAAGATATTTAAAATCTTTAACATTTTCTAAATGAACTTTATAGATTAAGATGTCTTGATTGTTCTTCATCTATCTCCGGTTTCAGTCTGTTGAGAATAATTATGAGCAAAAATCTTACTAGCATAGCTAATTATGGCAATATAATGGTTCTGTAGTTATTACAATCTTTGACATTGCCAGTCCTATAGTTTCAGTTTCAGTTTCTCAAGATGACGTTTCCGTACTCGGAACGAATTCCATTTGCACTAACGTCACAGGCGCCACGTGTATGGTGACCGTGGCACATGCTTTAAGCCTACACATAAACCCATGAGCTGGCCAGGTCTTGAGGCCCTACCAAGACTATGTTTTACCTAGTCTATATTTTATATTGGTATTTTATTAGCCTATCACTGGAATAATCTTGGTTACATGTAAATGACATGTGTATGTGTGTAGCTTACCTTCAAAAAGGAACATATATATGAAGTAACTAAATCATTAGACGTCTGAATCACAACACACTAGCTATTCTGTATAAACTCGTCTCACGTGACAGACCCCTCCCCCCCCTCTAGTCAATGCCCAAATGCTCAGCCATCTACCAACTAGGTGAAGCCATTATTTTCTTAATCATAGATAGGTCAGTAAGTAAATAAGTAGGTAGGCAAGCAAGAAAGCAAGCAGGCAAGTAAGCAAGCAAGCAAACGAATGAGTAAGTGAATAAGAAGTAAGTAGGCGAATAAATAAACGCAAAAGAAAGTAGTATTTAGATAAATGAACAGGTAAGAGATAAAAGTAACAAATAACAGTAAATGCATGCTTATATCCACGTGTCCGCACACATACATATACACATACATTCATTCATACATGTACGCACCACTGTCCACACAGCATGATTGCCGACAACAACAGCTACAACAACAGCGCACATACACGGACGGTTTGGCAAACTTGCTTGTTCTTCAGTTGTCTGTTTCTTTTCTTCACTTTCCCTTTATCTCTGTTCCAGGAAAAGCCCAAACACTTTCCATTCCACGCTGTAAGCGTCTGTACAGTGTTACTTTTGAGATGATACCAATGTTGGTCTGATTAGTGATGACTCTTGATTTTCCTTTCGTAGTGGATTTCCGGCCACTTCTCTATCTATTCCTTTTTGGGTAAGACGTTCGATGGTATGATGACTTACATTTTGTTCACGAAGATATGATTTAAAGCGTCTAAGGACCTCAGACTTTCCCAGTTACAGAATTTTTGTTGTAGTGATATTTCTCTTAACACCAGCGTGTCTAGCTGCCAGGGCAGTAGATCCACGTGAGACTTTTAGATATCTTGATCAAAAACCTCATTTAAGTAATTATTTACCGTGTAAATTAACACAGCTACTATGAGTCATTACCATTTGCACGAATATTATCTGGAGTGAGTCTGTGGTAAAATCAAGACAAGAATTCAACAATTGGGAAAGAAGTTGTTTTAAAAGTCTCAGGCAGATATGTTTAAAGATTTTCAAGATAATTAATTCCTGGACCAGTCACCGTAGGTATTACAACCATTCATATTTTTTCATGGTGATAATACTTCCAGTCTGTGGCAAATTACAAACCAGAATTCCAACTATAATGGTAGAAGTTAAAATGGTTTTATGGCTGTTGGGTGTTGTTTTTTTTAAGATCGTTAGATCATTTGATTATTAGTTTAATTATTAAAACTATTATCATTGATCATATCTTTGTGATAATACCTAGAGTGTGTTGTGGCACATTACAAGCCAGAAATCCAGCTATTATGCAACTTACAATGTTTTAAGACGCTAACATAGGGTTTTTCTTTAGCTCTTTAAGGTAGGTAGTTAATTATTGGGCTAATTACTGGACTGATTACCAAAGCTATATGGCTAATCATAGTTTTTCATGATGAGTAATACCTGGAGTCTGCAAGTGGCAAATTAGAAGCCAGAATTCCAACTATGATGGAAGTTAAAAAGGTTAACGTTAAAGGACTGTTATATACTATTTTCATGCTTAAGTTGATTAATTACTGGATTAATTACCACAGCTATTACGACCAATCATATTTGCCATGATGAATGATAGTTGATACCTAGAGTCTGTAGCAAATTACATGCCACAATTACAGCTATTGTAGAAGTTACTGTGTTTTTTGGACTCTCATACACTTTTTTAAAGCTAGTTAAAATGTTATATTATTAAATTACTGGGCTAATTACTGAAACCATTATGACTAATCTTAGTTTTTCATAATGAGTAATACCTGGAGTCTGTGTATGGTAAATTAAAAGCCAGAATTCCAGCTATTATGGAAGTTGTAATAATTAAAGTACCTTCACATGTATTTTCTTAAAAGCTCGTTTGATTAATTAAATTAATTATCGACAATGAGTGCACAGAGTCATCAAATTGTGAATACTTCAGTTGTCTTGTGCTTGTAAAGACCTTTCTGGTGATACTCAGTTTTTGGTTTTGGTTCAGTCTTTCCAAAGTTATGTTACTTTATATTCACAAAATCAAGGCAATTGATCACAGTTTCTGCTATGTGAGCCATGTAAAAAATGACCGAAATTTTTATTATTTCAAAAATTCGTAATTTTCGTTACAGTCAACCAAATAAAGCTTTTTATACCGTTGTAAAGCTACTTTGTTTCTCTTTTCAGTGGTGCCAATTATACAATTATTTTCAAAAAAACGAAAGTTTGTCACATACCTACATAGAGTTTTGTGCAGACTAAGTCTGATTAGAAGTAATTCTTGGCAGATTTGAGTGGGGCGCATATGGAATTTTCCGAATGTGATATATTTTTTAACAATCTCCAATCTCCAATCTTTAAACTCTGTAGGCCTACCGTTGTGTGGAGCGTTTATGGAATTACTGAGTGGATGACTTCCTTTCTTTTTTGTTTTTGTTTCTCTCTCTTTTTTCTCTTTAACAAACTCCAATATTCAGACTCTTGTAACTCTTATCTAAAAGCACTGGACGTGAATAGAGGTTGAAAGGAGTACGGGGGGAGTGGGGGGAGGGGGGAACTGTAAGACACTGATCGGTTTTAGATGCGAGAAACCCCGGCCTCCATTCCGGGGTGAAGTTGTCTACTCCTCCATCCACCATCCCCCACCTTTACCGTATATCTTGATTGATGGTCTGGGCGCTAGTCTCTCAGATAAGATGACAAACCGATGTCCTAGTGTGCAGAATGCTCCTAGCACATGTTAAAGAACCCAAAGGGATAAAAGAATTCTTTGGGCAAAATCCTGTAAAATATATCATGTTCATAGGAAAAAAGCAGCATACCAAAGAGAAAAAAAAAACCTCACTGGATGGTGCTGCACCATGGCGACATTTTTCCCTCGGAATGAACGACTCTTTGTCATGCGGGAATAATGATTATGTAGTGATTAGATAATAATGTGTCGAACAACGTTTACAACAAGTTAATCTGTGGAACTGAAGAGGATTCCCCCCCCCCCTCCCCCATAGCAAGTAGCATACATACGTTGTTGTTGCCGCTGAACAATCAGCTCTTCTGAGTTGCGTAAAGGTACTGAGGCACGTTTCATACGGGTAGGCAGGCGAGGTTTTCGTGAGGTAAGTACTAGAAGCGTTCTTTGTTCCACCTAGTGGCAAGCGTGGCTAGCTAATTGCTAGGTAGCATCCAGAGAATCTTGGCAAGCGAGGTAAACATGGTGCTCGTACGAGTCGCCGTTGTTTGACGACTCCGTTTTTTTGTTGTGAAATAATCGCCGTACATTGGCTAAAATCCATTTCCCCCTCAAGTCCCGTTTCCACAGCACTTTTTTTTCTCGCCCTCGCTGTCTCGCCACTTGGGCCCGAGCATGTTACCGTGTAATACAGAGGCCTGTTCCTTGCCTGGTCATGCATTGCAACATGACCTTGGCTTTTAGCGGACAGACCTTCAGTTTCTGCTACTTGCGGCCAGGGTATTGAGTCTTATTGTGGGACGAGTTACCATAATTAGTATAAAAAAAAGTGAAGACTGCAAGTCTACTGTGGATATGCCAGAATCCCTTTCAGCGTAAATAGTATCTCCATTTTCAGGAAATTCTGTGATGAAAATTTCATCTTTCGTCACTCTTTGTTTCTGCCTTCATCCTTTGCTTTATCTCTTTCATTTTCTGCCTCTCTGGTCCATGCATTGTATGTTCTATAAATAAAGCCTTACATTCTGTTAGGATTGATAATTGGGGACCTGTATTAAGTGCATTTTTGGCTTCAAAGAAGGGTGATGTGCAGGAGCAATTTTAGGTGTCTTAGGTCAGTTCTATGTTTTAATGTCCTTAGTTATTTTTACATTTGCATTCAGGTTTGATTTTCTTAAACCCTTGATGATAAACTGGACGAAATAGTCAAAGCCAGGGACATATCCCAGATTATGTGTGCGAGTGCATTGATATGTGTATTCAATTTTCTTCTTTAGAATGTTTTATTGAGATACGTTTTAAAATGGGTACGGTCCTAATATGACTTGCGTAGTCGGCTGGGCTTTAAACAGTAAGACTAATAATAATGGGGGAAAATACGAAGCGCAGAACCGCAAAACCAGGTCAGGTAGGGCAGTGTTATGGATTAACTCTTAATGTGTAACTGCGAAAGACTTTGCATCTGTGACCACCAGCACTACCAACAACAACGATAAAAACTAGTCCGCCTCAGTTCAGTTTGTCGGGCATACCAATATGCAGAACAATGAATCTTTAAATCCAAGGCACAACAAACTCATGATCAGAATACATCACCTATAATTAGTATGTTTCATGTTCTAACTAAAGTTCCTGTGTCCGCAGGAAGCGACAGCGACTGTGATCCTTCTGCACCGTGCCATCAGTGAACAAGAAGCCCTGCACATCCATGACCTGTGTCAACATCCCAAGACGCTACAAGGTGTCGTTTACACGTTCACCTACCGTCTGATACATCTACCCAACCTTCAGAGTGTCCTGGTAAGTAATCGGATCAACCCCCCACCCCCCTCGTGGGGATGCCGGGGGCTCTTTCAGTATAAAATGTATCCCCACCTTCCAGAAATTCTGTGCTAGAAATTTCCTCTTTTCTGTTACTCTCTTTGTTTCTGCAATGTTCCTTGGCTTTCTGTCATTTCTTCCTATCATTTTCTGCCTTTCTTGTCCATTTACCTGTATGTTTTTAATAAAGTCTTATGTACTTTTTCTTAGGATTGATAATTGGGTACACGTATTAAATGCATTTTTGGCTCTAGGGAGGTGAGATATGCGGAAGCAGTTTTAGGTAATTTATGCCCGTTTTCATGTTTTGGTGACCTTAGGTATGCATAAGTTTGTATTCAGGTTTGTTTTTTAAATCCCCTGTGCGATAAATTGGACGGAGTGATCGACACTGGGGCCATGTCCTTAGATTATGTGCGCAGATGTATTGATATGTGTATTTAATTTTTTTTCTGTTGAAGTTTTGTATGTTTCAAAGCAGTTATAGCCCTGATATGGCTCTACGCAGTCGGCTGGGCTTTTAAAAACAATAACAACAGTAACGGTCAGATCAAACTTTAAAACTTGGGAAAGGGGAGAGGTGGATGACCGAGGAGATTGGAGTTTGTTCAAGAGGGATTCATTGCATTCGGACAATTCCATACACGCTCCAACCAAATCTGCCAAAAATCATCTGACAGACCCCCCGAACTGCGCAAAAACCTATGTGCTAAGGTTTTGAAATGGGGAAGGAGGGGGTGGGAAGACCTATGAGGCTCTATGCTGGCACCATCAAAATGATGGAAATATTTAATATGGAGAGCGAACAGCCAGTTTTTACTCTTGCTGTCTGGGACTGAACTCGATAACAGATTTGAGTTTTGTAGCGATTTCCTGTGATCTAAGTTATTTTCCATTTGTTATTCAACCTTATGTGCCCTGCGACATGGCGTCGGCAATCATGGCCCTCCATACAAATCTATCCCTTGTCATTGCAAGTAGGCCTACATCTTCTACTTTATTGGTCTTTAGCCACCCTGCAAGTCCGTCCAATATTTTCTCCCCGAGTTTACCTCGTGTTCTCTTTCCCTCCAGCTTTCCTGTTGTGACCAGGTGCTCTAATTCTCCTTTCCTCATAAAATGGCCTATAAACGTTGCTTGTCTTTTCCTAATCTTTATCAATGATCTTCTTGTGTCTGCCTATTTCCAGACTGTCTCGTTTGTTTTCTTTGCTGTCAATGGAACTCTCAACATTCTTCTTAGAAACAACATTTCAGCTGCCTCAATCTCGTTCTGACTTTGCTTGTTGACTGTCCACGCCTCACAACCGTACAACAGTATCGGTTTTATATAACATTCAACAACTGTCTTCCTGATGTTAATTGATAGGCATTTGTTGGTAAGAACGCTTTTCATCGTCTTGGATGCGGTTTTAGCTACGCCGATTCTGCCGGCTATTTCTCATCTGCATCTGCCGTCTGGTGAGATGACCGTTCGCAGATATTTAAACTTAAATTGTCTCAAAGTTATGCCATTTGCTGTTATTTTGCCTGAGGGGATTTCTTTTAAAAAAAGTTTTGAACTGATTACCGTGACTTCAGTCGTTCTTGCTATTTAACTCCAGCCCTTTATTTTTGCTTTCTATTTCTATTATATTCACAAGGTTTTGTAGGTCTTTTTCATTTTCTGCGATTAGTACGGTTTCATTTGCGTAACGAATATTTGTCATGTTTCCTCCAACCTTTATCCCATGGCATTCTTCTGGTTTCTCATTATGTTTTGGTTGTAAAGTGAAAACATCTGACGACAGAACACAACCCTGCTTCACCCCTTTTTTGATATTTTGGAAAGAGCTTTTTTATTATCGTTTTCTATTCTCATTGCTGATATTTGTTCCCAACACGTAATTTTGATTATTCTTAAATCTTTTCCTTCAATATTGAGCCCTTCTAGTTGGTTGACCAAGTTTTCGTGTCTTACCCGATCGAAACCTTTGGTGTAATCAAAGCATTAATGAAAGTCCTTATTCAACTCGATTGAGCCCTCTGTTATAGTTTTTAGGATGTATATGGCCTGGTTTCTTTGGAAGTATAATGAAAATTGATTTTGACATATCTTTGGGGATTTTTCCCGTGTCATAACTTTCATTTATATGCAGATATATGCAGATTATCAATAGCAAGGTTGAAAAATGACTTTTAACAAACAACTTATAGAGTCGGAAAAAAAGTATCGTTCTCACTGTCTCGTTTATGTTTATCTATGTCACCATGTGTATGACTGTCTTGGCAACAAGGCAAACGTCTGGCATATGACACTACTGATAGCTTCAGCATCGATTTTAAAATCTGTCTAGTAAATGCCTTTACATATCAAAATAACAATGAGACAGGTAAAAGACTTGCTTGGTAAACACCAATTTTGTGTGTCTGGATGTTACAGATTAAAATGAGATCTTTGCTTCAAATCTTTTGTATTCTGTTTTAATCTTGGGCTTTTTTTTTAATGTAAACTCCTCCATTGTTATCAGTGACCAGGAACTGAGTTTTGTCCCTTCGGTGAGGTTTGGTCACCGTTGTGTTTGTGAAGATCGTTGGAGAGATAAATCTCGGATGCTATACATCAGTGTGTGTCTTTCTTTATAGTTGTATACAACTAGATTTTGCCACTCTACAAGTTCAAGGCTTTTTCCAGAAGAAAAAACCAGCCCGCGAGGGGGGAAGTGTATGGGAGTTGGGTAGTGAGGTGGTGGAGACCTTGACTTTGTCGGGATCAACATTTTGATGGCTGTGTCAATCTCTCCTATAGACTGATTTAAAGCCCATTGTGTTTACTGGCATACAGGTGAACAAAGAAGATACTCCGCTCTAGTCTGTGTTGACCCAGCCTCTGTATGGTTGTCCAGGTATGTTCCAGGGCTTGAGTTTTCCTTCTGCTGTTTGTCACTAGTGTTTCTTGGTCTTCCTCTGCTTTTTTCCCTAAGGATTATCGCTCTTATGGAGATTTCATTTGTGCTCACCTTTTTTTTTTTTCTTTTAGTCCCATTTCCTGTGCCACCTCAATGGCCACAGAAGCAGTTTTTACACTGTGATGAGGACCAGACAGTGTTACTACAGAAATGGTTGAGGCTTTATATGAATTTGGTATTGAAAAAAGTAACGGTCTTAAATAAAATTCATAACGGGAAAAATCCCGAAGTTATGTCATAATCAATTTTCATTGCACTTTCAAAGAAAGCAGGAACTATAGAATACGAACTCCATCGTGCAATCAGCTTGATGAGTCATACAACTCCATCGTGCAATCAGCTTGATGATTCATATGACAAAGATTCTATTACAAATAACCATGATGACAAGAAATAAATTCAAAACAGAAATAACAAGAACCATGTGGATTTTTGAAGGGAAAGGAACTGTTAATGCCCATATACATGCTAAGAACTAGTACAGAAAGATCAGTTGAGTTGAATAAGGCTTTGTATTAGATTTTGTTGATCATAGCAAGGTTTTTGTTCAAGTAAGGCATGAAGAATTGATAACCAACTGAAAAAGCTCATTACTGGTGCAAACGTTCTAAGAATAATAAGGAATATGTATTGGAAAAAACAATAGCAATGAGAGTAGATAATAGTATAAGCTCTTTCCAAAATAACAGAGCGATTAGGCGGGGGGGGGGGGGTGGTTTCTGTCACAAATTTGTTTTCACTTTACAGCGAAACCATCATGAGAAACCCAGAAGAATACCTTGGATAAGGGTTAGAGGAAATATATAAAACAATCGTTACGCAGATGACACTGTTCTGATTGCAGAAAATGAAAAAAAAAACTACAAAATCTTATGAATATAATGGAAATGGAAAGCAGAAATAAAGGACTAGAACTAAAAAACAAGAAGACTGAAGTCATGGTAATCCGTAGAAAATCGAGAAATCCCCTCTGTAAAATAACAGCAAATAACACAATATTGAAACAAGTTAAGTTGAAATATCTGGGAAATCATCTCACTAAACGGTAAATATTCATTAGAAATATCCAGCAGAATTATTAGAAATATCCAGCAGAGTTGGCCAAGCTAAAACAGCATTTAAGAAAATGAAAAGCGTTCTTACGAACAATGGCTTATCAGTCGATTTCAGTAAGAGTTCTTCTGTGTTATATAGAACCGATATTGTCGTACGGATGCGGAGCTTGGACAGTCAAAACTCGGGTTCAGAAGAAGATTGAGGCAGCTGAAATGTGGTTTCTGGGGAGAATGTTAAGAGTTCCATGGACAGCAAAGAAATCAAACGAGACAGTCTTGAAAGAGAAAATCACAAAAAGAACATTAATGAAGATTAGTAAAATAAAGCAAGCAACATATATAGGACATTTTCTGGAGCACGAGAAATTAGAGCACCAAGTCAAAAAACAGGAAAGCTGGAGGGAAAAAGAGCACCATGTAGACCCAGGGAAAAATATTGGATTTGCAAAATGGACGAAGAAAGAAAGGATTGGAGATGTACTTGCAGCGACGAAAGATAAGTTCATATGCAGGGCCATGATCGCCAACGCCATGCAGCAGGGCACATAATGATGATGATGATGATGAGGAGGAGGTTGAGGATGAGTCATGCTGTGGAGTTCCATGTAGGATTGAGACTGCGTAAATGGGCTGTACTACATGTATATGCTTACTATCATGGTGTATCCACAGGTGCTCACCAGGCCCGAGAGATACAGACACCAGTGCAACACCCTCAAAGATGCATCCATTGAGCCCATAACACGCTCAGCTACGGGTAATGGCCGGTTGAAACCGAAGTATTTCATAAATGATTTTTGAAGGGACTGATGGGGATTCAAGCCCACAATTTTCCAGTTGGTAGTCCGTTGTGCTAACCACTATGCCACAGCGACTGGTTCTTTCTTGCGTCTTCATTTTGGTGCCCATGAGGACAGTCTGGGTGACGTGATCTTGCTGTCCTCGAATGATGTACCAATCCAAACCTTAGTCTTATCATGATGATGTCCATATTCTGTTGACTACATTGAAGTATTGATAGTTAATTGGAAGATGGCGTTGTTCCAGAAAACTCGTGTGGTTTTTCTGGAGGTTCTTAGTGTGGATGCTTGACAGCTTGATAAGGACGCTTTCCGTCACCATCTACCATTCTAAGTCGTAAAGGAGGGTGGAAAGGACACAATATTTGTACAGTCTCATGTTGGTGTTGGTGCTGTGTTATAGGGACCGTTACACTTGTCCAGCATTCTTAAGATGTCTTCAGCCTTGCGAGACAGCTCTTGATGTTACACTCTGCTCCTCTATCGTGTCACCCTTAGATGAAGATGCTAAATATTCCCCTGCAGTATCTTCTTTCTGAAGTTCTACTTCACACCTCTTCAATCACGTACACAACCGGTTGCACCGCTAGGTGTCTTTTCACGAAAGACTAACAGACAAGACCGACTTGATTCTGTTACATGCAAAATTCTATAAATTATATATTCATGAATGTAAATGTAAAATAAATATTTGAGGAAATATACTTGCACATAATGGCAAGGCACCTGGCAGCGACGGAATTCCCCCAGACCTCATCAAGCACTGCAAGACTTTTCTTCTGCACCCTTTGCACGCAGTCCTCTGACAGTGTTGGAATGAGGGAGCTGTACCGCAAGACATGAGGGACGCCAAGATCGTCACCCTGTACAAAAACAAGGGTGAAAGGAGCGACTGCAACAACTAAAGAGGTATCTCGCTCCTCAGCATTGTTGGCAAAGTCTACGCTCGGGTCCTCCTAATCCGCCTGCAGAAACTGGCTGAACGCGTATACCCGGAATCACAGTGTGGTTTTCAAGCAGAGAGATCCACGGTAGACATGGTCTTTTCCCTTCGCCAACTCCAGAAGTGCAGAGAGCAGCGGATGCCCCTGTATGTGGCATTCATTGACCTCACCAAGGCCGTTTGACCTAGTCAGCAGAGATGGCCTTTTCAGGGCTCTCCGAAAAATCGGCTGCCCCCCCCCCCCCCCCCCCAACTGCACAGCTTAATTGAGTCCTTCCACTCCAACATGAAAGGGACGGTGCAGTTCAACAGAAACCTCTCCAAGCCCTTCGACGTATGCAGCGGTGTGAAACCAGGCTGCGTCCTGGCCCCAACCCTCTTTGGAATCTTTTTGCTCTTCTCCTGAGGCATGCGTTCAGCACAGCGCAAGAAGGGATCCACCTGCGGACCAGATCAGATGGCAGGCTTTTCAACCTCGCCCGCCTCAGAGCAAGGACAAAGGTCCGTGAAGCCCTCATCAGAGACATGCTATTTGCTGACGATGCCGCAGTTGTGACTCATACTCAGCGGGACTTGCAGTCACTAATGGACCGCTTCTCCCAGGCCTGCAAAGATTTTGGTCTGACCATCAGTCTTAAGAAGACAAACGTCCTGGGCCAAGACACGCCATGTCCACCAGCCATCACCATTGATGACTACACTGAAGCCATCCACCAATTCACATATCTTGGGTCCACCATCACCGATAACCTCTCCCTTGACACAGAGATCGACAAGAGGATCGGGAAGGCAGCCACAACACTAGCCCGCCTCACACAAAGGGTGTGGACAAATCCCAAGCTGACCAAGAAGACAAAGATGGCTGTATACAACGCCTGCGTCCTCAGCACCTTGCTGTATGGCAGCGAGGCGTGGACCACCCATGCTCATCAGGAGAAAAGGCTCAATACCTTCCACCTGAGAAGCCTACGGCGCATACTCGGCATTTCTTGGCAAGACAAGGTGACCAACACCGAAGTCCTGACCCGCGCTGGCCTGCCAACCATGCATACCATGCTGAGACGAGCGTCTGCTGCCTGGTTGGGCCACGTTCGCCGCATGGAAGATGGTCGCATCCAAAAGACATCCTTTATGGTGAGCTTGCCACAGGGCAAAACTGGCCGCCCACAACTGAGATACTACAAACGTGACATGAAGGCGCTTGAGATCAACACTGAGTCCTGGGAGGACCTCGCAAACGATCGCAACAGCTGGAGAACCACTTTCAAGAAACAGCTGCGGATTGGTGAGGACAAACTGTCAGCTGCTGCAGCAGAAAAGCGAGTCCGCAGAAAAGGGATGACAGCCAAAAGACCAGCATCAGCATACACATGCGACCGCTGCGACAGAGACTACCTCTCTCGCATTGGTCTCTACAGCCACAGGCGACGCTGCTTGGACCAATCAGACAGGCCATCTAGACATTAGAACGGATGTACTTTGTCCATGGTCAGCCATGACCGAGAGAGGCCTACTACTACTACTACTAATGGTAATAATAGTTGATATATTTTGGTTATTTGCAGATGACTCTGAAGAAAAGTCATGAGCAACTGTGTCTCACTGGACATCACTTTAGACATCCCCGGCATGGACGGTATTATTGAGGTCCTAGAACCCATCTGCTTCCCAGAAAAAAAGGAAATCACCCCTGCCATGTCAGTGCAGCAATCAATCCAAACAGCTACACTTCCAACGGTCCAAAATGTAATCACGAGGGTGAGTGTATAGTGTGTGTGTGAGTGAGTGTGTGTGTGTGTGTGTGTGTGTTACTGTTAGTGTGTTGGGTGTGTGTATGTAGGGGGAAGGGGAGTGGGAAGGGGAAGGGGAAGGGCGCGCGCACACAAGCGTGCATGCATTTAAGTTGCTGTCCGCGTGTGTCATACAACAAACACGAACTAATTACATAATGTGTTTAAATGTTGTTGAAATTCCCTTGACACGACGTGAGAATGGCTGGTATTTCAGCATTGTGTAAATCTGGATGTCTGTATATGGAAAAGAACCCTTGTCAATGAAACTTAAAACATCGCTGTCTTTCTTGTGTATACACCGAGCCCATGAATAATACCGGACACTGACTTCCAAAGAGAACGAATGTCGAAAACGGTGTTGGTTACTAAAGTACAAATATGATGTTTTGCTTGTGACTTTAACGTGCAGATGTTCCGCAGTTGGTCGGCGCTCCTTTTCTGTGTCTGGTCCATACCAATGGAACAAGTTTCCTCTGTCTATTCGACAGTCAAATGTTCCGTCTTCCTTCAAGTCTTAACTTGAAGACATAGCTTTTTGTTCTGCAATGATTTCCCCCTCTATGTGCTCATCCTTTTGTTCCGCTCTACTACTGTCCTACTACTCCCGGTTTGCATGTGATTTGTACCCTGGAGTTTTGGTCATTGTGAATGAATGCTTTGGTGAATGATGAGAGCGAGCGCTTTGATTTGACTTTTATATCAAGATTTGATAGGACATTGTTGCAAAAATGTAAACTAGACAATGTCAGAATGGGAATGGAAAGGCTTAACATTGGTATTTTAGGATTAGGGGAAGTGACTTGGAAGGGGGCAGGCATGATACATCAGTAGAGCATACAATAAAATATTCTGGTGGAAAATCATGAAAGGGAGTAGGCATCATAATTGACAGGGACAACTCAAAAGCAGTTAGGGGAAACTGGGCTGTGTCTGACAGGTTTGCTGGTTAAATTGGGTGGCAGGCCATTTGATATCAACATCATTCAGGTGTATGCACTAACATCCGCAAGTACTAAGGAAGACATCGACAACTTCTACGAAGTATCAGAGATGGCCAATGCCCAATGTAAATCATAAGAAGTTACAATCATAATGGGAGATTTTGATACTAAAGTGGGACAGGATAGGGTGGCTGATATAATTGGACCTCATGGCCTTGGTACAAAATGAAAGGGGAGGGAAACTTGTAGAATGGCCACAGACGAATGAGTTCATATTAGGAAACACCAAGTTTGAGCAGCCTATTAGAAGAAAATGGACTTGGATGAGTCCAGGAGATAATAACAAAAATCAGATTGACTACATCGTCATTAATAAAAAATTTAGAAATTCTTTAATGACAGCAAAACACTGACAGGTGCAGACTGCAACAGTGACCACAATCCTGTAGTGGGAAGATTAAGCTGAAATTAAGGAAAAGGAAACAGACCAAAACCAACATCAAACTAAATCTTGGACTCTTAAAGACAAATGAAGTGATACGTAAAAAGTTTAACATAAATGTTCAAAACAAATTCAGTGCTCTTGAAGACGTTGGTGACAGTGAGGAACAATGGACAAAGTTGAGAAATTCGATAAATGAAGCTTTTGAAGAAATCCCAAGAGTATACAGAAATCAGGAATAGGTGCAATAAAGCTAAGGAAGCTTGGCTGAAAACAAAATGCAAAGAAACAGAAGACCGACACAAAACGGATCCTTCAGGGTATGTACAGAAGAATTGAAGAAATTGTCCACAGGAAAAATACATGCACATCAACTGGTTGCTTAAAATCGAAAGATGGTACGCTTACCATGGAAAAAGACAAAATATTAGATAGATGGGGAGAGTACATTAAAGACCTTTTTGAAGATGACAGAAACGAAGAACACATTATATGAAAGAACGTCGAAGGACCACCCATAATGAAAGATGAAGTTAGAGCAGCACTGAAAAAGATGAAACCAGGAAAAGCCCCAGGACCAGACAGTATTACTACAGAGATGATTGAAGCCCTGGAGGAATTTGGTATTGAAAAAATAAGTTGTCCTAAATGGGATTTATGACACTGGAAAAATCCCCAAAGATCTGTCAAAATCAGTTTTCATTGCACTTCCAAAGAACACAGGGGCTATAGAAAGCGATCTCCATCGCACAATCAGCTTGATGAGTCATGTAACAAAAATCCTGTTAAGAATAAACATGATGAGGACAAGGAATAGAATCAAAAGAAAAATAGCAGAATAACAGTGTGGATTTGTCGAAAGGAAAGGAAATATTAATGCCATATACATGCTAAGAACTATCATAGAGAGGTCAATAGAGATGAATACGGATTTATATTTATGCTTTCTTGATTATACCAAGGCTTTCAATAGGGTAAGACATGAAGAATTGATCATCCAACTAGAAAGACTCAGTATTAATGGAAAAGATCTGCGAATAATCATAAACATGTATTGGGAACAAACAGCTGCAATGAGAACAAAAAACGACATAAGCTGTTTCCAAAATATCAAAAGAGGAGTCAGACAAGGTTGTGTTTTGTCACCAGATCTGTTTTCACTTTACAGCGAAAACATGAGAAACCTAGAAGACCCTGGATTAAAGGTTGGAGGATAATGATAAACAACATTCTATATGCAGATGACACCGTGCAAATTGCAGAAAATGAAAGGGACCTACAAAACCTTGTGAATATAACAGAAATAGAAAGCAAAGGTAAAGGGTTGGAACTGAACAGCAAGAAGACTGAAGTCATGGTGATCAGTAAAAAACATGAAATCCCCTCATGCAAAATAACAGCAAACTGCACAACTTTGAGACAGGTTGATAAGTTTAAATATCTGGGAACAATCATTTCACCAGACGGTAGATGCACATCAGAAATAGCCAGTAGAATCGGCCAAGCCAAAACAGCATTCAAGAAGAAAGAAAGCATTCTTACCAACAAATGCCTATCAATTAACATCAGGAAGAGAGTTCTTGAACGTTATGTAGAACCGATAATGTTATACGGTTGTGAGGCGTGGACAGTCAACAAGCAAAACCAGAACAAGAAAAAGGCAGCCGAGATGTGGTTTCAAAGAAGAATGTTGAGAGTTCCATGGACAGCAAAAAAACAAACAAAAAACAAACAAACGAGACAGTCTTGATGGAGGCAGACAAGATCATTCATAAGGAAGATTAGGAAACGAGGGGCTACATTTATAGGCCATTTTATGAGGAAAGGGGAATTGGAGCACCTGGACACAACAGGAAAGCTGGAGGGAAAGAGAGCATCAGGTAGACACAGAGAAAAATATTGGACGGACTTGCAGAGTGGCTGAAGACGAGAGGGTGGAAGATGTGCTTACGGCAACAAGGGATAGAAACATATGGAGGGCCATGATCGCCAACGCCATGTGGCAAGGCACTTGAGATGATCAAGATTTGATGCCTTGTAAATGTCATCCTGATTATTAATATGTAACCTTCTGGACGAAACAGCAGGGAAGTTTGTCTTTTTCTCCGATTTTTTGTATTTGGTGTTTGTTCATTTGTGATCTTACGTCTACGCTTGACAAAGGCAGTTGGCCAAACAAAATTACGCTTGTCTTATCTGGTTGTATTAAATACGCGTTCTGATTTTTTGTGTTTTTTTCCTGGTTCATGTAACCTACAACTTGGACCACATTGGACGTAAATACGAAACAAGACATTTCACCCACTAGCAAATGGAGCTTGCTGAAGGCAAATAATCGATGTTTCTCGCCTCCAGTGTAATATACACATGAAGAGAAGATTATTTTATACTGCGGTCGACAATAGAGTTCGTGGCCACGTGATTACAACACCAGCCCAGAACACGGCAAATCATGTTCGAATCGCAAATCTCACAGGGATAGTTCTCCCACTCAACACTTCCACGAGATCTTAAGTGGTGATATAGGTGCTAGTCTTTCAGATGAGACGATCATCGGAGATCCTGTATGCAGCATGCATTCATTGCACGTCAATCATCTCGTGGCAATGATGGAGTTGTCCCTGGCTCAGTTCTGGAGTACAAAAGGACTACCTGTGAAATGCTTTGTAAGAGAAGGGACGTCAGCTAGTAGGCATGATGTGATCAGAAACGCCAAGATGTAGAAACAGTGGGAACAATACTAACCCACCATCACATGCATCGGGAGAGAGTAAAGTGGTGTTGGCAGCTGACCAGAATGTAACTCTATTCCCTACCTCTCCACCAGCTGGCTTAACAAGCTTACGGTACAAAGATGCCTGGATTGGACCAACGATGTGAAACGGACTTTGACGTGACACGGCCTTTTTTTTCCTTTTTCAACAGAAAAGAGATCAAACGTATGCTGTAAAACACATCGCTAGATCATTTCATGACATATGAAATCGGCTCCTGTGTTGTTAAATTGGAAGAAAAATAAGGTTTTCTAAAAGCTTGCGGTAAAACTTTTATAGAAATAAGAAAAATAACCACAATAAAACTGAAAGGGGTTCCAAATCAGAAAATGTCATCGTGTGTTGTTTACAAATACTTTTCAAAGAACATGGGCGATACATTTATTAAGGGGAGGGAACTTAGAGGGGAACCAAGGGGAGGGAACGTGGGGAGGGAACTTGGAGGGGAGGGGGACCAAGGGGAGGGAACTTGAGGGAACTTGGAGGGGGAGGGGGACAACGGGAGGAACTTGGGAGGGAACTTGGAGGGGGAGGGACCAAGGGGAGGGAACTTGGAGGGGGGCAAAGGGGAGGGAATTGGGGGGCTAGAGAACTTGGGGAGTGAACTAGGGAAGGAACTTGGAGGATGGAGGGGGACTATGAGGAGGGAACTTGGGGAGGGAATTTGGATGGGGATGACCAAGGTTAGGGAACTTGGGAAGGGAGGGGGACCAAGAGGAGGGACTTGGATGTGGAGGGGGACCAAGGATAGGGAACTTGGAGGGGAGGGGAACAAAGGGGAGGGAACTTTGGGAGGAACTTGGAGGGAGGTGACAAGGGAATGGACCTTGGGAAGGGAATTTGGAGGGGGTGACCTTGGGAGGTTGACAAAGGGGAGGGAACTTGGGGAGGGAACTGGAGGGGAGGTGACCAAGGGGAGGGAACTTGGAGGGGGTGACCAGGGAGGGAAATTTAGGGGAGGGAACTTGGAGGGGAGGGTGAACGAAGGGGAGGGAACTTGGGAGAGGGAACTTGGATGGGGGAAGGTGACCAAGGAGGATTGGGAAGATACTTGGAGGGTGAGGTGACGAAGGGGGGAACTGGGAGGGAACTTGGAGGGGGAGGGACCAAGGGGAGGGAACTTGGGAAGGGGGACCAAGGGGAGGAACCTGGGGAGGGATCTTGGAGATGGGGGACCAAGGGGAGGAACCTGGGGAGGGATCTTGGAGATGGGGGACCAAAGGGAGGAACCTGGGGAGGGATCTTGGAGATGGGGGACCAAGGGGAGGAACCTGGGGAGGGATCTTGGAGAAGGGGGACCAAGGGGAGGAACCTGGGGAGGGATCTTGGAGATGGGGGACCAAGGGGAGGAACCTGGGGAGGGATCTTGGAGAAGGGGGACCAAGGGGAGGAACCTGGGGAGGGATCTTGGAGAAGGGGGACCAAGGGGAGGAACCTGGGGAGGGATCTTGGAGATGGGGGACCAAAGGGAGGAACCTGGAGAGGGATCTTGGAGATGGGGGACCAAGGGAAGGAACCTGGGGAGGGATCTTGGAGATGGGGGACCAAGGGGAGGAACCTGGGGAGGGATCTTGGAGATGGGGGACCAAGGGAGGAACCTGGGGAGGGATCTTGGAGATGGGGGACCAAGGGGAGGAACCTGGAGAGGGATCTTGGAGATGGGGGACCAAGGGGAGGAACCTGGGGAGGGATCTTGGAGAAGGGGGACCAAGGGGAGGAACCTGGGGAGGGATCTTGGAGATAGGGGACCAAGGGGAGGAACCTGGGGAGGGATCTTGGAGAAGGGGGACCAAGGGGAAAAACCTGGGGAGGGATCTTGGAGAAGGGGGACCAAGGGAAGGAACCTGGGGAGGGATCTTGGAGAAGGGGGACCAAGGGGAGGAACCTGGGGAGGGATCTTGGAGATGGGGGACCAAAGGGAAGGAACCTGGGCAGGGATCTTGGAGATGGGGGACCAAGGGAAGGAACCTGGGCAGGGATCTTGGAGATGGGGGACCAAGGGGAGGAACCTGGGGAGGGATCTTGGAGAAGGGGGACCAAAGGGAGGAACCTGGGGAAGGATCTTGGAGATGGGGGACCAAAGGGAGGAACCTGGGGAGGGATCTTGGAGAAGGGGGACCAAGGGGAGGAACCTGGGGAGGGAACTTGGGAAGGGGGACCAAGGGGAGGGAACTTGGGGAGAGGACTTGGAGGGGGGAGGGGACCATGGGGAGGGAACTTGGAGGGGAGGGGGAGCAAGGGGAGGGAACTTGGAGGGAGGGGACCTTGGGGAGGGAATTTTGAGGGGGAGGTGGACCAAGGGGAGGGAACACAACACAACACAATACAATACAATACTGACACATGATACAATGATTTCGACAAATAAGAGAATAGCTTCACTAGAGAAGGTTTTTGTTGTAGTTGTTTGTTGTTGTTTGTTGTTGTTGTTTTTAGTAATGAAGAAACGACCAAGAGTACCGAGTGGGACCCAGAGCAACAATCCCTCACCACCAGCCGTACAGTCACCTCCCGACCCTCGATGCCACACACCAAGCGGTTGCTGTATCGGCACGCAGAAAAATAGGATTCTATACACAGGCAAAGCCCACAAATGTTACTTAAATGGTAAATATTTTCGAAACATTTTGAATTTTCCAAGGATCTTTTTTTTTAGTTTCCTCTTTGGACAATATCTGTCTACCGTACATAGTGCTTTTCTGTTTCCAAATCGATTGAAATGGAGATAGGTTTTTAGGCTGATAGAGGTACCGTAATGACTTGACCGCGGACAAGTCCAGAGAGATTAGTGCTAACGACTTACATATGTAGTCATTCTGTCGGCATTTGTTTTGGACGCATCACAAGAAAGTGTATGTGTGTGGGCTAATAGTACATAGTCAGCTACAACAAGGCTAGCGAGCGCTTACGTACGCGCGCACACACGCGAATTCTCAAGCAAGTATGCCCTCACAGACACATGTGGACGCGCCAGCACACGTTTTCGTGTACTCATTGATATTATTTAGAATAAGATGTTTTGATTGATTTGATTGTTTTATGCCTGGCCCCATGTTAGGTGATATGGCCGACCTAGACAACCATTCAAGGAAAGGGGGTGGGTGGGGTCGTGGTCTCTCATCCGACACTGACTCATTCAGAACAATTATGTTAACCCTGTGACTCCCGCCGCCTGTCCTCCAGCATCCTGCATTGTCAACCATGCTAGCAAAGCAAAAACTTAACTCTTTGACTTCCTCACCCTATCAACCAGCTTTCAGTGTAAAGTGTTACACACAAACAAGTCAATGTGGGTCACAAATCTGATGGATAAGGTGAGGAAGTCAAAGGGTTAATTTTTTTGCAGCTGTGGATAGATGCGGAAGTCAAAGGGTTAAGACAAGGAGCCTTAAAGGCCCGTTTTAATGTGCTGGACCCCAAGTTCGAGCTCACAACTATTGTCATGTGAATCTGAGTTTTTTAAGCCAGCATTCGGAAGAAGAAGAAGAAGAAAAAGAACAAGAAGAAACAGAGGAAGAAGAAGAAGAGGAGGAGGAAGAAGAAGAAGAAGAAGAAAAACAACGAACAAGACAGAGCGAGAAAGAGAACGAGAGAAAGAGAGAGAGGGGGAGGGAAGGACAGAGAGAGAGGGAGGAAGAAAGAGAGCGAGCTCAGACTTCAGAACAGGTTTTTACTCAAGGATAGTAGCATTAGGCCCCACTGAACCTGTCTTACAGCTAGACCTTGCTACCTATAAACGCAATATACATGGTGAGAAAGAGAGCGAGACAGACAGACAAGAGAGAAAGACAGACAGAGAAAGAGAGATAGACACACTGAGAGACAAAGAGAGAGAGAGAGACAAAAACAGACAGTGACGGAGAGGGAAAGAGAGATGGAGAGATAGAGACCGAGAGAGACAAAGGGAGAGATACGGAGAGGGAGAGAGAGACAAAGAGAGGGGGAGAAGGGCATAGAGAGAGGAAGAGACAGAGAGAGACAGAAAGACAGAGAGAAAGCTACAGACAGAGAGACAAAGAAAGAGACAGAGATGAAACAGCAACACATAATACCCGAATTGCCCTAACATAATAAAAGACTGAGATTAAGAAAACTTATTTTCTTGAGACACTTCAAAACACACAAAAATCGGTTCATTTTCAAAAGAAATGAGCCGTTTTTCGTCGTGTGTATAACATTTTCATTTCAGGACATAACGTAATTCCACATTCATTAAGGAACTCAGCTATCCACTAGTAAGCACAGAAGCCATTTTCATGACTTTTTCCAAACTATACACAATTAAAATTAATGCATAAATCAAGTCGAAATCAAAGGGATGATTTCTCTTCGCTTTAAAGAGGCCCGCTCCTCATCCACCTTTTTCAAAACTATGAAATCAAATAATATTAGCTGAAATTAAAACGATATTCTTTTCGCCTTTGATCATCACCACAAGAAATCCAAAACAAGAAACAAAACCCATAATACAATTTTGAGAGCATCAAACTAACTTAAATTTACTTCGAATGGAGCTCCAGTTCTATACCAGGCCAAACTTCACCATGATTTGTCTGTGTCTGTGTGTGTGTGTGTGTGAGAGAGAGAGCGAGAGAGAAGAAAAAGAGAGAGAACGAAGAGAGAGAGAGAAACTCGGAATTTTAACCGGAGAGCGAGAGGGAGGGAAGAGAGAGGGGGGAGGGAGGAAGAGAGAGAGATAAAAACGGAATTTTAACCGGACAGCGAGAGGGGAGGGGAGGGAGAAAGAGACAGAGAGAGCGAGGGAGACTCGGAGTTTTAACCGGAGAGGGAGGGAAGAGAGAGAGAGAAACACATACACTCACCAACGATGGATAAAAAAAACTCTGAACAGGGAAAACAGCTACAATTCAACTGAAGAGGGACCGGCAATAGTAAAACCCAAGCCCTCAAGACTCCTTCCCATGAAGCGCCTGTGGAATAAGAACATGTACCTCCAGCATCAGTCCTGTATCCCAAATGAAGACCCATACCAAACGATTCGTCGGGTCGGTGGGAGAATCCGTCGTCATACACAATGAGACCAATAGTCACAAACTTCTGTTTGAGCTTTTCCCGCCTCTGTTTGTCTGTCTGTCTCTCTTTCTGTATCTGTCTGTTTGTCAGTCTGTCTTTCTGTCTGTCTGTCTCGATCTCTCTATCTGTCTGTATGTCTTTCTGTCTCTTGTCTCTCTCTCTCTCGATTTCTCTCTTTCTCTGTCTCTGTCTCCCTCTCTCTCTGTCTGTCTGTCTCTCCCTCTCTCTCCGTCTCTCTTTTTCTCTCTCCAACACACTCTGCATTTGAACAACGGTGCTATCCACGTCAGATCCGACTTTACTTTAAAGCCTTTTTCATTCCATGTGCAGATAAAGTTTCAACATTTGTCATCAGCCCATTCCGTAGTTGTTTCCCAGGTAATGCCAAGAGCATTGAGTTCTCAATGATGATGATGATGATAACGATAACGATAACAATAACATCAATAACAATAATAATAATGAAGACGATAATAATAATGATAATAATAATAATAATAATCATTATCATCATCATCATCGTTACAATAACAATGTTTTAGGAGTTCATGGAAAACGATTACAAACGTGGCACAATCAACATGAGCATTTATAAGTGCTGAATCAGCAACTTCGTGAACAACACACTCTGCTAGGTGCACTAAAGTGATTCTTTTTTTCTGAGAGTTAAATCATTGATGTTAGTTAATGTCTGAGAGAGGAACTTACGTGATGTTTCTTTTGGCTTCTAATAATCCAGTATATATAGTCTTCAGGTAACATATTCACCCATCCATCAAACAAGCTGTGAGACAACCCAGAGAGAGAGACCTGGAAACCAGTTTCAAACATTCCCTGTCAGCATCCAGCTTCACAACCAGAACAACATTCAAAACTCTTAAGAACACGGTGCACGTGCCCTGCAGCTGGTGCCCTTTGAAGCTGACACTATCAGAGTGGAGTCAATTCAGGCGTGACAGATTTAGCAAAGATTCTCTCCCTGTACAGATTGGTTTTGTCTTCGGGTGTCTGTCTTCCTTGTCGGGTGCAGTCTGGTGTACGTGCATGATGCAGTCAAGTGTCTGTATCTGTGTGGCTGTGCTGTCAGAGTCGCTGTTATTAATGGAAATTTCCGTTATGGTATACAGTGATGTTGTTATGACGCCATGGGTAGGCTGGATTCTGGTACAGTCTTCTTTGAAATCAACTGGATCTGTGTTTTCATTAGCCCCATCTCCACCCCCTACAAAATGCGTGATGGCCTATTCTGCGGAATTTTAATGGAACAAAGCAATTAACATAACACGTAAAACATGTAGTTTTAGAAAGGTTTATCTATGCTCTTTTTTTTTCAAGGAAGAACGATGTATTAGAGCTGTTAGCAAGTTGTACAGTATTCACTGGTATGCTTGCATATGCATGTGGTTAAAAGCAGGCCAAAGTGAAGAAAACATCACGTCACAGGCATTCATAGTTATAACACAGAATACAATGAATATCAATTCAAAGAATTAGGTTTGGTTTTTGTTGTTTTGAATAATGGTCTGAATCATCGTTTCGTTTGCAAGTCACAAGTTTATTATACGTCAGTATATTTTGCTTTGTCTTTCTATCAAAGGAAACGTCACACTCGTGCATGATTAAATGCTGACATGCTGTACTGGCTGAGAGACTCTCCTCTCGATGGATGAGTAGGCATCCTAGTCTTTTATTGCCTGCTATGGGTCTTCATGTGGAATACAAGACCTATTGTGGAGCACATGTTCTTCCTCTGGTGATGTGGGGAAGGAGTCGTGCAACCTTTGATTCTGTTTCTGGCAGTCCCGATTTTGTTGAATAATTGTTCTGCATTGTTCAAAGGTGTTTGCGCCCTGTGTGTTCTGCTGTCGCCAGATTATACTATTGCAGACAATGTCTTCCCAACTGGTGACGTTGGGGTGCGAGTGTCTTCCATATGGACAACGTATCCTGTCCAGTGTAACTGGCATATGATGAGCAAATAGTCTAAACTTGGCAAGCCACACTTTGGCGGAACTGAAAAGGTTCGACACTCGATCTTTCTATGTAATGTTGCAGATAATGCACAGACATCTTTAGTAGACCTGTCCCTGCTGCAATACAACATGGCGTTCCAGACGACTGATGTGTATGCAGAATCTTTGTGACGGACCTGATGTTACGATCTTGTCGCAGCCATTTGGGTAATTTTCCTAAGGCAAATCTAATTTTAGGGATGCATAGCACACCTCAACATCACTGTACTGCTCGAGTAGCTGGCTTTGTCTAGAGTCTTAATCTCTGAGTTATTAATTACAATCAGAACTGGTGAAACGACAGAAGCCTGTGATGCTGTTGGCTGAAACATAGCCTCTGTCTTGCTGAGGCAAACTGCAAAGCCAAAGCATTTGCAGGCTGCAGAAAGTTGGTCAGTGATATGCTGCATGTTTTCCTGCAGTGTGCAGCCAGTGCACAACCATCTGCGAAGACTAATTCTTGCAGGATGGTTTTGAGCAGTTTGGTTTGGGCCTGGAGTTTCCACAGACTTAGTTTTCCATCTGAACAGAACTTGAGTACACACCTTTGTCAAAGTCTCTCAAAGCATCAAATAGCATTGCCCTAAAGAGGATAGAGAAAAATGTGGATGCTAGAGCGCATTTTTGTTTCACTCCGTTCTGCTCTGAAAGGTTTTGGATACCTCCTATTCTCTTGCACCCTGGCTAAAATGTCATTTGATAAGGAACCAGTCACCGAGACAAGCTTTTGAGGGCAACCATACTTTAGTAGTATCTCCCAGTTAACTGTATTAAATGCTTCAGTAAGATCTATAAACAATGTAGAGCCCCTGGTATTGTTAAGAACAGTTCTCTTGCAATTGGCGTATAGCAAACACCACCCACATCACCCGTGCTTCTTCTACCACGAAAACCACATTGAAAACTGACACTCAGGAATGATAGGGTTAGCTATGATGGTGATGACCCTATTAAGGATGAATCCGGCACATACCTTCCCTGCAATGCACGCATAAGTTCTTATCGCCTTGTTTCTTGTACGTGTAATGATTACAGCATCTTTAAAGTCTTGAGGAACTTCCTCGTTTTGTCATGTACACTGGTACAGATTTGTCAACTTCTCCTGGAGCATATCGTGCCGATTCCAGTAAACATCTGCAGAAAAATCATCAGCTCCTGGTGCTTTCCCAGAGAAGATAGTACCCTCATCCATCATATCGACACACATGTACACAGATACACAGACGCATACATAGAGACACAGACACACACATACACACAAACACACAGACACGTACACATACGGACACAGATTCTCACACACACATATAGACACAGGCATAATACTCATACACACAGACACCCATGCATACATGCCCATACAGACACAATCAGCTTTGTCTTAAGTGATAATGAAAGAAATGGTACATCCATTCCACGTCTTCAACCAAAAACAAAGAAATAGCACACTCAGCCCATTTCTTAAACAAAAACGAAGAAATGGCACACCCAGCCCATCTCTTTAAACAAAAACAAAGAAATAGCACACCCAGCCCATCTCTTAAACAAAAACAAATAGCACACCCAGCCCATTTCTTAAACAAAAACAAAGAAATAGCACACCCAGACCATCTCTTAAAAACAAATAGCACACCCAGACCATCTCTTAAAAACAAATAGCACACCCAGCCCATCTCAAACAAAAATAGCACACCCAGCCCATTTCTTAAACAAAAACAAAGAAATTGCACACACAGCCCATTTCTTAAACAAAAACAAAGAAATTGCACACCCAGCCCATCCTTAAACAAAAACAAAGAAATAGCACACCCAGCCCATTTCTTAAACAAAAACAAAGAAATAGCACACCCAGCCCATCTCTTAAACAAAAACAGAAATAGCACACCCAGCCCATCTCTTAAACAAAAAAAAGAAATAGCACACCCAGCCCATCTCTTAAACAAAAACAAATAGCACACCCAGCCCATCTCTTAAACAAACACAAAGAAATAGCACACCCAGCCCATCTCTTAAACAAAAACAAAGAAATAGCACACCAGCCATCTCTTAAACAAAAACAAAATGCACACCCGCCCATCTCTTAAACAAAAACAAATAGCACACCCAGCCCATCTCTTAAACAAAAACAGAAATAGCACACCCAGCCCATCTCTTAAACAAAAACAAAGAAATAGCACACCCAGCCCATCTCTTAAACAAAAACAAAGAAATAGCACACCCAGCCCATCTCTTAAACAAAAACAAAGAAATAGCACACCCAGCCCATCTCTTAAACAAGAACAAAGAAATAGCACACCCATCCCATCTCTTAAACAAGAACAAAGAAATAACACACCCAGCCCATCTCTTAAACAAAAACAAATAGCACACCCAGCCCATCTCTTAAACAAAAACAAAGAAATAGCACACCCAGCCCATCTCTTAAACAAAAACAAAGAAATAGCACACCCAGCCCATCTCTTAAACAAAAACAAATAGCACACCCAGCTCATCTCTTAAACAAAAACAAATAGCAACACCCAGACCATCTCTTGAACAAAAACAAATAGCACACCCAGACCATCTCTTAAACAAAAACAAAGAAATAATCAAGTTTCGGCCAAACGCGTTTGTCAGAGAGAGAAAATAATCATGTTTCAGCCAAATATGAACGTCAAAGACAAACATCTGGTCAATACTAATAAAATTACAGATATCAGCCAGACTGATGTAAAAAAAAACCCAATAATTTCATGTACAACATAACGGCAGTGAGGGCGTCCCCAAGGGTAATGGCTACGCAGCAGTTACGTGGACTCGGTGGTAGAGCCATGGACTGAAGATCCCCTGTCTCGAGTTCAGTCCCGTCCTGCAACATAAAACTGGCTTGTTCATGTCCAGCTTAACCCTCCCGCACCCTGTCCGCCAACGTCATGTATCGTCAACCATGCTAGCTAAACAACTCTGACTCCCACACACTATCAACCAGCTTCTTGCAGGAAGCTGGTGAATAGGGTGAGGGAATCAAAGGGTTCAGTTTTTAAGTTTTTGCTGCTGTCAGATAGGGTGCGGGAGTCAAAAGGTTAACACTCCATTCTGATAATGTCGGCGTTTCAAAGGTCTCGTTTCCCTCCCATTTCAAGACTTTGCCAGCCCACAGGGTGTTACGCAGGCTCAAGAAGTCTGGCAGATAACTGCTGGCACATTTTGGGTGAAGTGCACATGAAACTGTGAGCTGAACGTTTCTTGAACAAACCCAAACTCCAAAAGCCGAAGAGCAACAGGTCTGTGTCCTCACACAAGCACAGCCAATTGGGTGGAACGCAAAACCGTTCATCCACTTTAGCTTACAATTTTGTTAAGAGCTCTGAAACGTTTTAACAGAAAACGTGACACTGACTACGTTTCTGCAGTGTTCCTACACACACACACACACACACAGCATGGACAACGTGGTAAGCAGCAAATCCAATAAAACGTCACAACCCCCACCCATCGCCCCAACCCCTATCAGTCACAATTTCAACCTCTGTCCCTCTCACAATTTCATCAAAAGAGATGGAAAAAAATGCTGAAGACAACATGAAACTGACAAAACTTGTGCCATTCTCCTCCCTCACCTACACTAACATTAATCTGAACATTGTCAGCAGTCATGGTTCCTGCTGTGATTCTCACACTGGTTGAGGAAACCCAGAGAAAACGGGGAAACTAAGAGGAGATAAATTATCTAGATCAATGACCAGATCATATTTTGTCCCTGATAGAGTGGCACACCACGGGCACTTGTATATGGGCGTAAATAGATACTGTGCTAGAGATATCGCATGACATTGTGAGAGCAATGACTTGATACACAGCTGTATCTGTTTCATGTCTATCTCCTCTTATTTCGTAGACCCCCACCACACAAACATACACAGAAATAAACGGGCACGCTCCAGACGTGCACACAAATACACGCACATACACACTTAAACACATACGCACGCGCACACACACACACACCACAACACACACACACACACACACACAAACGAACCACACACAACACTCTCTCGTCTGTCTGTCTGCGTCTCTCTTTCTCTATCTGTATATATATACTCCTAATCATAATTTAAGGGCCACTTCTTCCTTCCTCTCTAATTTTAAGTTGAAATAATTGACAATGTTTAGAATTGATTCTATGTTTTATTTCATCATTTCCACACCTGTTTTGGAAAAAGAAATTAGCACAATGACCCATTAGTGAACAGCACATGCATTTAAAGGAACATCCCCCCCTTTTCAAAAAACAAAGTGTCAGATTTGGCCAATCTGTTTTCAATATCGCGTGTGTCCGCCCCGAGCCTGGATGCATGCTTCACAGCGCCGATGCATCGACCCCACAAGGGTACAGAGTGTGTCCTGAGGGATGGCCGCCCACTCGATCTGCAGGATGTCGACCAGCCTGGCCAGGGTGCCCGGTGGGGGGTGGTTGTCCCTGATGCGCCTCCCGAGCACATCCCAGAGGTGTTCAATTGGGTTCAGGTCAGGTGAGCACGCTGGCCAGGCCATACGGACGACTTCATGCTGCTCCAGGAAGTCGGTCACAAGGCGTGCTCGATGCGCAGGTGCATTGTCGTCCTGGAAGATGGCGCCTTGACCAAGGTCCACGAGCGCAGGCAGTGCCACGGCCGCCAGAACCTCGTCCCGGTACCGGACCCCGTTCAGGATGCCGTCAATGGGGAGCAGGGGGTCCGGGTACCACGGCTCATGCCACCCCACACCATCACCGACCCGCCGCCGTACCGGTTATGCTCTTGGACAGTGGCGTCAGCGAACCTCTCCCCTTGACGTCGCCACACCCGAGCCCGGCCATCGTTAAAGGTCAGGGTGAACCTGGACTCATCCGAAAACAAGACCCGGGCCCACTGTTGCCTTGTCCAGGTCACGTGCTCCCTGGCCCAGGTCATGCGGCGCACTCTGTTGACCGGTGACAGCACGGGTCGGACGGCCGGTCTCCGTGACCTCAAGTTTGCCTCATGTAGCCGTCTTCTCACCGTGCTGCAGCTGATGTTAGCACCTGTTGGATGCCCTTTCCCTCAGGACGGAGAGGGCAAGGTAGCGGTCTTGCTGTCTTGTTACTCTGGGTCGACCCGTGTGACGCCTTTCCTGGACTGCTCCAGTCTCATTGAAGCACTCCAGCAGTCTCTGGATTGTGGAATGCGACACTTCAAGTCGTCTAGCAACTTCCCGCTGCGCTAGGCCTTCATCAAGCAGAGCGAGGGCTCTCCCCCGCTGCTCATCCGTCATCCGTCGTCTTGCAAGCATGGTTAAAACGAACCAAGAACGGGTCCTTTTTATCCTCGTCTGCGGGCAACTTTGGCTGAGTAGTGTTCAAAAAGGGCTTGCCTTGCACGTGCAAAGCGAATTTTGTCGCTACCTTGCCTGCGTCGTCAGAGAGACCCTGCTGAAGATTCGACAATTTCGTGTGGAAATTGTCTTCCTTGGGCCGCCCATTGCAAATCGGCAAATCCCCAAACACGTGCCAAAAGGAAACTGCAATGTTGTCTGAGCTCTTATCCATTCAGTTACGGCAACGAATTGGAGAAAAGAGTAAGAGAAAATAGGTTATTTCTCCTTTCAAAAATTGACTCAAAAACGTTCCTGGCCCTTCAATAATGACGTGTAGTATATGTATATATAAGCTACGCACAAAAAGTTAAGGATCACTTGCACAAAAATTCATAACTTTCAAAATAAGAAAGCCAATGCGTTGAAGTTTGGCAAACATTTAATTCCATGCTTTAGTGATAACGATACACAATTGCCTTCAATTTCCAGCAATCGTTTGGTGTGTACATTTGATCAAAGTGGGTACGTATCGAAATTTGATTTCCCAAAGTCATTGAAATCACAATACAGGGCATTCTGATGCTCCCAAAAGTTCAGTAATGCGTGTAACCGCCATGGCTGTTCTGGCACTCGACGCAGCGAGTCCTCATCGAGTTGACCAGGTTGGTGAAGATCCTCTGTGGAAGCGCCTGCCACTCAGCCTGCAGCATCTGGTAGAGGTGTTGGGCATCCCTGGGAGGGGGGTGGTTGCTCCTCACTTTGCGATCCAGCTCATCCCAGAAGTTCTCAATCGGGTTGAGATCGGGACTGCATGCTGGCCACTCCATTCTGTTGACTTCAGACTGCTGTAGGAAGTCGTTGACCACCCTTGCCCTGTGGGGGCGAGCGTTGTCATCCTGGTAGACAGCCGTCGGTCCCATCTGCTGCAGTGTAGGCACAGCCAGTGGTCGAAGGATCTCATCCCGTATCGGAGGCCAGTCAGGTTACCCTGTACATGATACAAGGGTGTTCTGTGGTGAAGGCTGAAGGCCCTCCAGACCATTACAGAACCTCCACCAAAGGCCACCTTTTCTTGGACAGTGGTGTCAATAAAGCGTTGCCCTGGGCGCCTCCAGACCCTCAGTCGGCCGTCGTTGTGGTTCATGGTGAAGCGTGATTCATCACTGAACAGGATCTGGGACCATTGCTGACGTGTCCACCTCACGTGACGTCTGCAGAAGGCGCGGCGTGCTGCCCTATGGGCTGGAGTTAAGCATGGCCGTACAGCTGGGCGACGAGAACGGAGGTTAAACCCATGAAGGCGGTTCCGTATGGTCTGCTGGCTGATGTTGATGTTAGTAGCCACCCTCAGCTGCCTTCGAATGATGCTGGAAGAGGCTGTTCTTGTCTGCAGGGCTTGTCGTTCAATGAGACGATCTTCACGTGGGTTTGTCTTCTTCGGTCGACCAGATCTGCGTCTTTCATGGACCCTCCCAGTGGCTGTGAAGCGTTGAATCAGTCTGACAATGACCGAGATGGACACCTGAAGTCGCCTGGCCACTTCTCGCTTGGTAACACCATCTTGGAACCATGCAACAGCTCGTCCCCTCTCAAACTCGCTCAATTTTCGTCGTGGAGGCATTGTCAGATCAGGCCTACTACTGGTGGAATGTCTTCTTATAAAGCCAAGCAAGAGACAGCATCTCACACATAAACAGCAGTGCTTGCACGTGCATAATGGTTTTTCCATCTGGCTTGTGCAATGTGTTCAGGCAGAACAGTCCAAAACAAGGTCCTTTTTCGCAAGTTTCCGCTTTTCCGTTTGCGGCCAAGCTCAGTAGTAGAGAATCCCGTGCAATTTTCGCACTAACACAACATCGCCCACTTACAGCTGAACAAGAATTCATAACAATTTGGCTGAACTGAGAAATAAATAACAGTAGCGAACTGAGTTTATTACGCACTTGTTTTCTCATAGTGATCCTTAACTTTTTGTGCGTAGCTTATATATGTGTATATATGTATGTGTGTGTGTGTATATATAAGCTACGCACAAAAAGTTAAGGATCACTTGCACAAAAATTCATAACTTTCAAAATAAGAATGCCAATGCGTTGAAGTTTGGCAAACATTTAATTCCATGCTTTAGTGATAACGATACACAATTGCCTTCAATTTCGAGCAATCGTTTGGTGTGTACATTTGATCAAAGTGGGTACGTATCGAAATTTGATTTCCCAAAGTCATTGAAATCACAAGACAGGGCATTGTGATGCTCCCAAAAGTTCAGTAATGCGTGTAACCGCCATGGCTGTTCTGGCACTCGACGCAGCGAGTCCTCATCGAGTTGACCAGGTTGGTGAAGATCCTCTGTGGAAGCGCCTGCCACTCAGCCTGCAGCATCTGGTAGAGGTGTTGGGCATCCCTGGGGGGGGTGGTTGCTCCTCACTTTGCGATCCAGCTCATCCCAGAGGTTCTCAATCGGGTTGAGATCGGGACTGCATGCTGGCCACTCCATTCTGTTGACTCCAGACTGTTGCAGGAAGTCGTTGACCACCCTTGCCCTGTGGGGGCGAGCGTTGTCATCCTGGTAGACAGCCGTCGGTCCTATCTGCTGCAGTGTAGGCACAGCCAGCGGTCGAAGGATCTCATCCCGGTATCGGAGGCCAGTCAGGTTACCCTGTACATGATACAAGGGTGTTCTGTGGTGAAGGCTGAAGGCCCCCCAGACCCAGACCATTACAGAACCTCCACCAAAGGCCACCTTTTCTTGGACAGTGGTGTCAATAAAGCGTTGCCCTGGGCGCCTCCAGACCCTCAGTCGGCCGTCGTTGTGGTTCATGGTGAAGCGTGATTCATCACTGAACAGGACCTGGGACCATTGCTGACGTGTCCACCTCACGTGACGTCTGCAGAAGGCGCGGCGTGCTGCCCTATGGGCTGGAGTTAAGCGCGGCCGTACAGCTGGGCGACGAGAACGGAGGTTAAACCCATGAAGGCGGTTCCGTATGGTCTGCTGGCTGATGTTGATGTTAGTAGCCACCCTCAGCTGCCTTCGAATGATGCTGGAAGAGGCTGTTCTTGTCTGCAGGGCTTGTCGTTCAATGAGACGATCTTCACGTGGGTTTGTCTTCTTCGGTCGACCAGATCTGCGTCTTTCATGGACCCTCACAGTGGCTGTGAAGCGTTGAATCATTCTGACAATGACCGAGATGGACACCTGAAGTCGCCTGGCCACTTCTCGCTTGGGAACACCATCTTGGAACCATGCAACAGCTCGTCCACTCTCAAACTCGCTCAATTTTCGTCGTGGAGGCATTGTCAGATCAGGCCTACTACTGGTGGAATGTCTTCTTATAAAGCCAAGCAAGAGACAGCATCTCACACATAAACAGCAGTGCTTGCACGTGCATAATGGTTTTTCCATCTGGCTTGTGCAGTGTGCTCAGGCAGAACGGTCCAAAACAAGGTCCTTTTTCGCAAGTTTCCGCTTTTCCGTTTGCGGCCAAGCTCAGTAGTAGAGAATCCCGTGCAATTTTCGCACTAACACAACATCGCCCACTTACAGCTGAACAAGAATTCATAACAATTTGGCTGGACTGAGAAATAAATAACAGTAGCGAACTGAGTTTATTACGCACCTGTTTTCTCATAGTGATCCTTAACTTTTTGTGTGTAGCTTATATATATATCTGAGAAAATCGTAAAAACTTTATTGACAATCGAGAAGAACCCTACGAAGTGACAGACCTATCTAAACTGCCAAAAGCTTGCCATTGTTGTCTTACTAGTCAATCAGGTTCATATCTCATTTGACTGTACCGTTAATTACTCATTCATCCATCTAATCAAAACAGTAACCAATAAACTAAAGAGCCAGAAGAAAAAAAAACGAGAAAAAAACATAAAACGCATATTTAATTCAACCAGACAAGACAGGTGCCTGTATTGTCTGGTTGTATTAAATGCGCGTTCTGGTTATTTTTTACTTTTTTTTTTCGTGTTTTTTTTCCCCTGGTTCCTCTTTGCTTGAACGTGGGCAGTCTCACTTGTTTTGGATTTCTGAAACAACAAAAAGAACAACAACAACAGCAGCATCAACATATCGTGATAACGCAAGAATCGTGGGTTGCACTCTCAGGCAGGTCACAGTGGTTTTTTTCTTCTCCTGGCTTGCTCTTACTATAGAACCATGGACTCCAGATCTGATTCTCGAGTTAAATCCCAGCCCACAAAAAAGACAAAAAGCAAAACTGGTCCATTCGTTGCCCGTCTTGATACTCCAATTCATATTCTGGAGGTGTCGGTTTAGTGTTTCATAGATCTGGTGCCTTTCCCCCTCTCCTTGTGTAGGCTTAAGGAGTCCATCGAAAATAGTGCTTCTTTATGTTTTGATGCTTACGCAGCTTGCAGACAACCGGACCAAAAGGTAATCCTGCGAAACGGAGTTTGAGTTGCAATGCTTGCTCCTTGGACTCGGATAAATCATGATGCATTTCACGCTCTCTGCTAGTAATCGTCTGTATTCTTAAAATAGGAGACACGACGTAATTATAATTATGGGATGTATTTTAGTACTATGACTACTTGCTGGTAGTGAAGAGAGAGATGAAAGGGGATAAAAATGTGATGTGATATATTGGGTTAACCCTTTGACTCCCGCACCCTGTCCACCAGCATCCTGCATTGTCAAACATGCTAGCAAAAGCAAAACCGTAACCCTTTGATTCCCTCATCCTTTCCACCAGCTTCTTCCAGGAAGCTGGTGGAAAGGGTGAGGAAATCAAAGGGTTAAGTTTTAGCAGTTGGTAGATAGGGTGCGGGAGTCAAAGGATTAAAGAGAATGGTGGAGAAAGTAGTGGCGAACATTGAGTTGATTCTAAGTTTGTTCAAGAGGGATTCTATTCATTCAGACAATTCGAAATGCACTCCATCCAGATACGCTAGTAACTGCCTGGCAGCCTGCTTCAGCCTGAACAGAACCCAGTGTGCTGTCAAGGTCTTGAAATGGGGAACGGTGGGGGCGAAAAATATGCTACTGGAGCAACGCTTCCTACTGGCAGACTGCAGGATGGGAGTGTAAAATATGGTACTGGAGCAACGCTTCCCACTAGCAGACTGCAGGATGGGAGTGTAAAATATGGTACTAGAGCAACGCTTCCCACTGGCAGACTGCAGGATGGGAGTGAAAAATATGGTAATGGGGCAACGCTTCCCACTGGCAGACTGCAGGATGGGAGTGACAAATATGGTACTGGAGCAACGCTTCCCACTGGCAGACTGCAGGATGGGAGTGTAAAATATGGTACTGGAGCAACGCTTCCCACTGGCAGACAACAGGATGGGAGTGACAAATATGGTACTGGAGCAACGCTTCCCACTGGCAGACTACAGGATGGGAATGACAAATATGGTACTAGGAGCAACGCTTCCCACTGGCAGACTACAGGATGGGAGTGAAAAATATGGTACTGGAGCAACGCTTCCCACTGGCAGACTGCAGGATGGGAGTGACAAATATGGTACTGGAGCAACGCTTCCCACTGGCAGACTACAGGATGGGAGTGACAAATATGGTACTGGAGCAACGCTTCCCACTGGCAGACTACAGGATGGGAGTGACAAATATGGTACTAGAGCAACGCTTCCCACTGGCAGACTACAGGATGGGAGTGACAAATATGGTACTGGGGCAACGCTTCCCACTGGCAGACTACAGGATGGGAGTGACAAATATGGTACTGGAGCAACGCTTCCCACTGGCAGACTACAGGATGGGAGTGACAAATATGGTACTGGAGCAACGCTTCCCACTGGCAGACTACAGGATGGGAGTGACAAATATGGTACTGGAGCAACGCTTCTCACTGGCAGACTACAGGATGGGAGTGACAAATATGGTACTGGGGCAACGCTTCCCACTGGCAGACTATAGGATGGGAGTGACAAATATGGTATTGGAGCAACGCTTCCCACTGGCAGACTACAGGATGGGAGTGACAAATATGGTACTGGAGCAACGCTTCCCACTGGCAGACTACAGGATGGGAGTGAAAAATATGGTACTGGAGCAACGCTTCCCACTGGCAGACTACAGGATGGGAGTGAAAAATATGGTACTGGAGCAACGCTTCCCACTGGCAGACTACAGGATGGGAGTGACAAATATGGTACTGGAGCAACGCTTCCCACTGGCAGACTACAGGATGGGAGTGACAAATATGGTACTGGAGCAACGCTTCCCACTGGCAGACTACAGGATGGGAGTGACAAATATGGTACTGGAGCAACGTTTCCCACTGGCAGACTACAGGATGGGAGTGACAAATATGGTACTAGAGCAACGCTTCCCACTGGCAGACTGCAGGATGGGAGTGACAAATATGGTACTGGAGCAACGCTTCCCACTGGCAGACTACAGGATGGGAGTGACAAATATGGTAGTGGGGCAACGCTTCCCACTGGCAGACTACAGGATGGGAGTGACAAATATGGTACTGGAGCAACGCTTCCCACTGGCAGACTACAGGATGGGAGTGACAAATATGGTACTGGAGCATGGACAAAAGAAAGAAGGGGAGAAAACAGGATCTATGAAACGTGCATCTAACAATCATCAGTGTGATCAGAAGATGAAACTGGGCAACTGTTACATGCCAATGTTTATGTGGCGAGCCAGGATTGAACGTGAGACATCAAAGTTTGAGTCCATAGCTCTATCAACAGAGCCAGACAGCCCATTAATAAAAACAACAGGAATGTGGCCCCGAAAAAAACAAACAAAAAAACTGCTAGTTTGCCCGAGCGTCGAATCCAAAACCTCTGCATTATTAGCATAGTGTACTGAGTAACTGAGCTTAAATGGCAAACATTGGGCTTAGGAGAAAAAAAAAAAAAAAGGGGGGGGGGGGGAAGGGTTGAGGGTATGTTGATAGTTGCATGTGGGTGTGAAGGAAGGAACGGGGGAAAATAGTGCTCAGGAGCCCCAAAATACATTGGTTTTAGAAGCCTAAGAAGTTTCATTTCACAACTTAGTCTTATTTCAAACGCCTTTTGAAGGTGCTGAAAAAGCCATCTCTTGGATGGTTCAAGGGGGCGTTTTAATTCACAGTTACGAAAATGGACGTGGCCAAAGACATCGTTTCTTTGATGGAGCTGCTGGGGAAACGTGCTCCCTGTCTCGTCTGCTCAATGGAAACTTGATTGCAATGCCTCACCCTGTTTGAATCAGAGAGTGCATTTTTTTCGTCGTCTACCTTTAAGGTCAAAATTAAGAGGAACACCCCAAGGCTTTTCGGTTCACACGTACACGTCTGTTATCCCTTTGCCCTTGGCACAAGGTGCAGACAGTTCATAAGAGAGAAGTCACTCTGACATTATGTCTGATGCATGTTGTTATTATGAACAGGAGGAGTCAATGCAAAGAATCCTGTATCTGTGTGTCGAACGATATACGCTGGCTGCTTGAGTGGATCAGCGAAAGTACTAACTGCCGTTAGCCAAGATTCAATTATGCTTTGACAGAGAGCCGGGTTCATAATCTTAATGTGCTGAAGGTTTTCACAGACATAACACTTCAACAAAAATTTATAGGAACACATTTGATAAAGCTTTGTTACATTTTCTTCACAGACACAAATACGCAGGCGTGCGTGGGCACATACACGTGAGCGCGTGCGCAAGCAGTCACATGGATCCAGACACAGATACACAACACATAGACGCGCATAAAGACACACAGACACATACACAGACAGACCCACATACACACATACACGCACACACAACACACATACACACACACAACATCACACCACACCACACCACACCACGCCACGCCACACCATACACACACATGTATACACATTTTTGTCCATCTGAATTTCAACCATTCTCAGCCAAGCTCGCCACCATTATGTATAATAGATATGTGTCTTGACTCATCATGTGAAATCATTGAAGCCACAGAAAACATGCCTATGGACAGCTACAAAATGGATATTATATAGGTGTGTCACATCTCATTATCTACACCTAACGATTTATGTTATTATGTGTATCAAGCAGGAACCAAAATCGCTCACGAAAAAATGGCTGATATGAAATATAGAAAATCTTTCTCCCCTGAAAACATCAGGACAGTCCTGCTGCTGTTTTCTCATTAAGTTTTATGCTGTTTGTTTCTGTTCCTTCTTGTATACGCTTGACAAAACCCAGTTGGTCGAAAATGTGCACATGTCTTGTTGTGTGTGTTAAACACAAATTCTCATTGCATTGCATGTTTCTAGTACCTTTTTGCTTGAACACTGCAGTCATTTTGTTTTAGATTTTATGTTTATCAAATGACAGAAGGAACATTGAAGTTGAGTTTCAAACATCTCTAATCGAAGCAAGTTTCACAAGGAGGAAAAACATTTCAATATTCACCCAAGCATCAATGCGCGCGCTGTTGGCAAGCAAAAGCAGAGTCAATGAAAGCATAACAAAGGGTTAGTTTATAAAGACTAAATTTGTTTGCCTTTATCTATCTTCCTCGTCTCATGTTGTGTGGTATATACATGATGAAGTGTCCAGCTGGCGATGTTGCCATGTTTGTTGCCATTAATTGTGGGAGGTTTCCTTTGGAGTAAGGGATGAAGTCATTTTCGCGTCATGGATATGTTGGATGCTGATACAATATTGTTTGAATATGGATCTGCTTTTTCATTTTCTCCGCTTTCCTGTTTCATTGATTTATGACTGATGGAGGCTGTGAGTCTGAGTCAGAACCACTTTGCTCACACAAGCATTAACCGTAACCAAAAGTGTTTCAAGTCCAGGCCCATTTTAATCCGTTTCTGATGTTGATAAAGCACTGGAAGTATTGGGGTGAATTTGCCTGAGACATACCAGAATGCACCAGAGAAAATCTGGTGTTATGTTATTTTGGCTTATCATATCCCATCGTCTGCAATCTCCTTATATATTAACCCATTCATCAAAACGAGCAAGGAGAAAACTCACACAGAACCCTGGAACCAGTTTCAAACATCCTCTGTCAGTTTCACACGTACGGAACAACTGTCAGCCCTCGTCATAACACAGTGCACGTGCAATGCACTCGGTGGCTTTTGAGGTTGACACTATCAGTTAGTTGAGGCATGACAGATTTAGCAAAGATTCTTTCCTTAGAGATTAGTTCAGTCTTTGTACGTCTGTCTTCTCGTCTCGTGTATTCTGGTGCACGTGCATGATGCAAGTTAGTGTCTGTGTGGCTGTGCTGCCAGAGGTTTGCTTAACTGTCAGAAGATTCCTTTAGAGTACCGGTACAGGATGAGTCATTGCAATGTTATGGATAATTTGAATGACAGTACAATTTGCCTTGAAAAAAAATTTCACAACCCTGCCTCTACCTCATTTAAAGGAGACTGATACAAAATAAACTGTGTATTCTTTTGGGGACGTAGTGACCTGCAGCCTTTTGTTTTACTTTCTACCACCGTCAATCAGTGTTTTCTACTGAGAAAGGTATATAACGTCTCTTTTCTCCACATCCACAACTGAATGTATCCCATCCCCTTAAACACAAAGACGCTCAAACCCACACTTACACACACACACACTTACACACACACACACACACACACACACACACACACACACACACACACACACAACACACACACACACACACACACACGCACACACACACACACATGCACACACACGTACATAGACACACATAATCACACACAAATACATACGTGCATACGCACGCACACGCACACGCACATTGTCTTCATTGATTACATCTCTGTCCCTCCAAATTCCACACCATCCCAGCTCTCCTGTACAAAAACAAATGAACTTCCAACCAATGTTAAACTTCCAAAAGACAAACGATCTATCAAATTCAAATAACATTACGGAGGTATCTCATAGCGTAAAATCCCTTACAGCTGAACACACAACAGTCAAAGGAAACGCCAAAGTGTAAGAGCTGTAGTTGTGCCTCATTACACAGTTCTGGAAAATCAACAGAGAGCAAAACTAATCAAACCCCTCATGCAGCAAATTACAAATAACTTTATAGAGATCTCTGACGGCATAAAACTTCCTAAGGATCAATACGCAACAGCAGAAAAGGAAATCCCAAGGCATTAGACTGACAAAAAATCTGTCTCATTGCACAAGATCAGGCAGATCAGCAGGGAAAAAATGCCAATCAAATCCCTCATCTCATCCACCAATTTTTCCTATCCCTTCCCCTTCCCCCAACTTAATCAAGAATGCTGAATGTGTATAACAGGCAACATGACATTGGTTAGATGTATTCCTGATTACACAGCGCAGCCAACAACGTAGGAAGCAAACCCAGACAAACTCTCATGGTGTCTCCCATTCACCCCCCTGGGACTTCCCACAATCTCATCAAGAGAGATGAAAGTGTGTAGAGGAGAACATGACACTGACAACTTGTGCCAGCCTGCCCATGCCCCACATTTCCGTCAATCCAAATAACATTATCATCAGTTGTGGCTCTGGAATCGATTTTCATGCTTGCTGGCTGAGAATATCTAGATCAGACTATGAGCAGATAGGTCATCTGGATACATAACTACAGATGATTTGCACTCTCAGTTTTGCATAACAAACCAATAAATGCAGTGGAAGTCATCAACTCATTAACAACAACAACAATTGCCTGTCCATTGTTTTTCTCTCAGGCAGAGCAACTATCCTTCTGTGATAGAATTCGGGCAAAAGGACCTCAGTGCATTAATGGACTGGCAAAATAGCTCAAGTCCCATCCTTCCAACACACTGTGGATAAACAAAGATGTCATTGACAAAGCCCTTGGGTCACAGACTTTTATATCCCAAGACATATCGATTTCCTGTCCAGTCTGACTGATTGTCGGAGAGCAAGGGGTAATGGTGCACTCAAATGGGGTTTGCTTCATTATAATAACTTTAGACACAGACATTTTGTGTGTGTGTGAATTTTTATAGGTAAAATTTCTTGCTGGTGCTTGTTTTTGTTGTTTTTGAGGACAAAATTGTATCTATTGACGTTTGGGTTTTGTTGTTGTTGTATCTCTTTTCATGTCGTAGGTTGATTTGATTTTACACGAGTAAAAACATAAATGCGGATTTTATATATGATTTGATGATGCAGGTCATTCATCATTTCCCTTTTCTCCCTTTTCTCTTCATCTTTCTCTTCTTCTTCTACCTTTTCTTCTTCTCTTCTAGGACATCACACTTATTAGATTTATATTCTTTTCGTCTCGTAGACTTTCTAACCTGGATGTTGCAGTTTATGAGAAATAGAGTTTTCGTTTTCGTTTTCTACTTGGGCTCTTATGATTTATTTCACTGCCCCCTCTCTCAGTGTCTGTCTGTCTGTCTCTCTGCACTCCTCTCTCTTTCTCTTCTCTCTCTCTCTCTCTCTCTCTGTCTGTCTCTTGATATAATCCCTGAAAGTAATAACGGCGGAGCTTGGATCGAAATAAACCATAATGCTCTTCACACTTTTTGCTGGTAATGATCTGTATTCTGAAATATAGGAGACAACTTGATAATGATTTGGTGTGTAGTTTTATAGTCTAGCAGCATTCTCATGGCCTACAGTGAGTTGAAAGAAAAGAAAATACACCGAAAAATACTGGTGGAGGGTTTGAGTTTGGAGGTGTTTTTTTTTCTCAAAATGGAAAAATAATTCCGTATACACCCACCCAGATCTACAAACAATTTTTTTGGCAGGTTCCGTGAGCCCTGCTAAACCTTTTGTGCTGGCAAATCCTTGAAATAGAAAAAGGGATAGTATGGAACCTATGAAACAAGAAGCTGGCACCACCAGAATAATCAGAGCATTAAGATGGGCAGCGAATGAACCAAGTTTTATTATGCAAGCTGAGATCGAACTTTAGACATAAGATCTTGAGTCCACAGCCCTATCAACAGAGCCAGCCAGCCTGAATAAAAAAAAAACATATCTACGAACAAGGAAATGGCTAACACTAAAAACTGGAAAAGAGGGCCAAGGGAATACGGGTATGCGAAAGGGTGAGTATGCTTGGATAAAGGAAAGAGGGCTAGAAAATAGATTGGTGCTCAAAAGCCTAGATGAGTTTTGATTTGGGAACTTTTGAAGACGTTAGAAGATCCAAGTCGTTGAAGGTCGTAGAAGACAGTTTTATTTCACAGTGAGATGTATGGACGAGGCCCATGACGTTGTTTCTCCAAAAGCATTAGTGGGGGAAATGTGCCCCCTGTCTCGTATGTTCAGTGCTACTCTGCATCCCCCTCCCAGCTCTTGAGGATCAGACAGTAAATGTTTTTCGTCTTTTACTGCTTGAGTCCATTAAGAACACACTGCTGGAATTTCCACGATTAGCTCTGTTACTTCCTACTTTGGGTTGCAGTTTGTCTGAATAGTAGACGTTTTACATGACAGAGCAGTTCGCCGGAACAGTGGAAGTTCTGTATGACAGGGGTGTTTCTTTAGCGAAAGTGAGGACCAAACAGAAAGAATCCTAAGATGTTGTTGGTGAAGAACAAACACTTGGTCCTGGGTGATTTAAGTGAAGCTCTGTGTGTGTGTGTGTGTGTGTGTGTGTGTGTGTGTGTGTGTGTGTGTGTGTGTGTGTGTGTGTGTGTGTGTGTGTGCGTGTGTGTTTGTGTACGTGAGCGTATATGTGTATGCCAGTAGGTGTGTTTATATGCGCGAGCATGTGTGTGTGTGTGTGTGTGGTCTTTGATTTAATGTCTATTCACTAAAGTGATTTTAGACCAAAAAAAAAACAAAACAAAAAAAAAAAACAAAAAAAAAAAGGGGGGGGGGGTGATAGAGGAGGAGTGAAGAAGATATTTGAAAATTGTCAATTTTGAATTTGAATTTGTGTGTGTGTGTGTGTGTGTGTGTGTGTGTGTGTGTGTGTGTGTGTGTGTGTGTGTGTGTGTGTGTGTGTGTGTGTGTGTGTGTGTGTGTGTGTGTGTGTGTATGTAATTGTTCTATTATTTGTGTGTTTGTGTTTGTTGTGCATGTGTGTATGCGTGTGTGCGTGTGTATGTGCATGTGTTTGTGCATCTCCTTTGTTTTCCTTGCCATTTGCTAGTAAGTAATTTGAAGTTCTTAGTTTTGATAACGTAAAGGTCAGGTAAAGATTGTCCCATATTTGAGGTTGTAGAAGAGTGAGATGGTGGAGTCCTCCATTTATCTGTCAGCATGCGTTATAAATATTGTGCCATTGTGACCTCCTTCCCCTCACTGATCCGCCTTTTCCAAACCCAAACAGGGTCAGATACCCATTCACAGCTGGGTGGGCAGGAAACCATATGCAAAAAATTTTCCTCAAGTGAAATTTCAGCATCATCGTTTGCCCTGCCACATGGCGTTGGCGATCATGGCCTTTCATACAAATCTATCTTTGTTGCTTCAGGTACATCTCCCGCCCTCTCTGTCTTCACCCATTGCGCAAGTCTGTCCAATATTTTCTCCCTGGGTCTGCCTGGTGCTCATTTTCCCTCCAGCTTTCCTGTTGTGACTAGGTGCTCTAATTTCTCTTGCTTCATAAAATATCCTATGAATGTTGCGAGATTTATCTCTACGTAAACATGTAAAGTCTGATTGGAACGGTGGGGGGGGGGGGGGGGGGGGAGAGCTCTACCTGTATGCCTGCCAGACCTTACCATTGACAGCTCTGCTTTATCCAGCTTGATACACGTACAGAAGTGCTATAAATGCCACGTAGACTTAACAAATGCATTGACTTATAGTAAGCATGATATCAACAGCAAAGAAACTGTTGCTGCTGATGCTGGTTGTTTATCACAGACTCGCTATTCCTACATTCACCTTTATTTGCGCACGTCTTATTTCAGGTACAGTTCATAAGATGAAGGAATATGCGTGAAAGCTTTTGAAGG
>CM060311.1:67706918-67724418 GCA_030674185.1 Monoplex corrugatus | reverse complement strand
CAATAAAAGCAAGAATAAAACAATGGAAAATTATAGAGAGCATAGCATATACAATTATATATTATAACCATGTGATTCCCTCCGAGCGGAGACAGCTGCAGAGGGGGGGGGGGGTTGAGTGAGGTTAGATTTTATGCGGAGGAGAAAGGTGAGTTTTGAGAGCGGACTTGAAGAGACAAAGTAGGTTGCTGACGGATGAGAGAGGAATTTGTTCCAGAGAGTGGACCAAAACAGAGAAGGCTCGTGACACAGGTATTGAGCTTAGGCGTGAAAGCGAAAAGTCAGAGGATCGAGGCAGAGCGGAGGTACGTGAGGAAGATAGATCTCAAGTAGGCTTGACAGTAATCGGGCTGCGTTATTGAGCTTTGTAGCACATGTGTCAGTTTGTACTGTATGCGCTTTGATACAGGAGCCAGTGAAGTGTGCCAGAGAGGAGATATGTGTCACTTTTTTCTTTTGAGTACAAGGCGTACAGCATTGTTTTGAATGCGCTGTAGGATGTAATGGTGGAGGCAGGAAGCCAGACAGATGAATTGCAATAGTCAATGCGAGACATTATGAAGGAGAGAACGAGTTTTGCAGTTGTTTCCACAGGGGATACTCCTGATCTCTCCCTCTCTCCCCTCTCTCTCCTCTCTCCCCTCTCTCTCTCTTTAGCAAAAACAGCTCAAGTTACACGACCACATCTCCTATCTGTCCACACACACACTGGAAAGCTAAAGCTTCATTAATAATCAGCAACGTTTCATGAGCCAGCAGACCATCATGAGCAGCAAACTCATCATTTCAATTGTAGATGACATAGGAATAGTCAAGTGGCTTAAAATATCAATTTGCGGTGATAAAAGCTTACAAATGAAAAAAAAAACGTCCACAACAAATCAACCAACCAGCCAATCAGCAACTAACAATCAATCAGTTAGCTGACGATAAACACTAGAAGAAATGAAACAAAATGAAACGAAACTGTAGTTCAACGGTACGGATACTCTCACGTACACCAAGTTACATGTTGCCATGACGAATCCACTCTATTAAGACACAGAAAATAGAATACTACAAAAGAAATGAAATTTAAACAAAGCAGACCAGATAAATAATGAATAATAATAATAAATAAATAAATAAATAAATAGACAAACAAACAAAAAGTAAATAACATCAATCAGCTTGTGATAGAATTCAGGAAAATAGACCTCGTTGTATGAATGATCAGAGATAGAACCAAAGTCTGAAGCAACCAACACGGAAACGCCATGTCATGCAGAAACGCTTTGGTCACAGACTGCAACATTCGAGACTCTCAACGCTAGATTTACAATCCAGTTTGGGCTGTTGGAGTGCAAGCAGTAACAGTGCATTCACACAGGAATGGCTACATCGTCGTTATTTTGGACGTGACCCCGATTTTTGTTTGTGGAAACAGAGTTTTTTTGAAAAGATTTGTTTGTTTTTTTGTCTTTGTTGTTGCTGTGCATACAGACATTGTGTTTATTGAAACTAGAAACACGTGAAAATAAAAATGAGAATTCGTATTTAATTGACAAAATAATACAAGCGCAGATTTCGGCCAACTGGCGTTTATCAGGCGTACACAAAAGATAACAAATGAACTAACAAAGATGATTTAGGACAAAGACCACAAATTAGATATTTTCCTTGCTACTTCGTCGACCTGGGTACAATAATTCCGTTTTAATCGATTTTAAGGCTTGATGTTTTATGTACAAATATATGTTCATATCTGAACACGCTGCACTCTGTCATAATATTATAACACGATTACTAAATTGAATTAAGGTTTATATACAGCTACTTCCTTTTTTTTCTTTCAGTGCCTTTTCACTTTTTCTTGTTTTCTTTCTTTTGTTCTTTTGTCCTCTGAGAAAGCTGTTATCAAATCTGCACACTTTTCGCCTTGTAGACTGTCTCGCTTGGTGGCTGCAATTTATGAGAAACCGAGTTTGCGTTTTCTCTTTGGGCTCGGATATAAATCATTACTCTCTCTCTCTCTCTCTCTTTCTCTTACTCTCTCCCTCCCCCCCCCTCCTCTCTCTCTCCGGTTAAAAGCTAAAATAAGGCGTGGTGTCCCATTTAGTGATTATATTAACTGGAGTTAAGGAGTTAAGCAAGGGGACGTCTGTTGTCCGGTTTTATTTTCCTTGATTATAAGTTAATTCGTTTTTTTGAGATAGTAGAAAATGGTAGACCTGGAGTAAGATTTTCACACTATTTAGCAGAGTTGTTTATTTCACTGATTGCTGATAATATCTTGCTTTTGTCAGAGACAGCATTGGCTTACGGATACAGTTGAACAGTTTATATGGAACAACAGACTGTTCAGCAAAAAGGGTCATCTATTCGCACAAGAAAAATGGTATCATGGAGGAATAACATTTCAGTTGTAAGAACTTATCAATATCCATGTATTTACTTTATTACAAAATTAAGCTTTAGGTTTGCTTGTGACGACTTGGAGTTCGGAGCAAAGAAGGCAGCTCTTAAAGTTTTAAAGAGTATCAGTAAGTTTGAAAATTATCCAGTAAATTGTTCAAATATTTGAGTTACAGGTCCAACCAACTACAGAGTATAAAGCAGAAATATGGGGTTTATGTGAAATAATTACAATTTAAAGGGTGCATATGTTTGCTATAAAACGATTTCTTACTGTTGGATGGTGAACGCCAAATGATTTTATGTATGTGGTGAATTAGGAAGAATTCCCATTATATAGGTCAGTTTATGAGATGCATTAAATGTTGGTTAAAATTAACTAGGTTACCAGTTAAAGCATATAAAATTATGTACGATTTAGAGTCTAGTGGGAAAGATTCATGGGCTTCAAGTGTCTGTAGATGTTCACATGTACATAGATTCGGTCATGTATGGAAACAGTAGGAATATGTAGACTAATTTGTTCAACGTTAAAAGTGATTGATTGATTGTCGTTGGTAAGAAGACGACAGTCGTACACAGACAGACTTTCAATGTATACTAACGTTTTAGACAGTTATTTCTATTGAACTGTATGTTTCGATTAACTTGAATAAATTCATCATTCAGGCTCAGAGAAAATCTAGATATGGCATTTCAGATATTACAGTTCACATGTAATGATACAAACATCCTGATGAGCTAAATTTCAGTCGTCGTTTACCTTAGATTTCCACTGAAGATGAAGTATATGCTATTTTATGTTGTTTCAGTCTCAATGATTTACGTACCAGTTTAATTCCATGTAGCTGTTATGGAAATCCAAGCATGTTTCAGTCATAATTGCTTTCCTCGTCCAGAAATCAATCATGATATTAAGAAGCTGGCAATATTTCTACTTAATGTTAGCAAGAAACACCCAAGGGTTTTGGATGGGATCCAGAGCAACAATGCCTCACCGCTTGCCAAGGATCACCCCCAAAGCTCCCGACGCTACACGATAGCCATTTTGCAAAACAAATCGGGGATGTACATGTGCTGCAAGACCCACTCTGACCCAATCTTCAGTTACCTTGTCACAAGCGGAATGGCAAGGTGGGGAGATGACAAACTCCGCGACATAACCACACGACGCACACCAGCCAGGTTCGGCCCACTTGCAATGGTTCTATACAAACTTCAATAGAGACTTGCATCAACAAATATAATTCATGTCTGATGTTAACGTGGTTGTATTTATGTTCATTTCTATTCATATATAAATTATAAATATGCATTTAAATATTTGTGTTAAATATTGCTCTCACCACTTCGTAATGGGCTATGGCTTATTTGAATACGACATCCGGTGTCTAGTGACCACTCTGTCTCTCTGTCTCTCTCTCACTCTCTCTGTCTCTCTCTCACTCTCTCTCTTTTATGTCTCCCTTTCTCCTCTCTCTCCCTGTAAAATTGAGGGACGTTTTATTGTTCCAATTTTTTTTCTGATTCGTATATTATGCACGTTCTTTATCTACATCGTGCAGGCGGTATGTTGCTGCACAGTCTACGTATTCCACCTTTAGTGGGTGTGCATGCCAGGTGTTTTCAGTTTCGATTGCTCAAGGTGTCTCCATGCTCATAATCAGTTCTATATGCACTACAACCACAGACACCATACGATGGATGAGATGCAAAAGGATCATGGTATAAACCCTATACCTGCGCATGGATCCTACGCGCTGGCAAGGTCTTGTAGTTCTAATTCACATATATTTTCTATGTCTATTCTTGTATCAGTCTGTCAATCAAACAACTCAGATTCTATTGTAGTGAAACTTATCTGTTCATCTGATATGTCCGATATTCTTCTTCTTCTTCTTCTTGGCGTACACTGCTACACAATCATCTGAGTCCGGGCGATGAATGCAGCCGTCTTTTCCAGCTCCTGTCTGCAGCCATGGAGTTTGGTTGTCAGCGGAGTGTCTGTCCGCCACACGTCCTGTCTTGCCACCTGGTGAAGAGGACATCTTTGGAGTACATGCTCCGTGGTTTGGTCTTCTTGACTGCAGGGACAGGTCGGGGAGGGCGCCAGCTTCAGTTTGCGGTACATGTGACTGTTCAGCCTATTGTGACCAGTGCGCAACCTCACCAGGGCAACTTGCTGCTCTCTAGACAACAGGTGGTAGTCATCCCTGTGTCGTCTCGGCATGGAAAGCGCCCTGATGATGCCCCTCTTCTCACTGTAGCTGACGCTGTTGTTAGATTGTTCTTCTCTGGCTCCCTCCTCAGCAAGGACATCAGCTCACTCATTCCCGGAGACTTCGCAGTGGGCTGGAATCCACTGCAGAACTGCTCTTCTGGTTGTGGCAACCTGGTGCAGAGCTCAAGACAGGAGGGGGAGCGTGTTGTTCTGGCATGCCTGCAGCACGGACAGGGCATCAGACAAGAAGACAATTTGTCTGCGGTCACAGTCTGTAGCCTGAATCATGGAGGTCGCGTCCGATATTCTATTGCAATAAAATGTTTCTCTTCATCTGCTATGTCCTGGAAAAAAAACTATAACAAAAGACCAGTCTGACAAACACAAGGCACCAACACTGACATAAATCATGGAATCTTTAACGTGCATATTTGATGCTCAGTGGATCGAATCCAGTTCTTCCAGCTGGACGTCTGACATCTTATCAAGCTATCTACTGTGCTCCCGTCGTATTCATTTTGAATGGCATCACCGTTCATATACTTTGATTGCTTGTGGCCTGAAAGTAACAAAGTAAAACTTGTTTGAGATGGGGAACTTGCACCTTTGACTCAGATAAACCATTTAACACCTTCTACTTGTAATGACCTGTGTACAGAAATATAGGATATGACTTATTATGATTATAGTTTGAAGTCATAGTCTGACAGGATCCTCAATACGCAGAGAGAGATGAAAGAAAGTACATATGTGTTGCGAAGCATTCAGTTAGAAAAAAGGATGCCAGTGGGGAAGGGAGGAGGTGGCTTTCTCATAACACTGCAGAAAGTGAGGCAGAGGTGTCGGAGTATGTGGGCAGTTGTGTGTGGCTGTTTAGGGAGTAGCAGAGCAAAATTTGGTGCTGGAAAGCGTAAAGAGTTTCTATTTTAAAACGCCTTTTGAAGTTTACAGGAAAAACCCAAGACCCTGGTAATTCTTGGGAAATTGTCTTTAATTCACGGTAAAGTATGTGAACGCAGCCTAACACATCGTGTCTTTGATGGAATTTGGTGAGAAAATTGTGCTCCCTGTCTGGCCTGCTCAATAGAAACTTGCACCCACCTGCCCACCCTTTATGGATCAGACAATAAACCTTCGTCTTCTACCACTTAGGTCAAAATGTAAACGCTCGTTTGGGCTTTTGTCTTCACCTCCTGCTTTGGACTACATCAGCAGACAGTTCATCTGAAAATTAGAAAAAAAATCATAGAGATGTTTAATACACATTCTTTCAATGATTGTTAGAACCAGCTGAAAAGGAGCTGTGTGGTGTGAACAAAAGACACTAGGCAGGAAAATCAAATGAAAATTGACTACAGGTAATATGGCTCAGCCCTCTTATGGCTGGAAAGGCTGTAAATGAGTTTCAATTTCAGTTTCAGTTTCTGAAGATGACGTCTCCGCGCTCGGAATGAATTCCATATGTACTAACGTCACAGGTGCCGTGTGATGGAAAAGATCCAGAATGATCACGGCACAAGCCTTAAGCCTGCACATAAACCCACGAGCTGGCCAGGTCCTGAGGCCCTACCTATAAATGAACTGAACTGAATTGAAGCCTGGTCTGTTCTTGTTATCGGTTAATCATTGTTACTTTTGTCTTCTCAGAAAAACAGGTTGATAATTCCACTGTTTGTACAGTTTAGTGGACACAGGTTCACGACAAAGAAAACTTTAACGAGTCTGAAGCTTTGAATTTGCAATATCGTTGTATCGTAGTATACGTTTCTGGCAAACACACACACACACACTCCACACACACACACACACACACACACACACACACACACACACACACACACACACACACACACACACACACACACACACACACACACACACACACAGAGAGAAAGAGAGAGACACACACAGAAAGAGAGAGACACACACAGAAAGAGAGACACACACACAGACACAGACAGACACACACACATGTACACACACACGTGTACACACACATGTACACAAACAGACACACACACAGACACACACAGACACACACACATACACACACACACACACACACACACACACACACACACACACACACACACACACCACACACACATACACAATGCCCATTAATACAACCGCATTACTCCACTCATTTTCTTAACGAGACTACCTGAAGTAGTAAATGTCAGGCCAAACCCGATGAGTCTTTAGCAATAGAAGTCGAATATTTTGACAGTTACGCAATGCCCTCATTACATTTGAAAGATAAATGTTTGCTGGGTGGGGGATAAGGGTGGGAAGTGTGGAAAGGAATGAATACCCTAAAAAAGATCGACCCTTTGGAAAGAATGCACGTCATTAGACGTCTATTTACTGAACTGGCGCCATACCGTGATCCAAATGAACAATACTGGCACAACATTCTCGTTTACGCAGCCATTCACGCTGTTACTGCGTTGATTTATGTGTTGGGTAATTCAGTAGTCTGTGTATATGTTGTTTAATCATGTATACTTTTTTGTCTAATTATCCGTGTGTGTGTGTTTAGCTAATTGTGTCTATTTTGCCTGTCGATTCTGACTGTCTTATTAGGTGATTGTCTGAGTATAAGTTGTTAGATTGTCTGTGTGTAATATGTTCTTTTATTGTCTATGTGATGTTAGAGTTAACTATATACATAGAATGATGAAAGTTATTTTCTTTAGCTCAATGAAACACCAAGGAAGTTAACTGTGGTATTGTTCTGATCCTAAATCTAGTAAATTTATTTTGTGTATGCTTGACGAGGTGGGAGGTATACTCGCAACGACAAGGGATAGATTCGTATGGAGAGCCATGATCGCAGACAGCATGCGGCAGGGCACATGATGATGATGATGATGATGATGATGATGATGATGATGATGATGATGATGATGATGATGATGATTGACGAGGGCCATTTGTCCAAATATTGGGCATGTCTTGTTTTGTTAATTAAATATATGTCTTCATTATCTTTCCGTTTGTTTCAGGTTTCTATTTGCTTGAACGCTGGCAGTCATTTTGATTCAAACTGATTCAAATTATGATAGTAGTGTATTGTGTTTGTGTCTTTAGTTAAATTAACTGTCCGGGTATGTATCGTTGGTTAACTACAGTGACTGTTGAAAGCAGTTCACAGATACAAATGAAATTCCATACAAGTTGTATTACGACTCGCACAGTCCGCTCACTTCAACCCAGACATTATTGTTGGTATGTTTAATACATGAGTAGTATGTCGCAAAAAGCAATTTGCAAGACGTTTTTGAAGCAAAATGCCTTTTCAACTTTGAAGACATGAAGTCCTCAAAAAAAAAGTTTGGTCAGGAAAAAGCACAGACTAGATTTAGAACATCAATCAAAATCAGAAAAATGGAAGGTGAAACAGCTGTACTGTGTGAGTGATTTTTCTATTTTCAATCCCCCCCCCCCACCCCGCATTTTTGTCCTCCTACATGGATCATTGTTGGTGATGTGTTGCAAAATGACAAATGCTCGGTTAGTCAGTTGATGTTTAAATGGATCTGTGTCCATCATTCATGATATCACAACATGGCCACATTCACTAGCATTCATTTCATGACGTTCAAACATTGATTTTTTTAAGAAGTTACAGTTAGAATCAATTCAGTACCTGCTATTCTTGATTTTTTTGTTTCATTTACTGTTGAGGGAAAATAATTTGGCATTTGATTTGGTTAATGTTTTTCAGCAAAGTGTCTGTGGCTTATCTGGTTGACTAACCATTTGACCAAAAGCTGATCCATGATCGAAACACTTTTGGCGAGTCATACACCGTCGTCTGTAGTGTCTGGCTAATATGGCTGCCCATCCATCAAATTGGCTGTGATAAAATCCAGACAGAGCCCTGGAACCAGTTTCAAACACCTCCTGTCAGCATCAAGTTCACAAGCAGAACAACTTTCCACCCTCTCCAAAATACCATGCACGTGCAATGTGCGGTCAGTGCCCTTTGAAACTGACAGAGTCTGTGTGGAATCAATTGAGGCGTGACAGATCTGTCCCTTTACAGATTTGTTTTGTCTTCGTGTTTCCGTTGGTCTCGTCTCCAACAAACCGAGAGAACTGGAGAATGGGGAAGGTTGTCCCAGTGTGTGTGTGTGTGTTGTGTGTGTTGTGTGTGTGTGTGTGTGTGTGTGTGTGGTGTGTGTGTGTGTGTGTGTGTGTGTGTGTGTGTGTGTGTGTTTTGTGTGTGTGTGTGTGTGTGTGTGTGTGTGTGTGTGTGTGTTGTGTATCTCTCGTGAACGTTGTCTGTATGTCTTTTAAGTTTGTCATGAAATTTGTCTTTTGTTTTGTGTTATATTCTCTTGTGTCTGTGTTGTTTGGTGTCTGTATGTATATATATATATGTACGTGTATATGTATTTGTTTCGTTTAAGTTTGTTTTGTTTTGTCCTTTTTGTTTCATTGTTTTGTTGTGCTGTGATCGGTTTACTTGCATGATTCATCGCATTGTTATCGGCCATCATTCTATGTGGATTTAGTGTATATGCATGCGTGTGTGTGTGTGTGTGTAATGTGTGTGGTATGTGTGTGCGCGCCGGGGTTGAGTGTGTGTTTTGTGCGCGTGCTGAGTGTGTGTGTTATGTGTATGTGTAGTGTGGTGTGTGTGTATGTGTGTGTGTGTGTGTGTGTGTGTGTGTGTGTGTGTGTGTGTGTGTGTGTGTGTGTGTTGTGTGTGTGTGTGTGTGCATGTGTGTATGTGTTTTTGCTGTTTCCAGTTTACCCATAAGAATCATATATAGAAACACAGTTGAATTTATTTTCTTTGCGTTCTGTTTTTGGGGGTCCATCTTTCATCTCCATATGTCCATGATGGTCCACATCAGACATCTCCTTATACTCGTTTTTAGTTTTGTGTCTGTCGTTTTGTCTTTCCAAACGTGAGATCTATCATCCGTTCCTTTGCCATGCTGATTCTGACGGGTTTTTTTCTCAAACTTTTTTAAAAATTTTTTTGACAAAATACAAATAAATACAATGTTTGCTGAACATTATTACAATATCATAAAAAAAAAAGAACAAGATGTGTATACAATGGATTGAGCAAAAATCATGTACATACGCCATATCTATTAGTCTGCTTGTTTTCTTAAACAATATAAGGTCGTTTAATTTATACAGTTTTAGATTTTAGTTGTTGATGGTGTTTGCTTGATTTTTGTTTGTTTGTTTGTTTGTGTTTTATTTGTATTCTCTCTCAGTAAAAGGTCAAAGATAAACGCATTAGCAAAGCAAGATTATCCGCATGAGCCCAAAGTTCAAAACACATGCAAAACGCCTCATCTTCATCAAAGGTTCTATGCGCATGAATTTACAGTCATTTACAATTATATGTAAGACAAACATTCAAATACAAAGAGGCAGGTAATATAGAAATCACGGATACATCACATAAAGAAGCCAAATGTCACATCAAACTTCATTTGAAAGTCACATCAAACTTCATCTTCTACCAGGGACAAACATGGGAACCATCTTTTTAAAAGCGTGTGAATTCCAGCTCAGTTGATGATGGTAGAACAATTTGCATCGTTGGATTTGATCGATCCTAAATATTTGAACTGGCGGACTTCTTCCACTTTATCTTGACCTGTGTAGATGGATTTGGCTGGACCTGGGCCAGTGTGTAAAAATTTAGTGTGTGTGTGTGTGTGTGTGTGTGTGGTGGTGTGTGTGTGTGTGTGTGTGTGTGTGTGTGTGTGTGTGTGTTTTGTGTGTGTGTGTGGTGTGCGTGTGCGTGTGTGTGTATTGACATTCAGTTTTAGGTTCTTCTCTTCCCCAACCTTGTTCAGTGCACTTATCGTGGATGATGCCTCCTTGTGATCGTTTGAACAGAGTGCTGTGTCGTCAGCGTACCTGAGGTTTGAGATTTTTCTACCTCCCACTTCTATGCCATATATATATATATATATATACATACAACACACACACACCACACACACACACACACACACACACACAACACACACACACACACACACACACACACACACACACACACACACACACACATAGAGCAAATAAATTCAACTGAAATGTGGTTCAGTAGACGACTCTTAATAAGGGTGAGCTGGAAAGACGAGATAAATAACAAGAGCACACTCGACGATCTGAAAACCCGGAGAAAACTTGCACAGGTCATCCTTAAAAAGAAGCTGACCTTCTTTGAACATGTGTAAAGAAACACAAAAAATGCACTGTAATCAAACGTTACCCAAAGAAGAGTCGAGAGCAAAGGAGGAAGGAGCAGACCACGAACAAACTACCTATAAAACATCAAGGAATCGACAGGTCGTAACAGTCCACTGATTTTCAACCTTGTTGAGGAAAGACAGACATGGAGGAAAGAGACCCAGAGAGCAGTGAGGGCAGCCAACATTCCAAGGAGCGATGCTGTAGAGTGAGTGAGTGACACAGCTCACGTGATACTGTATGAAGCAAAATTCATCAACCCCCCTCACCGGATCAAACATTTTCCCCCATCCCCGTCTCACAATCTCATCACGATTGCGAACAGTGCGTAGTGGGCAACGTGCCACTGGCCCACAGACAACCTTAAGGACAAGGCTACATATCTTCCTCGTTACACAGCGCAGTCAACGTAGTAGACAGCTAACCCGATCAACCCCATACGCTATCTCCGCCTTGTCACCCAACGTCCTACAATCTCATCATGACAGCAGAAAGAGTACAGCAAAGATCATGACACTGACACAACCTGCAACACAACGTGTGTCAATTTCCCTCGCCCCCAAATTGTTGTGAGTAGTCATGGCTCTGGTGTTCCCTCATAATCTGAATCACTGGGGTGGTAGAAGGGAGCATGGGGGTGGACAGAGAAAAAAAAATCAGAAACCTTCAGGTAATTGAAGATCTGAGCAAAATGGCACAGATCCAGCTTGCCCTGTACCTCTGTGGCGATGGCACGTTTAATGGCGTACAGACGGACGCAGTAGCCAGGTGTGTAAATGTCAGACTCCCATTCTGAAGGTCCTGGGTTCGATCCGTCTAGACACCTACGTCTGCAAAATGGACTGGTTCCACCCCCCCCCCCCCCCCCCCCCGATTTCCCTGATAAACAGGTGTGCGGACCTGCCCCTGGTTAAACCCCCTTCGTGTGTATACTCATGTAGAATATCAAATATGCGCATCACATTAAAGGCCCTGTGAGTTATGTTCGTGGCTGTCTTACGGAAATGCGAAAAATGAAAGCTCCCAGCCTGCACGCCATCGAAGACGGGATATACAGACTGTGCGGCAGATTACCGCCTGCGCAATGTGGGCAAAAATGTGCGTAAGCCATCAAAAAAATCTGAACGCTAAACAAACAAACAAACAAACAAACAAACAACAAACAACAACAAACAAACAAACAAACAAACAAACAAACAGACAGGCAAGCAGGCAGGCAGACAGACAGACAGACAGACAAACAAGCAAAAGGGTAAGAAGATGGAGATAAGTAGATAAGTTGTCAGATAAAGATATGATCAAAAGTTGTCTCTGCTTCAAATCTTGATTTCTGTCCCCCCCCCTTCCTCTTGTCCTCCTCTCTCGTCTCGTCTTCTCTGTTCATCTCTCTGTCTGTCTGTCTCTTCTCTTCTTCTGTCTATCATCTATCTCCTGCTCTGTCTCTGTCTGTCTGTCTTCCTATCTATCTATCTGTCTATCTATCTATCTCTCTGCTATCTGTCTGTCTATCTATCTATCTCATCTATCTATCTTCTATCTTCTTATCTATCTATCCATCTATCTGTCTATCTATCTATCTATCTACTATCTATTCTATCTTTTATCTATCATCTATGATCTATTCTTCTATCTATCTATCTATCTATATCTATCTATCCATCTATTTCTATCTATCTATCTATCATCTATCTATCATTTTCTTCTCTTCTATCTATCTATCTATCTATCTATCTGTCTATCTATCTATCTATTTATCTATCAATCAATCTATCAATCTATCTATCTATCTATCTATCTATCTATCTATCTTTTATCTATCTATCTATCTATCTATCTATCTATCTATCTATCTTTTCTGTATCTTGAACTGTAGTGAAGGGGAGAACGTATGAGTGTGAGCGAAACAAAGATTTGACATTTACATATTGACTTCAGTATATGCCTGTGTACTTCCTCATCTCACGTTGTTAACTGGATGTTTATACTGACAGGTCCATCTGGCTGAGCTGTTAACGATTTGTTACCATGAACTATGCAACTTCCTTTTGGATGATGTGATCTAGTCAACTTCCTTTGGAGTGAGGAAAGGGATTATTATAGTAATGTCACAATACAGATTGCATATGTTCTTGTGTGAATGGTGTATCAACTAAAATACTGTTGGAGAATTCCTTGATTATGAAAGAAAAGAACCTTCTTTGCGAGAGGGAAACTCTTTTTGAGTGGGGAAAGAGATGAAGTTATTATGATGCCAGGGGTGGATTAGTTATATGCTGGAATAATCTTTCATTTTTAAAATGAACTGTGATTACTCTTTCATCACTCCCACTTCCTTTCACTTAAAACGGGATGCATTCTTGGATATGAACTTGTTCCTTCTGCGTATCTTGTGTGTGCATTCTTCACATTATTCAATACAGTTAGATGTTTGAGCGAATTTTGAACTGAATCGAGTCACTTTAAAAAAAGTGAACTGGGACTACTTTTTTCATCACCCCAACCCCACTTCCTTTCATTTCACAAAGAATTTCTCATATAAACCTGTGCCTTCTTTGCGTGTCTGCGTGGCCATGTTTTGATATAATTTCACACCCATTTTGCAGAGGCGACGTTTCAGAAATCTCAGTAGCCAGCATCTGTTTAACTCCATGCACACAGTTTCACATTAAAAAATTGTAGTCTTATTTGGTTCATATATCTTTTGGGGAAAAGCATTCACAGCGTCTCCTCAGAGAAATTAATAACCCCCCCCCCCTGGCACACAGACACACAAACACACTTTCCATTTTTGTTTTCATTGATCGTTCCTTTTCCCCTGTTCCTTCATTCCACACCCATCCCTAACAGTTTTCAAAACAAAATGGCACAGACAAGTAAGATCGATCGAAACATTCATGTTATAGATAAATAGATGAAATCAGATAAACATCTAGCAAATTCAAAATAAAATTACGCAGATCATCAACAATAGTATCATAACCCCCACCACCATTGGTTCAATACACAAAAGAAACAAACAAAAAATATCCAAGCAAAAAAGTTGCATTTCTGTATTATTATGCAGCACAGCCTACTGGCCAGGATATAAAGCAAATCCAGTGAGACTCCTCACCTCATCACATCCACCTCTCTCCCGATCTCCAATGTTGTGGTCAAGGGAGCTGAAACTGAGCAGCAGAAATGAGACAGGTCAGTTTATGTTCCTTCCTGCACAGCACAGATAAATCAGTGGAGCCAACCCTAATCAAATTCTAACCCTGTCAGCCACCTCCTTCCACCTCCCATAATCTCATGGAGAGAACGGAAAGAGTGTTAGCGGTCAACCTGACACTGGCTAGGGATTTCTTCCTTGTTACACAGCACAGCCAAACTCGGCAAGAAGGAAAATCGATAAAACCCCTTCACCCTATTACCTCCCTCTCCCAATCTCCCTTTATTTAACCCTTCGACTCCCGCACCTTGTCCACCATCATCCTGCATTGTCAACAATGCTGGCAAAGCAAAAACTTAACCGTTTGACTCCCTCACCCTATCTACCGGCTTCCTGAAGGAAGTCAAAGGGTCGAGTTTTTTGCAGTTGGTGGATAGGATGCGGGAGTCAATGGGTTAAGCCAGGGAGCTGAAAGAGTGCAGCAAAGGACAGACATGACACTGACAGACATGACACTGACAGAGTTTGTGCTGGCCTCTTCTCTCATCCACACTCCCAATTATCCCTATGACGTAGTCAGCAATCCTGGCTCTGTTGTTGACTCTCACTCTCATTAGCTGGTGGAGAAAATCTGGACGAAACCTGACAATTACAAAGAGATGTCAGATAAGCGTACACTGGCACAAATCAAGTTTACCCCACGCTGGAACGGGCACGGACACGGGCAGCCATAATGTCAGGTGCGCATATCTCTGTGGCTCGATACATAATGGCGACAAGGAAAATCGTCAAACCTAATAACGGCTGCATATCTGTATGTTACATACCGCAGCCAAATCGGCGAGAAAACAAAAGCAATCATATCCCCCCCACTCCTTCACCAAAGTATTTTTTTTCATCTTTACACCACAATCTCATTCAAAGAACTGAAAGAATGTAGCAGAGGACATGACACTGACAGAACTTTTGCAACCTCTCCCTCATCCTCATTCCTCTTAATATGTGCTCTCTGTGTGGTTTTTTCCTATTGCTTTTATTCTTTGCTATTTGTGCTATTATGTCTTTGTCTCCATTTGTGGTGCTGTGTGTGTGTGTGTGTGTGTGTGTGTGTGTGTGTGTGTGTTTGTGTGTGTGTGTGTGTGTGTGTGTGTGTTGTGTGTGTGTGTTGTGTGTGTGTGTGCGTGTGTGGTGTGTGTGTGTCGTGCTGGTTGCGTTTTGTGCGAGATTTGCGCTATATAAATATTGTAATTATTATGTATGCATGTTGTATGTATTGTATTAGTATGTATATGTATGTTAGTATGTATGTATGTATGTATGTATGTATACGCTTAGATTTATGTATGTATGTATGTATACATGTATACGCTCAGCTTAGATTTATGTATGTAAGTATGTAAGCATGTATGTATGCATGTATACGCTCATATGTATGTAGGTATGTATGCATGTATACGCTCAGCGCTTAGATTTGATTTTATCAAGATATTGCGCTATATAAATAAAATATATTATTATTATTATTATTATAATATGAACAACGTTGCCAGTAGTCATGGTTCTCGTGTTGATTCTCACAGCGACTGGCTCCGAGGAAATTCAGTGGAAACAAGAAACTAAGTGAAGATAAAATATCTGGATTAGCAACCAGATCACGTTTGGTCCCTGCTGAAATGAGACGCAAAGAACTAGTGTTAAGAGTATATGTAAGTTCAGTAGTACATACCAGTCGCCGTGGTGTAGAGGCTAGCGCAACGGACCACCGATGGAAGGGTTTTGGGTTCGAATCCCCATCAGTCCCTTCAAAAATCATTGTGGGATTTTTCGACTCTAACCGGCTCCTACCCGGAGTTGGGCGTGTTATGGACTCATTGGGAAGACTGGGATCACACAGTCGAGTCTCATCCGCTTCACGGATGCGTCGTTGAGGGTGTTGCTCAAATCTCGGGCCTGGTTGACGCCAGGATATATTATGATAGTAAGCATAGAGTACAGCCCTGTCATGCAATCTAAATCCTAGATGGAACTCCCTAGCACAATTATTATTATCGTCATCGACATCATCATCTTGGCATTGTAAACACAGTGCCAGTTTCTGTGGCCATTAAAACTGGCGAAGAAAATGGGACTGAAAAAAGAAAAGAAAAAGATGAGCACAAAAGGAACCTCCTGAGTCCGATGATCCTTAAACCAAAAACAACAAAAAAGAAGAAATAGTTCAGTAGTACAGATATAATATGACAGTCAGCGAGAGAGAAACTTCAGACTTCAGATAGTTAATTCATTTGAGGGCATGGTGCTTCATGAAGGGGCATACGCTCACAATATTTACAAGACATAATAAATGGATATGGGAGCAACGCACGCAAGTACTTCCTATTACGAAGTCGCAAAATATTGCAAATTAAATGCTTTATATATACTGACACCTATCTCATAACATTTGTTTTTGCTCCGAGGCCGGGGACAAACTGAACCGAAAGTTGTGTGTGTGTGTGTGTGTTGTGTGTGTGTGTGTGTGTGTGTGTGTGTGTGTGTGTGTGTGTGTTGTGTGTGTGTGTGTGTGTGTGTGTGTGAAAGAGAGAGAGAGCGAGAAAGAGAAGAGAGAGAGAGAGAATGAGTGAGTGAGTGAGAGAGAGAGTGAGTGAGTGAGAGAGTGAGTGAGTGAGAGAGAGAGAGAGAAAGAGAGTGAGAAATGATTGATAAATTGTGATAAATAACTGTGTCTGTTTCACATCTTGATGTGTTACTAGCTGTCCCTACTGTGCACACACCACCAACTCCTCCAACACATTTAGAGAAAATGCGAAAAATGTTAATTGATGATCGAGAACATTTTTGTGAGCAGAAAGACACAATTTTAATTTAAAAAAATTGCGAGTATCAATTTAATAGTGAACAAGCTTAAGGATATCATTTGTCTATGAAACACCCATCCATTCATCATCAAACCAACCAACGAGCCAACCAAATGACAACTGCAGCAGCAACATCAACAATAATAACAATAACAGAAACAACAATGACAAAAACTGACAGTGATAGCAACACAAACACTAATGGCCTGGACAGCGTTCTCACCTAAGAAGAGCAATGACTCGAACAGGAAAGAAGACAGGAAACCCCCTTCATTGGCGTAATGGACATGTTTAAAAGCCTAAACAATAACTAACTAGAGCGCTTTGGACACATGATAATATCAAAGAGAAACCCGTTGGGCCGAAGACTGACATCCGGGACACGAATCGTTCGATTTCCTGTCCAGTTTGATTGGCTGTTGGACAGCAATGTGTAATGGTGTACTCACACAGGGATGGCTTTAGCGACATCTTTTGAGATAGGAAGCCAGACTTTTCTCTTTTGTGTGGGTAGTTTCCATTGATAACATTTGTTATTATTATTATTATTATTATTATTATTATTATTATTATTATTACTATTATATTACTATTACTATTATTATTATTATTATTAATAGTGTATTATCTGTGTCGTTATTG
>CM060311.1:67694418-67699418 GCA_030674185.1 Monoplex corrugatus | reverse complement strand
CGAATCGAAAACGCCATCGGGCCGTATGAAGACCTCCTGACCTCAGTGAAAAGACGCAAACTGAGGTGGTACGGGCACGTCACACGATCATCTGGACTGGCCAAGACCGTCTTGCAGGGAACAGTTCAGGGAGGGAGACGAAGAGGCAGACAGAGAAAAAGATGGGAAGACAATATCAGAGAGTGGACTGGCCTTGAATGGAATATCATTCTGCGGAAAGCTGAGGACCGTGAGGAGTGGAGGAAGTTGGTTGCAAAATCTTCAGTGGTGCCCCAACGGTCAACCAGACTACGGGACTGATGATGATGATGATGATGAAATGTTGATAATTTACATAACTGGTCTCTTGGACACGGGTGCCAATTTCTCTGTGTTCCCATCTGTAATATATATAAGCTTCCCAGATACCTAAATTTTGAAGATTGGTAAAGACGTTGCCCTTTGACGGTAATGTCCAGTTTGTCAGGTATTCTTCTGATATAATCTCTTTCTGGCTGGTGCCTGTTTTCATACTATAGTTTTTACAGCTGCTGTTTAATTAAATTGTTCGTATGTTCTTGTAGCTCTGCCGGCTACGGTTTTCTGTAGCCTCGAGTTCTGATATCCTGAGTTCAATCCCAACCCCCAACATTAAAACCTGGCCTGTTTGTTGCCAATCTTAACGTTTCTATCCTTCTGATCGTATCAACTTAGAGTTTATAGGTCCAGCCTCCCGTCTACCCATTTGAAGACCTTGTCCGTGTGTGGGCTCAGGGAGTCTTCCAGATGATTGTTTCTGACAGATATGGGTGGAGCACATATGGAAGTTGTCCCGTGTAATAAATCCCGATGGAACAAACTGCAAACTATTGTAGCAGAGTTTTGTCATAGTTCATAACCTTTTGGTCATCAAGAAAGAGTAGTTCAGTGAAAGTTTCTGGTCCCCCCAAAAAATTTGTCTTGCAAATTTTGTCCATGTAGATGATGAAAAAGAGTGTTGATAGGCCACACCCTTGTGGGACCCAGATGTTACTTGGAACCAGTGTGAAAAGTCCACTTGAAATCCTCACAATACTCTCAATATATGAGTAGACTACTGCTGTTTGTTGAGGACCTGGCCTCTAATTCCATGTGATTCTAAACCTTCTTAAAGTTGGAAGCTGGAAGCTATTTACTGGGCCGAAAGCCTTTTACTGATCGACAAAGAGGAGAGGAAGTTGTTGTAGGTTTACAATGTTTCTTCGCACAGTTTGCTGTCTGTATATCTTATTATATTTTTCTTTGTTTCTTTTTTCATTTTTTTCCCCCTTGTTAATGAATTATCTGTGTAGATGTTTTAGTTAGCTATTTGTTTGTGCGCTATGTGATATTTGATTGCCAATGCTGAAACAATTTTCAGTTATAGACATACATACGTATACATATATATGTAAACAAACTACAATAATATAAACTGATAAAGACTACAAAACAATATAAACTGGGGAAAAGATAATATAAAACTGAAATGTCTAGTATTGACAAAGATGATGGGGCAGGGACAGAGAGAGAGAGAGAGAGGGAGGGAGGGAGGGAGGAGAGAGAGAGAGAGAGAGAGAGAGAGAGAGGGGGGAGAGAGAGAGAACTCCGTGAACAATTCGATATGTGTTACAAAATAAGCATCAGCAGTTGTAAAAACGGAAGATGAAATAGCATCAGGTGTTCGTGTCTGTCAAAGATAGTTTTACAGTCGTCTCTTCTTGTGTGTGTGTGTGTGTGTGTGTGTGTGTGTGTGTGTGTGTGTGTGTGTGTGTGTGTGTGTGTGTGTGTGTGTGTATGTATGCGTGTGTGTGTATGTGTATGTGTGTGTGTATGTGTGTGTTTAAGTGTATATATGTGTGTGTGTGCGTGTGTGGTATGTGTGTGTGTGTGTGTGCGTATGTATGTGTGTGTGTTTGTGTCTGTGTGCATGTGTGTGTGTGTGCATGTATGTGTGTATGTGTGTAAATGTGTGTGTGTGTGCGTGAAGTGTGTGTGTGTGTATATGTGTGTGTGCGTGTGTAAGTGTGTGCGTTTGTGTGCGTTGTGTTGCTGTGGTGCGTGCGTGCGTGCGTGTATGTGTGTGTATGAGTATGAGTATGTGTCTATATGTGTATGTGTGTGCATGTACGTGCGTGCCTGCACGTATGCTTGTGTGCGTTGGGATAACTGCTGCTACTGAAAGATCGTGGGGGAAAAAAGCGGTAGGGAGGATCTAGGAATGGGAAGGTCGAGAAGATGGCAATTGAGAGTGCAAATAATGTCGCGGTAACTAGGTCACTGCGTCAGAAAGTAGGTATGTCTTATACCCAAATATATATATGTGTGTTTGTGTGTGTGTGTGTGTGTGTGTGTGTGTGTGTGTGTGTGTGTGTGTGTGTGTGTGTGTGTGTGTGTGTGTGTGTGTGTGTGTGTGTATGTATGTATAATAGTATATATATATATATATATATTTTTTTTTTTAATAAACAAAATGAAAACCATATTTCCTCTCGGCCTGAACTCTGTCAGTTGACGTCATAACAGTATCGAGTCAAGACTACGTAATGTAGCCTACGTATAATATTCTATGTGAGTGTGTAGCATATCGTAGTCAGTGAATAAAGTCCCCTTGAGGAGGGAGGGTGTAGCGCCGAAAAGTTGGGAAAATTTTACGTCGATTTCTTGCCTTTTCTGTGCACATGCTGCTTCATTTATATATATATATATTGTAGGATGAATACAGCATTCGTAAACGCTTTTTGATTTTGAGACGAAATGACTTAAAAGTTTACGCTATGCTGACTATAACGTTTTTTGAGTGCGCACGCGCGTGTGTGTGTATGCTTGTGTGTTTGATTGTTTGTATGTATGTGTGTGTGTGTGCGTGTGTCTTCACCCTTCCACTATTAAGGAGAGGAAATTATCTTAATATTGACACGGAGAGGTGTCTGTTTGTATGTCAGTTTGACTGCCATCGAACGAAACGTGACTGCAAAGATTTTTTTTTATCAGTTGATGGATGAACCCTCACCCAATTTGTTGTGTAGGACCAGTCGCCGTGGCGTAGTGGTTAGCGTAACGTTCTACCAACTGGCAGGTTGTGGGTTCGAATCCTGTCAGTCTTGTAAAAAATCATTGTGGGATTTTTCGGCTCTAACCGGCTCCCTCCCAGAGTTGGGCGTGCATTGGGCTCACTGGGAAGACTGGGACCACACAGTCGAGTCTCATCCACTTCACGGATGCATCATTGAGGGTGTTGCTCAAATCTTCTGACCAGCACAGCAGGTGTCTGTATATCTCGGGCCTGGTTGACGCCAGGACATATTATGATTGTACGCGTAGAGTACAGCCCTGTCACGCAGTCTCAATCCCATATGGAACTCCATAGCATCATGATTATCATCCTCATCGGCATCATCATCATCGCAATATCAAAACTGTGCCAGCTTCTGTGGCCATTGAAATTGCGTAGAAAATGGGAGAAAAAAAAAAGAGAAAAAAAAAGGTGAGCGCAAAGGTAACCTCCCTGAGTGCGATGATCCTAAAAAAATGTTGTGTAATCCTAGTTGTCTTTCAGTAAAGTCCTCAACAACGAAGGCAAAAATACAGACTGGAGTGGTCCACAATGTGAACATGTTATCTACTTGCTCGTCAACAGGGCAAAATTGTTTGCACGAGGGCCTACTGACTGGGAGGGTCATGGGTTCCAATCCTCGTCAGTTATAAAAATAATAAATAGATAAATAAATAAATAAAAAAAAAAAAAAATGAATGAATGTATGAATGACTGAATGAATTAATGAATGAATCAACGAATAAATGAATAAATAAATAAATGAAAGAATAAATAAATAAATAAATAAATAAATAAATAAATAAATAAATAAATAAATAAATGAATGAATAAATAAATGAATAAATAAATGAATAAATAATAAATAAATAAATAAATAAATAAATAAATGAATAAATAATAAATAAATAAATAAATAAATAAATAAATAAATAAATAAATAAATGAATAAAAGGGGAGAGTGAGATTTTTCGGACCCTACCGACTCCTACCTCAGGGTAGAAAGTGTTGTGGACTCATTTGGAAGAATGGTGCTACACAGCCCAGTCTCATCCACTTTACGAATGATTTACTGAAGATGATGTTCAAGTTTTTCAAACTAAACATCGCAGGCGCCAGGATACATCACAAAGACTAGTATGTCCCACACAGTCTCACTCCGATGTGTAGTTTAGCTTGACTCTGCGTAAGGGTTAGATATTAAAACAAAGAATCAAAGAAACAAACAAAGAAACAAACAAAGAAACAAGCAAACAAAAACCGTCGCTCTCAGCTGATAACTATACCGTTGGAAAATAAAAGTATTTCGTTTCATTTCAACCACCGTGAACAAGAAGAAGCAGTGGTACAGCTGCCGTCCAAGGGAAGCAATTCTTTAAAATGCCAAGTCATGGAGCGGAGGAGTCACGTCCCATTTATTCTCCGACTCGCCTCTTTAGCCAAGTGGTACTTTGGTAGGCCTACTGTGTTCTGCTATGTCGATTATACTGTATGGCATCGTATTGCCTTGAGTTTTACTATATTCTATTGCGTTGTATTGTATTTGTTTTGTATTGTGTTATATTATTATGTTGTGTTGTAGGCTATCAAAGAGAATACTGCTCTTTGGTTGCACTATGAGGGAGAAACCTCTCTCTCACTGTGTCTGTCTGTCTGTTTTGTCTGTGGAGGAAGCCAGCACAGTAAAAAGTATTTCTTTTGTACCAGTTTGTTTTCCGTGATAATTGTTGCTTTTTGTGTTACTTTTGAAAACATGGCGGTTTGTGTGTGTGAGTGAGTGAGTGAGTGTGTGTGTGTGTGTGTGTGTGTGTTGTGTGTGTGTGGTGTGTGTGTGTGTGTGTGTGTGTTGTGTGTGTGTGTGTGTGTGTGGTGTGTGTGTGTGTGTGTGTGTATGTGTGTGTGTGTGTGTGAACATAAAGCATACCATAGATGTATGATTATACCATTT
>CM060311.1:67620216-67689318 GCA_030674185.1 Monoplex corrugatus | reverse complement strand
ATGCAAAGTAACAGCAAACGGCACAACCTTGAGACATGTTGATAAGTTTAAATATCTGGGAACGATCATCTCACCAATCGGGAGATGCACATCAGAAATAGCCAGCAGAATCAGCCAAGGCAAAACAGCATTCAAGAAGATGAAAAGCATTCTAGCCAACAAAAACTATCAATTAACATCAGGAAGAGAGTTCTTGAATGTTATATAGAACAGATAATGTTATACGGTTGTGAGGCGTGGACAGTCAACAAGCAAAGCCAACAGCAAAGAAAACAATCGAGACAGTCTTGATGGAGGCAGACACAAGAAGATCATTAATAAGGAAGATTAGGAAAAGACAGGCAACATTTATAGGCTAGTTTATGGGGAAAGGGGAATTGGAGCACCTGGTCTCAACAGGAAAGCTAAAGGGAAAGAGAGCACCGGGCTGACCCAGGGAAAAAACATTGGACGGACTTGCAGAGTGGATGAGAACAGAGAGGGTCGAAGATGTGTTTACGCAACAAGAGATAGATGCATATGGAGGGCTATGATCGCAACGCCATTGATGATGATGATGATTCTCTCTGGTTTATTTCTGTGTGTGCGTGTGTGTATGTGTGTGTGTGTGTGTGTGTGTGTGTGTGTGTGTGTGTGTGTGTGTGTGTGTGTGTGTGTGTGTGTGTGTGTGTGTACAAGTGTGTGTGCTCTGGAACAAGTTTCAACGAAGCAGCCAAGGTGCTCAGGGGGAGCAACCCTTACGTACATAATTCTCATGAAAAGAGCAGAGTTATTTCCCGTCTCATTAAGTCGTCTTGGTCTGACCAAAGAGAATACTGCCTACTGCCTCTCTTTGGTCTGACGTCGTCAATTATTTTAAAAAGATCGGTTAATCGTTGGTTTCTTTTTCTTTTCTACTCCCCCCCCCCCCCATCCTAATTTTGTCTGTTTCTGTGAGTGTGTGTGTGAGCGCGTGTTTCCGCGCGCGCGCGCGCGCGCGTGTGTGTGTGATGACAATTTTCTATCCTCTATGATACTGTCAAGACTTGCAGATTTGTCAGTCTTTAAATCACGAGTAGCTGCCTAATTTTAATTCTCTGAAATAGTTTATTCAACATTTTCTGAATCAATACTGTCCTTATAACTTGCAGCCTCGTCATTTTGATCATTGGGTTGTTCTTTTGGTCTGAATAGTTTTCTAAAATGTTCAAACTTTGCTTATTAGGTTTGGTTATTTTTTTCTTGTGCTATGCTTTCTTAGGTTATTCCAAAATTCCGCTGGATTATAAGCCATGAGTTCTCATTTTAATAATGATAATAATTATACGGCGCCGAATCTTGACAATTCAAATCAAGGCACACCCACGCATCAGACATACGCATACGATCAATGCAGACCACCTTACAACACGCGGAAAATAACAACAACGATACCAACGACGACAACAACAAATACTGATGGAAAGAGTCAGTTGCTGAATTCACTATCGGGAAAAGAGGCGGGTTTTGAATTTGGATTTCAAAGCAGAAAGAGAAGGTGATAGACGAAGGGACAATGGAAGTTTATTCCAGGCAGATGGTCCTGAAACAGCAAAAGAACGCTGGCCGACAGCTGATAGTTTAGGAAACGTTAAGGGAAAGAGTATCTGAAGCTGAGCGCAAGGTGCGAGTTGGCGTATAAATATTGATATTGTCACAAAGGTATGATGGGTCAGTCTAGTGAATAGATTCGTAACACAAGGTATCCAGCTGGGATGATGTTGTCACCTAGCTGGATGGTATTCAGTGTATCCAGCTTTTCTTTCCTTTTCGGCAAAAATTAATGTTTATTTTGTCAGACCATTTAGTAAATTTCACAATCACATGGTGTGCGTTGTCTGTTGAAAGCATTTTGTTGTTGTTGTTTTTTGTTTTGTTTTTTTGTTTGTTTTTGTTGTTGTTGTTCTTTCTTTCCCAGGCGATGAATACTGTACCATTTGAGCTTCCAATGATGCCATGTAAGACTTACTCCCTTCAGCCTCTTAATTCGTGCATCTGAGCTTTTGATCCAGTTTTGATGTCTTCACTTGTAGGGTTTACATCTGGTATGGAACAGTGCAAGAAATGCTGTTTTTTCCCCCTTGTAACGTCTTGCTCATTGACGTCAACCGTTCATCCAGTCTTTGGTTAATTAGAGTCACTACTAACTAACTTGTCTTATGGCTGGTTGAAAATTTTTCTGTAAGATTGGTCCATACCGTGGTCAGATACAAAATTTCTTTCAATCTGATTGATATAGGCCTACTTTATCTGCGTGATTGGTTTGATTCAGGTTTTCGTCAGCAGCCACCTCAGGCCGACCATGGAAGGCTGTGGGCAGACTCGGATAACCATCCCAGGGGAATGGGACAAAGAGAACTTCACTTTAATCCTACACCGACACTGTCTGGGTTTCGATCAAATAAATATCACACAAAATACATGTACTTGTTTGTTCATTCGTTCGCTGGAAGTGTATATGAGGACTAGCATTAAAATTGTTATACGAAGAGGGGCTGAAATATTATGGTCACTTCCTTTGGATGGGCCATGCCCCATAACAAAGATGTGATTCCGAGGTGGGGAAGGGGGTGATGGTGCCTGAGCCGAGTATATAAGTGTAGCAAATCAAGCTAAAATTCGATACAACCCACGAGCTAATCTAGGGGTGAGCAATGTGTACGAAACTGGTCTTAGCACTTTAGCAAACCTAGCAAACCGAAGTTGGCGGAACATCATCATCATCATCATGTGCCCTGCCGCATAGCGTTGGCGATCATGGCCCTCCGTATGCATCCCTTGTCGCTGCAAGTACATCTTCCATCCCTCTGTCCTCAGCCACCCCGCAAGTCCGTAATGGCGGAACGCATGAAAAAAAAAAAAAAATCAAACAACAAACAAACAAACAAACCAACACATGAAGCTGGTTATTCTGAGTGAAATTTCCAACAACGCTTGGCCTGACGTCTCTTCGGTGCTGACAAACGACATTATCACTTTTGCGGCAAATATAATTATGATAGCATTTCTTTTTCTGTCTTTTGTCGAGTTTAAAGTCCTACTACTCTCAGAGTAGGCCTATACGAGAACTAGCTTAAAGAATGTTACTATCTCCTGTCATTAAACTGTTAACGCCGAGTGACATCTTACGTGTTGCTACCTTTAACGCGCAGTCCGTGCAGCTCAATGCAGAGAAGAGAGCCGAGATCGCCACCTTCATTGCCGACAACGATGTTGACATTCTGTTTGTGACAGAAACTTGGCTTCGTCAACACGGTGACGAAGCGAGATGTCTCGACCTGGCACTGACTGGCTACACAGCTCTCTCCTTTCCCCGTGCTTCCCGCGGAGGAGGCATCGCCGTCGTCCATAAAGACTGCCTTGCCAAACGACTGACCACCGCCACTACCTTCCCCTTCCAGCACCCATCCTTCGAAGCCGTCCGCCTTTCCCTCTCGTTGCCAATGAACTGTTTGCATTTTGTCTGTGTTTACAGACCCCCGCCTAGCCGAAAAAACAAATTGACTGTTGCAATGTTTTTGAATGACTTTCCTTTATTGCTTGATTTTTGTAATACCTTGTCAGGCAGTTCTTTTATCATTGGTGATGTCAATGTTCATTTTGATTCTGATTCTGATCCAACCACTGTACAAATCAAAAGTTATCTTGACATGTTTAGTTTCTCTCAAGCCGTCTCTGAGCCAACACAAAAGCATGGCCACATTCTTGATTGGGTAGTGTTTTGGCCTACCGACAACATTTTACGCTCCACGCACGTCACCCATTCACTGTCGTCCGATCACTTCTGTGTTGTGGCTGAACTGTCTGTCACTGTGCCGTCTGATCCCGTAGAATACTCTGAGTCGCGCAACGTACGTGCGATCGACAGCGTTTCATTCAGTTCCGACCTTCGCATTCTCGTGACCCCTGACCTTTGCCCCTCTGTTGACCACTTGAGCTCTGCCCTCGTGTCTGTGTTTGACAAACACGCACCACTACGTCGTCGCAAGATGCGCACCAATCGCCTTGAGCCTTGGTTTGCCGCGGTTAAAGACGACCTTGAGGCAGCGAAAAAGCACAGACGCTGGGCTGAGCGCAGATGGCTCAAAAACCCTATTACGATCACTAAACATATTTTCAACACAGCAAAAAAGGCAGTTTCAAAAATTATTCTAAAGGCTAAATCTCTCTTCTATCTAAACGAAATCGCCTCTGCTACAAGCCAAAGAAAATTGTTCAATGTCTGTGACAGATTGCTAGGCCGCAGCAAAAAATCTCTACTTCCCAACACATACCCTTTAAATGACCTACCTTCAGTGTTTAATAAGTATTTCCTCGACAAAGTAAAAAACATCAGAAAAGAATTAGATCAGGCCACGTTGTCCCCTTTGGTAAAAAGACCTACCTCCACCACCCCCACTTCAACTTTCTGCATGTTTAACCCTGTTACTGAGTCTGAACTTAAAACCATCATTCTCAAATCAAAACCCACTTCATGTTCCCTCGATCCCATTCCTACCCCTCTGTTTCTCCAGTTTCTTGATGATCTGCTCCCAACTCTCACTGTAATCATCAACTCCTCTCTTTCTTCCGGTATATTGCCATCAAGTCTTAAAATAGCTGTTGTAAAACCTCTCCTCAAGAAACAATCCTTGGACCCAAACAACTTGAAAAATTACAGACCGGTTTCTAACCTATCATTGTTTTCCAAAATTCTTGAAAAAGTCGTTCTCCAACAATTACTTACATATCTTAATGACTACGACCTCTTCTCTCCTTCTCAGTCTGCTTATCGTCCTCATCACAGTACTGAAACTGCGCTCCTCAAAATTTCTAATGACATCCTTTTAGCTCTTGACTCTGGAAACGTCTCTCTACTAACTTTACTGGACCTCTCAGCTGCTTTTGATACAATAGACCATACCATTTTGCTTAACAGACTCCAATACAGTTACGGCATTTCTCACACCGCTCTTTCCTGGTTCCGTTCATACCTCACAGAAAGAACACAATCAGTCTTTGTCAATAACCTCAACTCTACATCTGAAGAACTATTGTACGGGGTCCCACAGGGATCTGTGTTGGGCCCCGTGCTCTTTGTCCTCTATACACAACCACTTGCCGGCCTGATACAGTCTCACTCTCCTGAACATCAATCATTTGCAGATGACACTCAACTCGAACTCTCTACTCCTCCCGAGAACATAAACCCAGCCATTTCCTCTCTCGAACTTTGTATCACCGACATACGAATCTGGATGCTCGAAACAAGCTAAAACTAAATGACGAGAAAACTGAAGCTGTCCTCTGTTCTTCCTCTTTTAAATCTCTGCCGTCTACCACTCCTACATCTCTTACCGTTGGATCAACAGATATTCCCTTTTCCTCTACCGCACGAAATCTTGGCTTCCACTTCAGCAAAGACATGAGTATCTCAACACATGTACAGACAGTCTGCCGCAAAGCATACATTGACCTTAGACGCATTAGTTATATTCGCCACTTACTTTCAGAAGACGCTACCAAAACATTTCTTTCTGCCTTTGTTCTCTCCAAATTAGACTACTGTAACTCCCTCTTTTCTGGCTGTCCTCAAAATCAATTAGACAAACTTCAAAAAGTACAAAACTCTGCCGCTAAACTTGTTTCTCGTTCCCGCAAGCATGATCATGTCACACCTATTCTCAAATCCCTTCACTGGTTGCCTGTTCAAGCTCGCATTGACTATAAGCTTGCCTCACTATGCCACTCTTTTTTCTCTGATCTCTCTCCTCGCTACCTGGCTGATCTTCTCTCTGTGTACACTCCTTCTAGAAATCTCCGCTCCATTGCTGATACCAGATTGCTCCGTGTTCCACGCGTGCGCACAAAAACATTTGGACATCGCTCTTTCTCCTTCGCAGCCCCCACTATCTGGAACTCTCTTCCCTTTGAAATCCGACACCTAAAATCGACTTTTTCTTTCAAAACAGCTCTAAAAACTCACCTCTTTCAAAAATATTATCAGTAAGTTCAACCTCATTTCCCCCCAGCCTAATAGTAGAAAAGGTGTGTTAGTGTGTGTGTATGTTATAGTAGGTAGGTGGGGGTGGGGGTGGGTGATTATAGAGCCCAATGTGCCTCACAGTACTTTGGGGTATAGCCGTGGGGGTTGTGGGGTGCATTTGGACTTGCGTGAGAATCCGTGTATGATTGTAGCGTATGTAGTATTTTTATGGATTTATTCTATTACTTTGTATTGTGTATTTAGTGTATGTATGTGAGGTCCGAGAGATTGAAATATTGTGAGTGAATGATTGTAAAGCGTCATAAGCTCCGCCGTAGGCAGAGATGTGCGCTTATAAATGGTCTCTTATTATTATTATTATTATTATTATTATTATTATTATTATTATTATAAGAAGCCATAAAAACGTTTTCGCTGCATTGTGAGATGCGGATGCTCTTGTCGGATTCTCTAATAGATGGATTACGACAGCAACAGAGGATAAAGATGTAAATACTGATGGATATGCGTTCGCCGTCTTGAAACTATTAAAACTCTTCCTGCACGTTAAGGGTTTTCAGGCTGGACGCAGGGTTCACCTGCGACCTATTTTGGAACAGGGGGTAAGGTCAGTAAAACACTTGTAGATATATTTGTATTCAACACAGAACAAAAAGGTTGTTATTGAGTTGTGCAGAATTGAATTTTAAACAACATACAGGAATTAAATTATGATAATGTTCATTATATAAGACTTGACCGGTGATTTTTGCATGCAAACTATTTGATGCAGATACTTTTTCATGCATACAGCTAGTACTAAGCTCCAGCCGACCAGGTAATCCATATAGCTCCAAATTCAAAGAAGAAAATATATTCCTGAACATCCATTAAATGAACACAGTACTTAAAAAAAAGTTCACTTTTCATATAAGATGAAGTTACATAACACTGATCATTGTCAGGTCACGCACCTTAAATGACACAAAACTACTACTATTACACCACTGTCTATCCTGGGCTTGCACTGGTGTTAGGCCTACTTTGAGCAGGCCTGCCTCTATCTTGTCATCTCCCCCCTACAACCCACATCACCATTGTCACCAGGACAATCAGCCGATCTGCCTTGTTCCTGCCCCAATGTGTCACTTGATGATGTAAAAGAAACAGAACGGGAGAGGCCTGGTCTCTTTGCTGAACACTCGCTTCTTCTGACTCAGCACTTGATGCACTCTCAACAAAGCTATTTTCACTGTCACTGGCAGCTATTTCATCATCACTATTGTCAAAAATGTCTGAAAAAGTGCGACAGCCTGAGCAGCAGTGAGCCCAACAGGACGAAGACTGCCTGACGCCATGGCAACTCCACTTACGAAAGTGAAAACATATCAACAAACGAGGCGCACACACAAAGAAAATACATGGAATGACAAAGCAAAATGGCTGAAAAGGAAATGGAAGTTATCTGCCGTCATGCAGTTGTATGTCGTTAAATGGGGAAGAAATGCAAGTACAAAATGACGAACCGTGCCGAGCCGCAGTGAGCGTCTCGCCGGCCATTTTGAAAGTCAGCCAAGCCGCTCACTGCGGCTCGTCGGACAGGAAGTGTTAATAGCACCTGACCGGGCCGCTAGCCCTGGTCGCTCAAGGTAGCAGTATCACCTGGCCGGGGGTACATTTTTTCTTTTTGGTGTATGTCACTTAAATACCATCAGATCTTTATGATTTTTTTGCATGGAACTAGGTAATAGAATGGTCTTTTGATTAAAAGTGATATTTCCTGAAAAAAATCATTAGGACACCCAAAATAAATAATTATTAAATAGATAGGTCTGGCCGAACTTCATAATCATGCTATGAAGTTTTCCAAACACTCCCGCTAAACAATGTGTCAGATGTGTTAGACATGCTGCACATGCACTGTTAACAAGTTTATAAGGAAGCTAAACCAAAGTTATTTTTTCTGACGTATAAAATGTAGTCTTTATGCCCATCCGATAATAATCAAATATTTTATCAAAATAATAAAAATTCTCATTCACATAATTCTGTTCATAGTCAACTTAGAGACAAGGGGTTTGGTTCAGCTTCCTGCAAATGTTATGAAATATAAATGTGCAAAATTTCAACATGATATCTTTAATAGTTTTTTTTTTTTTTAGATATCTTTGGAAAAACAATGAAAATGTTGAAATTTCGCTAACTTTTCAACCGTCAAAAAGCCAAAATTTGCAGATGATGTCCTAGTAGGCACCAGCCTGATAAGGAAATCCCTCTTATTCTGTCTGCTGCTCATCTTTGGACTTTCTACTCCTTCTTCTGGCAATTCTCATGGGATGCTGATTTGGCCTGCCGTTGAGCATTTATTATGCGCTCAGTGTCGATAAGTTGTGGGCATGGCACATTTTTCATTTTCTGTTGTCGAACACATGGGGATTGATTGTGTCGAAGTTTGGCCTGAATCGCTACTCGCGACTGTAGCTGACGATTCTACACATGATTTGTGCACTTTCGGCTGACGTGAAACACTGGTTGCCATAAAATCTTCTTTTCCTGGTATATTTCACCCCCTCTTTCCGATCAGTAGGCATTTTTCTGTATAACTAGCAATAATCCTTTCAAATTTTATGAAAATCGTTGCAAAATCGCACTCGACGAAGCAATGAGCCAGAAAGATAACGTTACCGTTCTTGGTTGAAACGTCTTCATCACCGGAACAGACTAAAACAGGCCTTTTCTGAGCGAACAACAGAGTGTTGGGTTTGACGAGTCAAAGCGAAAATATGGCTGCTGTTACACACACACACACACACACACACACACACACACACACACACACACACACACACACCATCACATCATTTTTTTCTCAAAACCTACGAAAAATAAACAAAAACTGTTAACTGTATGTTAAATTTCAGACATTTTTCTATAAAAATACATCCATTATAATTCAGAAAGAGAAAAAAAGATTTTTGACCCCCGGCCAGGTGATACTGCTACAAGGGGCACGGTATGAAACCCGCTCACTTGACTGGCTCGTTTGTCTCATTTTGCTACCGCCCATGAAACTCGCCTCTGGTCACCGGTCAAATCAAAAATAGGCAGCTCATGTCACTCAGCCCCATGCCCCGCCCATACGATCCACGCATGCCACAAACTCATTACACGTGACAGCCAATAAGAATCGATGTGACCAGTCCAACGCGGGTATTTAAACACGGACACACGGCTGGTTTACACTAACAAACTTAATTCTTGACTACGATCGTGAGAGAAGACGAGTTAGAAGCGACCATTTTCTTCGAACTGTTCCCTTTATCATCAGTTGTCATGGAAAGACCACCAGTACCGTCCGGGGACAGCGATGTACCGATCACAAGGTGTACAGTACAGGTAAGCCACTGTCATTCGACGCTGCTGCTTTATCACGAGATTTTAGTTGTTGTTGTTTCGTTTTGGTGTTTTGTGTTTTATATAACCTGTTGCTTGGTTCCTCTTTTTGTGGGGATGCCGGGGGCTCTTTCAGTATAAATAGTATTCCCACCTTCTGGAAATTCCGTGCTAGAAATTTCCTCTTTTTTTGCCACTCTCTTTGTTTCTGCCTTGCTCCTTTGCTTTGTCATTTCTTCATGTCACTTTCTGCCTTGCTGGTCCATTTACCTGTATGTGGTCGGTAAAGTCTTACGTACTTTCTCTTAGTAGGTAGAGTCTAGGTCCAGCCATTTTTGTAATTTGAAAATATATTCAGTATTTTCAAATTTTCTAAAAGGTAACAATAAAGTTAATATAAAGGCAAAATATCTCATTCATAGCTGTAACAGTTTTTAGAGATACTGCTGTTTGAAATACTGTAAAAATGGGCGGTTTTCGCAGTTTGATGAATTGGCCATATTTGTACCCACATTTCTTCACAAGTGTGTAGGCCTATCTCGTATGTATAAAACATTGGTAGAGTTGTATTTTATATGTACATTAAGCCTAATTTTTTTTAGAACTCTAGAAGTATTTTCCTTTGTGCTATTTGTCTTCAAAAATGGCAAAAATGCCAATTTGTCCACTTGTCACTCTGTGGCAAATACACACGCTGTGCAAACACACAACACTGCTTAATATGTTCATAACTCAGGCACTAGCCATGCTACATCCAAAACGGAGATATGAAAAGATTGAGCACGTTTATAAAAGTTCTGACAGCATTTCCGACAACTGGTGTTGATCGGTCCCGGGAAAACTGCTTGCGGAAACTTTGCACGCCGCCGCTGATGTTGTGTTCGGTGTGTGTATTTAGATCGCTCAGGGTCAAAGCGCACTTCTTTCACACCACAATGTGACAAAGACGCAGGTTCCATGCCTGAAGCTCATTTAATGTCGACATAATTTATTTTTCTTCCAATCGTGAATGGTAGACGAGCAGAAGCAATTCAAAATCGGCAATTTTTACCAGTTCTGCTGCATGTTGGCCATTAGCGCAGGGAGGCTGGACCTACCTACTCTTAGGATTGATAACTGGGTACAGGTATTAGGTGCATTTTTGGTACCAGGGAAATGAGATATGCGAAGCAATTTTAGGTAGTTTAAGCTCGTTTTTACATGTTTCAGTGTCCTTAGTTATGTGCAAATTTATAATCAGGTTTTTTTTTAAATCCCCCGTGCGATAAACTGGACGGAGGGATCAACGCCAGGGGCTTCTCCTTTGATTATGCGCGCGAATGCATTGTTATGTCTACTTAATTTTCTTTTCCTTTTTCTTGTTGAAGTATTGTGTAGGTTTTGAAACGATTATGGCCCTGATATGGCTGTACGCAGTTGGCTGGGCTTTAAACAAAAATTAAGTTTGATAGCGCCGTGGACTCAAGATTAGACATCTGAGGTTCTGTCCCAGCCCGCAACATAAAAAGTCCTGGCCTATTGGCTGCCACTGTTGTTTCCGTCATCCTGGTGGTGTCAGAGTAGTGTTTCATAGATCCCCCCCCACACACACACTTCCAATGTCAAGACCTCTGCACTTAGGATTTGCGCAGGCTCAGAGATTTGGCAGATAATTGTAGGCAGATTTGGGTGGAGCGCATATGCGGTTGTCACGAGTGCCATGAAACCCTTTTTGTCATCTCCAAACTCATTTAATAATGATACTGAAGATGCTTCTTGTTTATATCGGATACGCGCGCACGCGCGCGTGTGTGTGTGTGTGTGTGTGTGTGTGGTGTGCGCGCGCGCGCGCAAATGTGTGTGCGCATTTATTTGTGTGTGTGTGTGTGTGTGTGGTTGTGTGTGTGTGTGTGTACGGGAACACATTTTCCCTCATGCGTACACCTATAGGCCGAAATATCATTATTAATAGAGACTATTGAGGGCTGAACGACTGGTGATAACCAGGTCGAGTTGGTGCCAGAAATGGGACCTGGGTGCTTCCACGACACTTTGCTGCAGTTTATGCTCACAGAGAGAAAATATTGGACGGACTTGCAGGGTGGCTGAGGACGGAGAGGGTGTAAGATGCAGCCTACTTGACCCCGATACGAGAGGTTAGATCGCACCATGCGCAGGCAATTAGATGATGACGTTTGCGGGTTTATAGATTCATCGGCACCAACCTTGCCATGACAGATCCATGTGTGAGGATATCAAGTAATGTTTTTGCTTGTTGAGGTTGGCAGATCAAGCTCAGTGTCAGTTTCGAAGCTAATTGGGTCTCCCGCACCCTATCCAACTGCAAAAAAATTAACCCTTTGATTCCATCACCCTGTCCACCAGAATTGCAGTGGTGAGGGATTCAAGGGGGTTAAGTTTTTGCTTTGTTGGCATGGTTGGCAATGCAGCATGCAGGGTGCGGGAGTCAAGGGGTTAACTGCGGCCAGCAAAACTTGCTTGCGGGTCTCCTCAGGTTCTCTCCCCTTCCAGAAGGTATAGCTCTCCTCTTTTCAGGAGCTGCTGATGGCGAGCCCAGTCTCTTGAAGGAAGGGAGAGGGGAACAGTATTATTGACAGTATAGAGTAAGCTTGCGTCTTTGATATTTCATTGCGGTCAACTGGCATTATTTCTTGCAGAGAGAGAGAGAGAGAGAGAGAGAGAGAGAGAGAGAGAGGAGAGAGAGAGAGAGAGAGAGAGAGAGAGAGAGAGAGAGAGAGAGAATTTCGTCATTTGTCCACTCTTATGTGTGTGTATGTACGGTGTCCGTCTACTCTTACCTCTGTGTGTGTGTGTGTGTGTGTGTGTTGTGTGTGTGTGGTTGTTGTTGTTATCGTTGGTGTTTGATAGTAGTAGAATTAGTAAGTAAATCCCGTGGATTATGCCAAATCGGAATTTTTTTTTCTGTCCATCAGACTGTTGCGGAATATAAATGCTCTACTGAACGCCGTCGTTCCAGAAATACCAAATCCTCCGTTACTGCCGTATGAGGAAAGCGAACATTTAAATGCCGTGAGACGGAGAGACAGAGACAGACATCCCTATAACCCAGGCGTAGGCCTACATCATGTAGACATAGACGACGATCCCCCGCGATGGACGCACAACAGCAACAGCTGTTGCAACTCTGGAGACTCATGTGAGTTTTAACTTGTTTTAACCCTTTGACTCCCGCACCCTATCCAGCAACTGCAAAAACTTCAACTCTTTGACTCCCTCACCCTATCCACCAGCTTTCTGCAGGAAGCTAATTGGTAGGGAGAGAGGGTCAAAAGGTTCAGTTTTTGCTTTGCTAGCGAGGTTGACAATGCAGGGTGCTGGTGGACAGGATGCAGAAGCCAAAGGGTTGATACTTTGTGTGCGTGTGTATATGTATGTGGACGAGTCGGCTAAACTGGCTTAAACGTCATAAAGATCTCGTAGCTGTTCTTATCTAACCCTCTAACTCTTTCGTTTCAGGACATTGTCAGTCAGCACATAGGGTTTTGCATTTGTTCAAGAAGTCTGCCAGATTACAGATGACAGATTTGGTGGAGTGGTATGGAACTGCCCGAATGCCATCATACCTGAGTAGATAACGAACAAAAATACGTATCAGTTTAGAGCGAGTGTCGGGGCATTATTTGTAGGTAGTGTGTTTGTATGTCACGTGTACATCAAACGGTTGCAGATTGTTTCAGTACAGCAGGTACAAACGTAATACACTAGGTCATGGAAAATACCTACACACCACAATACGTCCTGCAACAGTAACAGAAATTTTGTTTGTCCATCTTGTAGAAAAACATGAATGTGGAGTATTGTATTGCCACTACACGTGACAAAAAAGTCTGCTAAAAAAAAAAAAAAGAAAGAAAACGAAAAAAAAAGAAAAAGAAAACCAGTTACACAAAAAGGACCGATGAAAGCCGTGTGAAGCACCACAAAGAATTAAATGCTCATAAAGAATTACATGCCCATGTACTTGCATGGAACTGATGTCATTAAAAATGCTTCTCCATGGTCACAACGACGTTGAGAAGTACAAAATCTGGGTATTATTCTGAGAAACTAAAATTCAACAACAACAACAAAATCTTTTTACGAGCAATAAAAGAGCCGTCAGTAGCACAAAGTTGGATTCTGGCAAAATTGGACAGAAAAAATACACTTGTTTAAGGGAAATGCAGTGCAGTGTTACTTACCATAGCGAAGCTCTTATTTGAGCTGGACATTTTTACTGGCGTGGATCTTGATGCTTTTACCTCGTTCTTAAAACATTTTTCTTTTTTGATACTGTAAGGTAGTCAGTGCGATTTCCTTTGAATTGTCAAGATTTGGCGCTACATAAATACTGTGATTATTATTATTATTGTCATGATATTATGTTATAATTGTCATGTGTGTGTGCGTGTGCGTGCGCCTGCGTGCATGCGTATCTCTTTGTGAACAGGGCTCAACAAGAGGTGCTGTTGAATAGATTCTTCGACGGACAAAACTCGACCTCACAGGGTAGACGGCAGGGACCCAGAGCGTCCCAGCCGTCATCAAACAGCGGTGAACGGGGAGCAAGTGGATCCCCCAACCCAACCCAGTCACCAAGCGGCCAAAGCGCTGTGCATCTCGAGAGTGCAGACACACAGTTGGTGACCAGTTTAATGAATAATCTACACATGACGTAGATTTTGAGAGAACGATCAAGACCAGAGGCGAGTTTCTGAGGGCGTAGCAAAAAGCTAAAGCTAGCTGGTGAGCGTGTGTAGCAAATTCAGCAAACCTTGTGTGTTATCTCCTGGACTCGTCCATGTCCATTTTCTTCTGTTCTTCTGTAGAAACTGTCTTATGTTTGGATTGTCACGTTTTTGTCGTTGTCATTCACACTCATACATTTCAACCACACACACGCCCATGTCTTCTCTCAAGTATTCGGTGATTGCGCGAGTGTTATCTCTGAGTTCCTGAAGCGATTTCCCTTTGACGGGATTGATGGTTTTTCCGCGGGTGATATGACAGTCGTGACCGTGAAAGAGACACCCGTGAAATTGATACGCGGTATGGGTATCTGATTCCCACCCATCTTCACGAATATGTCGGCGGCCTAAAGAATGTTCTTTTCCATTAAATTTGTGTTGGATAGATGTTTTGTTTGTATGCGCCACCCATTCAAGCCACTCTCTCGCCTGTCGTCCGTATTTGTCTGTGTATTCGGGTTGGAACCCTGTCTCTCTTTTACGGATGATGGGATATTCAGTGGGCATGTCTTGCATGAGGCAGTACAGGTAAAGGGCATTGGCGTCATACCCTTGAATAGATTTGACAGGTTTGGACGGATTATCGCGAATGAAGTGTTTTATCTTTTTTGTGGTACCGGTGAAAAATAATGGATAGTCCCCCTACGATGTTGCCTTGTATCAGTCTGTGGATGTCTTGTCGTTTGTCATCGCAGAGAGAGAAATACCGTCTTTCAAAAGGTCTATGTTGAGAGAAGAATACATGTCGATCTGGGTTTGCAGAGCCTGGAGGAAAGGACCCACGTCTTTGTTGTTATACCAAACCAAAAAATCTTTAAGAGAGGTCATGTTATGTTCTGTCCATACCGTTTGACATTGTGTGTATTCTTTTTCCGAAATGCTGGCGTTTTTTGAGCGAGCTGCGAAAAGCGCTGTGTGCGGGAAGAGACGTTTCTCGTAGTTTATCTAGACCGGTGATATATTCATAACCAAAATGTCCCTTTTCTTCCGTGACATCGAAAGCTTTCAGGTATTTCGAGTATGAAAACCCGGGCGCCAGAAAATTAACAATGTCTAAAAATTTCAGTTTTCGTGTGGCGAGACACATGTACTGGTTGTTTCGTTTCACTACAAAATTTAGAGTGTTGTTTTCATCATCATCATCATTATCATCATCATTAGCAGCTCCAGCACCAGCATCATCATTGTCAGTCACGAACCGTCGAATGAGATAAGGTTTGAGTACGTTAGATCATAGTTGGATGAATTGAATCCTACCACGGGAAGTTCGTGGAGGTAGTCTTCTAGTTTGTCTCGGAGGACTTGGGCGGGAATATGCTGCGTGTTGCCAGAGTCGACCTCCAAAGCATCTAAATCGGAGAATGTATCCTCAAAATGTTCTCTGAGGTAGCGGTAAGACGTGTCCCTGAAATGCTTTCTAAGTAACCGATCATGGAATTAACGATCGTTTGGGGGTCTCCTTCACTCACGAAACACCGAGGCTTTTCAAACCCAGGGACGTTAGAAGTCACAGAGACAGACAGAGGTATGTGTCTAGCGGTAAAAGTAGTGTTTGAATCAATTTTTTTTTGTCTGGGGTAAGTCGTCAGTCTCAAAAAACAACAACTTCAAAGTCAAAAGTAGCTCTGTAAGGGAAGATGAAATCTCTGTCTACCGAAATTCCATACCTGTCCAGTTCTTGTAAGATGGATTTCGGAGGGTTATAAACTCCATCTGTGTACCTTTCTTTTGGGTGACTACCCTGACAAGTGTTCATATGCTTAACTTTTTTGTTGTAGACCAAAGTTTACCGCATCGGCTGCAAGCCAACGCAAAACAGACTTTCCCCCCTTCTTTCCAAAGTGGTATACATATTATATACACAAGTTTAACCAAACCGCAAAAAAAAAAAAGAAAAAAAAAAGAAATATACAAAGGCAAGCGATACACAAAATGAAATAAAAACATGCACATTTGATCAGATACTAAAATAAACAAAAACTAACGCTTCACATAAAGATCAGGTACTACAAAGACTGTTTTTAAACATTACAAAGTCACTCTGTTTTGGGTAAAATCAAAAACTGTATGTATATACACAAGTTTAACCAAAAACACAACACCAAATCTGAACAGCAATTTTCACAAAAGACCGCTTTTCACAACACCACAAAAGTCACTCGCGCTTGGCTATTGTTTTTTTCAACGCTTTCATTTTTTAAAAAATTTGTCCATGGCCGTAATTAGTCCATCTAGTTCCATTTGATTTAAACAGATCCCTTTCCTGGTAGGGAAAGTTTTTCTTCCTCCCCCACCGCAGCATATCTGCGGATATGAATAAGCGGCTCGTTCTTCCATTCTGTCACAGTTACATAGGTCGACTTTTCACCCAAAGCGATGAGCTCGTCGCCGTACGCTGAATATTTTGTAGACATTCTGCAGCACACAAAGAAGAAGAAAAAAGGCTAAGTCAAGACTTAAACACCCCCTCCAAACACAAAAAACAAAGTTACTTGGGCTGTGTTGAAGAGGTCACATCTGAACACTGAGTGTTGGTGGTGGTGGTAGACAGAGGGCCGACTAACATCTCGGCCACCTCGTCACTGGTCGAATTGGCTATCATTTTAAAGTTCAATATATGACTCAGATCGTCTAGGATTTTTCTTTTGCTAAGTCGTTGAAAAGCTTCGGGGAAAACTTAAGTCACGAATATGCGTGTTCAGTTGACTTTCTAGATTACGAATAAAAGCATCCATTTTTTTCCTATTATCTCGAGATAGACAGCTGCCGACCATAAAATAGACTGTCGAAGAAGGTAGGCCTACAATCGCTAGTCTGTCGTGAAAGTCCGAAGTATGAACAATCTGGTTTGTGGGGTCTACTTTTATACCTTTCTGGTTGTCTATATGGATAGCATCAATATTTTTGTTATTACAGAAATTTTTGCTGAGTCGGCGTTTTTGTCTTTTCTTAAAAACTATCAAATATCACCAATAGATTTTGCTTCAGTAACATTTAGATCTTATCATAACCCATAAATTTACCACACATGTCAAAAAGATAGTTTTTCAGACCCCATAAAAACTGAAGTTCCTGAATCAGCTTTTTTTTTTAACCTCAACGACCTCTGTATGCGACATTTAGACGCCACCATAACCCATAAATCTACCACACATGTCAAAAGATGTTTTTCAGACCCTATAAAAACTGAAGTTCCTGAATCAGCATTTTTTTTTTAACCTCAACGACCTCTGTATGCCAGACATTTAGACGCCACCATAACCCATAAATCTACCACACATGTCAAAAGATAATGTTTTTCAGACCCTATAAAAACTGAAGTTCCTGAATCAGCATTTTTTTTTAACCTCAACGACCTCTGTATGCCAGACATTTAGACGCCACCATAACCCATAAATCTACCACACATGTCAAAAGATAGAGTTTTTCAGACCCTATAAAAACTGAAGTTCCTGAATCAGCATTTTTTTTTAACCTCAACGACCTCTGTATGCGACATTTAGACGCCACCATAACCCATAAATCTACCACACATGTCAAAAGATAATGAGTTTTTCAGAGATTATAAAAACTAGCCTTCCTGACTCGGCGATTTTTTTAAACTCAATGACTTCTATGTTGGTTATTTAGATCGTATCATAACCCATAAATTTACCACACATGTCAAAGTCAAAAGATAATGAGTTTTTTCGGAGACCATAAAAAACTAGCCTTCCTGAATCAGCGTTTTTCAAACAACCAACCAACCCCTAGTGCACTTACGATTTCCTTTTTTTTTCAAGACTAGCTAACACCGTTATTTCTTAGCTCAACGCAGGACAGGCTCACATCAGTGTGTCACTGTAGAAGGTTGTGTAGCGAAGGCTTTGGCGTGGGCCAGAGACACTGCGGGATTCAGCTTGCTTTTTCTGACAAAACAGCGAGGCGTGGGTGATGATGGTCCGATAATCCGGAGCTGCTCCGTGGGCGATGAGGCAAAACTGTTCTTTGACGGGGTCAGTCTCACTTTGATATCCACCCCGTTTATCATAAACCGTTCTTGACTCATCAGGTTGGTATGTAGTCGACCCATCATGTCTATGAGGCCGCTTTGGGAGGCTGCTTCTCTGCGTTTTACCAGTCCTTCATTAGCGTCTCCTTGTGTGTCATCCATATGTCCGGCCGTATCTGGGATAAACAAAGCTGTCTGAAGATGACCTCGTTTCTGGGCTTCCCTGCTGTGGCTGAGCAACGTCTCCAACATGGCACGGTACGGTACGTGTTTTCCAATTGGGTTTACTAAGACACCGTTTAAAGAGAAGTCTACCTGAGAAAACAAACTGTGTGTGTAAAAAGTTGTTGACGGGGCTGACATTCTGGTCTGGGTCTAAATTGGTTCCATCCGCTTTTGTCACTTTAACTTGAACGTGAAGATAGGTGTTGCTTAAATCTACATACTCAGACGTTGCCCCACTGGATTTCAGCCAGGCCCACTTCCCTTTCACCGTTCAGATCAATCTCTTGCGGTAGCTTGGTAAAAAAAAATGGCTGGCGTGGTTGTCAGGAAAAATATTTAAAGAACTATTTGCTTGGTAGAGTCAGGTAAAAGGCCATAGTTTTTGTTGTTGTTGTTGTTTTAATTGCGGCGATTCTCAATCCTCGGATTTGGAAGCACGTATCCCAAACAGCTCCCCAGCAAAGTGATCCACAAGTTATCTGGTCCGTGTCCTCGAGACAAATTGTATAGAGACACTGTTGTCACCACGTAAATAAGAAACATCTGACTAAAGAAACGATCTCGCTGCGTGGAAGCTGCTTGCCAAACAGATCCCAAAAGCGAGAAGATCGTTTTACCACTTCTTCTTGCTCTTCTTCTACACTCTCCATGACACGAGATCTTTCTCAGAAACCCAAGAATTAAACGAAGAGGGGTAACCCCACCACTTCACAAAATATTCTCGTTGTTTTCTCTTCCGCGATCTCAGAACCGATTCTGTGCGATAGATGTCTTTTTTCCCTACTTTCTGTAGTTCTTGTTCGTAAAAAGAACCTTTCAGTTCGTCGCCCGCTTCGTCTTTTAACAGGTAGGTCACTGGAATCGTCTTTTTGATTCTGTTGATGATAAACAATTCCTCCGTCCACGATGGTAGGTAGCCTTTCTTAAACACTCTTCTGCTTTGGCTGATACGCACTGTATCGAAAAGGAGCACGGCTATACTATGATATTTTGACAACAGATGACACACTTCCAAATTCCTGTTCTAAATGGTCAGAAAAACTGGAAACAAACGTCCCATGGAAAAACGTGTTTATGAAAATTCGCAAAACACAAGAATGTAAACTAAAATGGTTTCAAATACGCATTGTGCATAGAATTCTAGGAACTAATATCATTTTAAGAGAAATGGGACTTGTAGATAGCTTCCACTGTGACTTTTGCTTGGAAACGAAAGACAGCATTGATCACATATTTTGGAAGTGTCCACATGTCAACGGATTCTGGGAAAGGATAGGAGATGTGTTGAGGTCAAGTTGCGCGACTTTTGCAAACGTAAGATTAACTGAAAACTTGATTTTATTTGGCGCTGACGAAAACATGCACACAGATCCAATACTTGACGTAATGATAATCTTAGGAAAAATGTATATTTACAAAAATAAACTCGAAAAAAATCTACCAAACACCATCTCTTTTACTAGATCTAGATATCTTACCAAAAATATCAAATAGAAGAATGTAATGCAAAACTGAGTTGGAGTCACACGCTTTTAAAAAAATGGTTGCCATATTTGTCCCTGGTAGAAGTTGAAGTTTGATGTGACTTTCAAATGAAGTTTGATGTGTCTGGCTTCTTTATGTGATGTATGCGTGATTTCTATATGACCTGCCTCTTTGTATTTAAATGTTTGTCTTACATATAATTGTAAATGACTGTAAATTCATGCACATAGAACCTTTGATGAAGATGTAGGCGTTTTGCATGTGTTTTGAACTTTGGGCTCATGTGAATAATCTTGCTTTGCTAATGCGTTTATCTTTGACCTTTTACTGAGAGAGAATACAAATAAAACACAAACAAGCAAGCAAACAAACAAACAAACAAAAAAACAAGCAAACACCACCAACAACAACTAAAATCTAAAACTGTATAAATTAAACGATCTTATATTGTTTAAGATATGGCGTATGTACATGATTTTTGCTCAACCCATTGTATACACATCTTGTTCTTCTTTTTTTATGATATTGTAATAATGTTCAGCAATCATTGTATTTATTTGTGTTTTGTCAAAAAAAAATTAAAAAAAGTTTGAGAAAAAAAAGTTAAAAAAAAGAAAAAATACCATCTAAACCAACAGAAGATTTATTGGATGAAAAAGACGCCAAGTTTCCAAGAATTCGTCCAGTTGAATGGGAGAATTGATATGACTCTCCTTAGAAATTGGATCAACATAGATGTCATTTTTCTCCTGTTCTATTCTGTGTTTACCATTAGCTGACCTTAAATTAACTGATCGGCTATTATCTGAAAAAAGATTAAGAAAGGCGTTACCTTTTTCAAAAGAAATAAATTGTCTTTAAACTTAATTGGGTAGCTTGGCAGTGTATGACCACGTTTCATTTCTTTTACTTTTTTCCACACTTTTATACATATCCTTTGATTCAGATACTTCATCATTACAAAAACTGGTCCAATAGGACTTCTTTGCTTGTGCTATTACTCTGTTACAATGAATTTTAGCTTTGTAAATGTTCAAATGATGTGCAGGTGTTTTATTTTTCAGCCAAATTTTAAAAGTGTTTTTTTTTAAAGGCAACAGCATGTTCACATTCTTTTGTCCACAACAAATTTCCACGGTATTTGCCTAGTGTCACGGTGAGCCCATAATAATACAATATTGCATAAAAAAAATTCATATTTCAAGTTTGAATGTTTCGTATGATTGATGATCACATTAATAAAACCTTTTAAAAATTAAAATACTCTGGACTCACTGACATGCAAGCGCGCGCGCACACACACACACACACACACACACACACACACACACACACACACACACACACACACACACACACACACACACACACACCTTTCAGCAGAGTTGAAAACACATCTGTCACAGTTGGACACTTGTCAGCATAGATGATCAAACAAAAATTGTCCATCCATTCCATGGTTATTTCCAACACAGTCAGTCTTTCCTGGGTCCCAAAGAAAAAACTACAACTTCTTCACAGAAATGTAACAGAACACTTCAATTATTTGAAGTCACTGAATACCATCCATGTACCAACTTTAAGCAAAGAGACGAAAGAGTCAAAAACCACAACATCCAGTACAATTGGGCGCTTGTCAGCATCACTGATTACACAAAATATTGTCTTCCACAGCTATTCCAAAAAGAATCAGCTCCTCGATTCCTGGATAAAATTACATTAATAACTCACCTCCCCCCCCCCCCCCCCCCCCTTCAAAAAGTTTCCTATTGCTTGAGGGAATTGTAGTAGGCACTCTTGAGGGTTTGGAGGTCCTTTTGACTGTACTCAACATCAGCTGCATTTCCTGGCTTTGCTTTCAGGACAAGTAAAGCTTCTGTTGTCTCAGCCAGCAAGGATGATCTGTGCTCTGTGCATGTCTTCCTGACCATGGAGAATATCCTCTCACATGCAGCAGAAGAGTGAGGAATGGTAAGGACCCCCTTCATGACACAGGACAGTTTCCTGATTGAAGGATGCTTCTGTCCTAGCTGGTGCCAGATCCAGTCTACTCTGTCTGTCTGGTGGTCTTTTTTGGCTGCCTCCAGGATTTCATGGATGTCGTTGGTGCTCATAAATTGGTACTTAGAAAACTCCTCCTGGATGTCATCTGATGTGCAGTCCTCTGGAAGCAAACAGGGGAATTTCTTGAACAGAAAGTCCACATCACTGGCCTTTGCTATCAACCTCTTCTCAGGGTCTACAGCTTGTGCAGCAAGCAGAACCTTATCATCCAAGGGGAGTTTTTCCAGCAAGTAGGAAACTGTAGTTTCGAAGTACCTACGAACTGAAGAAAAGAAATCTGCAATCCTTGAATCCCTCAAGTTGTGTTGTTCAGCTTGTTGGAGCATGTCTCTGGCACTAGATCCAATGAGAAGATCAGCATCCTCCTTCTGGTTTTCCCGCAGTCTGAACTGGACCTCTTTTACTGGCTTGTTCAGAACTGCTGCAGGCTGCAGAAATCTACAGAAGAGATCTTTGATCAGCTCCTCCAAATTCTGTTGCAGTTTATGGATCATGGGGCATCTGTCTGCAGGTGAAGCAGAACCTTGTCATACACCTTGACAGTGTATGACAGAAAGGACAGGGACAACCTGTTGGTTGGTGAGCGCAGAAACGTGTGGATCAGCTCCATCTTCTTGAGAGAATAAGCTGCTGGCTCCTCAGACACTTCAGTAGCTGTAGCACTGGCCTCTTGTGGGGCTTCTGCTTTTCTCTGCTTTCCTTGTTCTTTCTTTTCCTTTGCCTTTTCGAGTTTTCTTTTTTCCTCTCTGAAGAAATGGTGCAGTGGCTCCCAGTTCTGCAGCAGTCTGAGAATGCATCGCCCAATGCTCAGCCATCTTGTGCTCACATGCTTGAGCATCTTGTGTTGTTCTGTGTTGTACAATCCTTGGAGATTCTTCAGCTCTTCCTGCCTGTTGACGCTCTTTTGAAAGTAATGATAAATGTCCACCAGGATTTCAGCCACAGGAGGGAGGCAGCTTGCCCCTTTCTGTGCCCCAATGTGAACCAGGTGCAGGCAACACCTGGCCAGGTGAACCTCTCTCTGTTCTTCTCTGACAAAATGGTACACACCTTTGTGAGCACCAGTCATCACGTTTGCATTGTCACAACCAAATGCAACCAGATTTCTCCATGGAATACCCTGGGCCAGTAGTTCACGTTGCATTAGCTGAAAAATGTTTTCTCCAGTTGACGCTTCATGGAGAGTAGGGAGAGCCAGCAGTTCTGGGGATACCAGTCCATTTGGTCCTTCAATGGTAACAACCAAAGGAAATTGTTTCTTATCCTTCTCGTTACTACCATCTGTGGCAATGCCAAAAGGCTGTCTCTGCATTCGTTTGGCAAGGTCTTGCATATTGAGGGCAGACATTTCTTTTACCATGGCAGTTGCTTTATTTCTGCAGCACTTCATACCTTTTCAAACAGAAAAAAATTAAGAGAAGTCTGTATAATACACATAAAATATGCGCCAGTTAACCTAAACAGACACACGCAGTTAACAATAACACACTTTAAACAAACCTTAACACATGCACACACACACACACACACACCACACACACACAACACCACACACACACACACAACCCCACACACATATGACACATGCACACTCACACACACCACTAATGTAGCAGAATCACACTGCACATCACAACACTCACAACACACTACACACACACAACTACACACTACATACACACACACTCACAAATCATGTTACATTGCACACACTAACACACACACACACACACACTCAAACATTTACAATACACACATAACACACACACACACACACATCAAACATTCATATACCACACACAACATACACCACACATCAAACATCATACAAACACACATGTAGCAAACACACAACAAACAACACCCAACACACAATCACAATCCAAAGGAATGTACACACATTAAAACAACATCCATTTGTGAGTAGGTAAACAACACTGTGTGTCTCTCACTCACACACACACTGTGGTGTGTGTGTGTGTGTGTGTGTGTGTGTGTGTGTGTGTGTGTGTGTTTGACAGAGAGAGAGAGAGAGAGAGAGAGAGAGAGAGAGAGAGAGAGAGACAGACAGACAGACAGACAAACAGACAAGAAAACACACACACACACACACTCTCTCTCTCTCTTTTAGGGAGGGTGGTGGTGAAGAGCCATACAATTAAAAAGTATGCCATGACATTTACATAACTTACCTGCAGCAATCTTTGAATCTGGAAACATCATCTTGAAAGCTGCGGTCAATTTGTCAGCTGATGCAAGTGACAAGTTCAGGTCTGCGATCACGCCACACAGTATTGCTTCTGCTTTTGTGATCTGCGTCTGCAGATCGTTTGCCGACGAAAGACGTCCTGTCTCCAGCATTGAAGTCAAGGTTGCAGATCCCTTTTGCATTGTCCTGCACACTGGAATAGAAGAGTAAGCTGCCTTTAAGACAACTTCTATGAAATTAGAATAAAATACATCTATATTTTTGATGTTTTATTAAATCTGTGTTGTGCGTGTGAAGGACATTACCAAACGCTATCCAATCGGTGTTCTTGTATTTGAATTTCAGGATTCTGTCTTCAGTGTCAGTGTGTGTTCTGAAAGTTGTTTTATCCAAAATAAAATACTCTTGACACTATATTATGTTTGCTTGCCTACGTATGTTGTTCGAGAGGTTTATTTGCCTTTTTGTGTAGTGTATTTGCCTTTCTATATTGTGTGTGCATTTCTCACTCAAACATGCATGCACCACACACATACACACGCACGCACGCACACACACACACACACATACACCCACCCACATACACACGCACATACACACGCACATCATCTCGTTTCTGAGGCATGCCACCATTCGAAGCTAACCACACTCAGAGACACAATTCATTCAAAGAGAAAGCAACAATCATGGCTGCTTGTTGGGAACAGCCGAGGTCATGTTGAAGAAGGACATTGCTGACGTCAGATGTAGGTCTACCAGGCCTGACATGACAGGCACCTTCTAACAAACCATCGTAGGCTACCATGCAATGTCTACATAGCTATTTTTGTTGTTGTTCTTATTTTTGCTTAAAGCCCAGCCGACTGCGTAGAACCATATCTGGGCTATTATAACCATTTCAAGATATACTCAATACTTCAACAGGAAAATATTTTTTACACATATCGATGCATTCCTGCACTTAATCCAAGGAGATGCCCCTGCTGCTGACCACTCCCGTCCAATTTATCACACAGAGGATTTGAAAAAAAAAGAGAAAAAAAAAAGAACTGAATAGGCCTACATATTTAAACAGAACTGAAGACACTTAAATGTATATAAAAACGGGCTTGACCCTTTGACTCCTGCCCTATCCACCACCTGTTAAAACTTACCTCTTTGACCCTTTCATCCTATCCACCAGCTTTCTGCAGGACAGGGTGAGGGAATTAAAGGGTTAAGAGTTTGCTTTGCTAGCATGGTTGACATTGCAGGATGCTGGTGGAGAGGGTGCAGAAGTCAAAGGGTTACATTACCTAAAATTGCATCCACATATCACAGTTTCCTAGAGCCCAAAATGCACACGATACATGTACCCAATTATCAGCCCTAAGAGAAAGAAGGCTACGTAAAACTTTGTCGTACACATACAGGTGAATGGACCAGAAAAGCCGAAAATGATAGGAAGAAAAGACAGAAAGCAAAGGAACGAGGCAGAAAAAAAAAAGAGTGACAGACAACAGGAAATTTCTTGCACAGAATTTCCAGAAAGTTAGGGATACTATTTATACTGAAAGAGCCCCCGCATCCCTACGGGGGAACATAGTCATCTACGTCAGCTGAGAACATACACTGTCATTACGTCAGCCAGGAATATACACTGTCATTTACGTCAGCCAAGCATATAGGCCTACATTGTCGTCTACGTCAGCCAGGAGTATACGCTGTCATTTACGTCAGCCAAGAATATACATTGTCATCTACATCAGCTAAGGATGTACATTGTCATCCTGATCTACATCAGCCAAGTATATACATTGTCATCTATGTCAGCCAAGTATATATTGTCATCTATGTCAGCCAAGTATATATATTGTCATCTATGTCAGCCAAGTATATACATTGTCATCTATGTCAGCCAAGGATACATTGTCATCTATGTCAGCCAAGTATATACATTGTCATCTATGTCAGCCAAGTATATACATTGTCATCTATGTCAGCCAAGTATATACATTATCATCTATGTCAGCCAAGGATATACATTGTCATCTATGTCAGCCAAGTATATACATTGTCATCTATGTCAGCCAAGTATATACATTGTCATCTACATCAGCTAAGGATATACATTGTCATCTATGTCAGCCAAGGATATACATTGTCATCTATGTCAGCCAAGTATATACATTGTCATCTATGTCACCCAAGTATATACATTGTCATCTATGTCAGCCAAGTATATACATTGTCATCTAATCTATGTCAGCCAAGTATATATATTGTCATCTATGTCAGCCAGTATATACAGTAGAGCACACTATAACGAACACGCTTGAAACGAATTGACGGGAATAACGAACGCATTTCTGTGCCCCGCTTATTTGTCTCTTTATTTCAATTAAATTTCACGCATTAAGCGAACAACGTTAACGAACTGACGCTGTAACGAACTCATGTTTTTGCCCACCAAGGTCTTATTTTTCTTTGTTCAAAGTAACGAACTACCCACGTGGGCCTGAAAACCGTGGCCGCCCCCTGGCCACATTTGCCTGGTCACGGACGGTGGTCACTATCGCACAATGCCTCGCTTGCCCGCACCTATTCATGACGGCGATCTAAAAATAATTATCGATCGATGGCATTTGAACCAGAATTGTGGACCAAGTCAAAGCTGCTGGTTCCAGTTCTGTGCCTCCTGAAGAAGAGGACGAGCACCTGCAGAGCAGCTCAAGGCTGTGAGCTCTGCAGAAGCCAAACATGTTTGAAAACTCTTAGGGACTTTTGTATTGTGAATGGCGGAGAAACCTTTTTTGACACTTTAGGGACATGGAGAAATTCATTCTTGAATCGAGCGAAAAGGAAAAAACAAACTGACATTACATCATTTTTCACCCGTGGCAAGAATTAGGACTCTAGATGAATGTATAATGCTTTGGGGACGTGGATAAACAGTGGAAGGGGGGGGAGTTGTGTGAGGGATAAAATGTGTGTGTAAAGTTTGACTGAAATAAAGAACTACTGATATAAAGACTATTTTTTTTGCCTGGGGTTCTTTATATCATGTTCTACTGTACATTGTCATCTATGTCAGCCAAGTATATACATTGTCATCTATGTCAGCCAAGTATATACATAGTCATCTATGTCAGCCAAGGATATACATTGTCATCTACATCAGCCAAGGATACATTGTCATCTATGTCAGCCAAGGATACATTGTCATCTATGTCAGCCAAGGATATACATTGTCATCTACATCAGCCAAGGATATACATTGTCATCTACATTAGCCAAGTATATACATTGTCATCTATGTCAGCCAAGGATATACATTGTCATCTACATCAGCCAAGGATATACATTGTCATCCTGATCTACATCAGCCAAGGATGCATTGTCATCTATGTCAGCCAAGAATGTACATTGTCATCTCTTTCCAAAACATCAAAAGAAGAGTCAGACAGGGTTGTGTTTTGTCACCAGATCTGTTTTCACTTTACAGCGAAAACGTCATGAGAAACCTAGAGGAAGACCCTGGATCAAAGGTTGGAGGAAAAATGATAACATTCGATACGCAGATGACAACGTGCTTTCTATTTTCCTCTGTGTGTGTGTGTGTGTGTGTGTGTGTGTGTGTGCGTGCGTGCGTGCGTGCGTGCGTGCGTGCGTGTGTGTGTGTGTGTGTGTGTGTGTGTGTTGTGTGCGTGTGTGTTTGTGTTTCTGTGGTGTGTGTGTGTGTCTGTGTGTGTTAGCATGTGTGTTTGTGAGTATGTGTGTGTGTTAGTATGTGTTTGTGTGTGTGTGTTTGTGTGTGTGTGTGTGTGTGTGTGAGTGTGTGTGTGTGTGTGTATGTGTGTGTGTTGTGTGTGTTTCATGTATGTGTATGTATGTGAGTGTGTGTGTAATTTGTTCTTGCATTGTGTTCCTCAAAGGTTTCTCTTTCGTTTTGTATTTTAGATCAGAGTTTACTCTGTCGAGGAAAAGATCTATTTTGTCGCATAGTTTTGTTTTTACCGACTATTCATATGGCTGATGTGATGCGTCTAATATGTTGGCTAGTGGCTAGCACTGCTGCTTGCAGCTATGCGAAAAGGAGAGCAGAATGCGTCTCTTTCTGTTAGTAGGCTATATAGCCTCTCCATCAGCAAACCCTACGTTATGCCTTCTCGTGGCGACATGTGGTAACTGAGCACCTCACGGATTCAGGCTAAAACTTGAGGGACTCGGAGGAGGTCCGGGCCCCAGACGCGCGGCACGCAGGCCCACCGGCGTGTGGACGTGCCCTGGTGCCCACGAACCAGACCCCCAGCTATGGGTAAGTAGCACCACTGCCTTGTGGTCATCTACGGGGAGAATAAGGCTAAGGGAGTAAACCCTGAAAACTAATCGCCCCTACTGCCTTGTAGGTGGTCGTGGGAATGAGATAGGCTAACGGAGAGATCGTACTAAACCGATGGAAGGCAACGGGAAACCACCATCGTAAGAGGGCCAGACAAAAGAAGAAAAATGAGGATAACGACGTAAATAGGGGCTCCTATGGAGCACCTTCGTCCAGTAGGGACCGTCATGCTGCGTAGATGACACCAAACCGTCAGCACGCTTCTGCGATCAATCAAAAAAAAAAAAAAAAACGAAAACAAAAACAAAAACAAAATCACAAGACGGAATATGAAGACATTGCTGCAAAAGGGTAAATGAGAGAATGTCAAAATGAAGATGGAAAGGCTTCATATTAGTATTTTAGGACTAGGGGAAGTGAGAGGGAAGGGAGCAGGTATGATAACATCGGGAGAGCATGCAATAATATATTCTGGTGGAAACACACATGTAGGAGGAGTGGGCATCATAATTGACAGGGACAAATCAAAAGCAGTTAAGGGATACTGGGCTGTGTCCGACAGAGTTTTGCTGGTTAAATTGGATGGCAAGCCAGTTGATATCAACATCATCCAGGTGTATGCACCAACATCCACAAGTAGGCCTACTCACTATGAAATTGACAACTTCATCGGTCAATGTAGTCCGGATTAATCCGGAATTCCGAATTGAAAACTTCGGCAGAAAAGGTCTTCCGGATTGGCAGATCAGCCACTTGATTACTGCTGTTCAAAAAACAAAAAAACAAAAACAATAAAAACAAAAAACAAAAACAAAAAACAAAAAAAGAGGGGGGGAGTGGAAACCAGTGTCAGACAGATGTTTCCAAACTTACCTGAATTCATTAATCGGCACAATGCAGACGATAACAAGTAAACTGAAACAATTTTTTTCCCGTCGGAAAGAGTCCGAAGTAACTTATTGATTTTCCGTTGCGTCTTGGCAGACCTATGGATATAGAGGCGAGAATACTAACGCGCATGCGCAGTTTAACACCGGAAATGCCACTGTGAGCAACAGTTTGAAGAGGCGATCTCATTCAGTTGAAAATCCGAGAAAAATCCACAGGCTGCTTTCGAGAAAAAAAAAAGTGATTTCTGAGAAAAAAAGTGGACTGATATTTTTTTTCTTCAGCGAAACAGAAGGCCGTTTGCCAGCAGACCGTCGATTTCTCGTAGCAGACGACGAAACATCGGGAAGGGGGATAAATCCGGTATCATTTTCTGCTAAAGTCATTTCCGAAGCGGTCTTTTGTTGTTGTTGTTGTTGTTGTTGTTGTTTTGTTGTTGTTGTCAAGTGCGGCTTCTTGTCCTCGGAACCGACTGTAATAAATCTTTTGAGGAGCGTGACCATGTCTCCAGCCGATATTCTGAAGCGGTGGTCTGCCACAGCAAAAAAGTTTGACAAAGACTGCGAAAATAAGTGGTGCTGGGAGTGAATTTAATAAAAAAAAATCGACGTCATGGAAATGAGCATATGGCTTTCAAAAATAGCAGAGGCTGGCATAGCATACTGTGTCTTGTGCTGCTGCAAAGTCAACTGACTATAGTCGAGCACGCACCCGCAAACTTTCAGACCATTTCAAGCCAAAGAAGTAGCAGATGAGACAAAAACTGGAAATAACAACGAAGATGTTCAGTCTGTTACTGAATGTTTATTAGAAAAATATACATCAAATTATTTTTCTTGAAATCCGACACCAGTGCGCATAAATTATTTGCTTCAGTACAAAGGATCATAAACAAGCCCAGAATTGTGCCAGATAGCATCAGATTGCACTATTTTGTATCTATATTAAATAAAAATCCAGGTAAGCATGGCCCTGACCCCCCTCCCCCCTACATTTTCAGATATTAGATAGATGGGGAGAATACATTAAAGACCTTTTGAAGACGACAGAAACGAAGAACACATTATAAAAAAGAACGCTGAAGGACCACTCATATTGAAAGATGAAGTTAGAGCAGCATTGAAAAAGATGAAACCACAATATAACTACAGAGATGATTGAAGCCCTGGAGGAATTTGGTCCTGAAAAAATAACAGTCCTCCTAGATGAAATTTTTGACACTGGAAACATCCCCAAAGATATGTCAAAATCAATTTTCATTGCGGTTCCAAAGAAAACGGGGGCTATAGAATGCAAACTCCATCGCACAATCAGCTTGATCAGTCATGTAACAAAAATCCTAATAACAATAATCATGATGAGGACAAGGAATAGAATCAAATGAGAAACAGCAGAAGAACAGTGTGGATTTGTGGAATGGAAAGGAACTATTAATGCCATATACATCCTAAGAACTATCACAGAGAGGTCAGTCGAGTTTAATAAGGACTTATATTCATGCTTTGTTGATTATACCGGAGCTTTCGATCGGGTAAAACATGAAGAATTGATCAACCAACTAGAAAGACTCAATATTAATGGAAAAGATCTACGAATAATCAGAAACATGTATTGGGAAAAAACAGCTGGCTGCAATGAGAATAGAAAACGATATAAGCTCTTTTCAAAATATCAAAAGAGGAGTCGGGCAAGGTTGTGTTCTGTCACCAGATCTGTTTTCACTTTATAGTGAAAACATCATGAGAAACCCAGAAGGATACCCTGGATTAAAGGTTGGAGGAAAAATGATAAACAACATTCGTTACGCAGATGACACAACGCTAATTGCAGAAAATGAAAGGGACCTACAAAACCAGGTGAATATAATAGAAATAGAAAGCAAAAATAAAGGATTGGAGCTAAAATAATAAAAAGCAAGAAGACGGAAGTCATGGTAATCAGTGAAATACATGAAATCCCCTCATGCAAAATAACAGCAAACGGCACAACCTTGAGACAGGTTGATAAGTTTAAATATCTGGGAACGATCATCTCACCAGTTGGCAGATGCACATCAGAATCGGCCAAGCCAAAACAGCATTCAAGAAGATGAAAAGCATTCTAGCCAACAAATGCCTATCAATTAACATCAAGAAGACGACAATGATGATGATGATGATGATGAAAAAAACGTGAATTGTGAAATCATTAAAGTGTTGAAATCCTTGACAATCGTGTCAACTGATTACAGCGAATCTGTGTTTCATGGCCTTATCTAGTATTCGCATGGCAAATAAATATGATCTCAGTTCAGGGACACTTCTGAGTTATAAAAGCTCACGTACGTTTTCCTATTAGACCTAGTGCAAGATTCGAACACCCTCAAGTGTCCTGCTCTCTCATTAAACATTACTTCATTAAGACTGTCTCTGTTAAATGTTTCCTCGTGGAGGAAGCTCTTGAAATATGATAGTAAAAATGATATTATGATGATAACAATGATAATAATGATGATGATGATGATGGAACAAGAACAAGAACAAGAACAAAAACGAATACAAAAACAAGAACAACAAGAACGAGGACATGACGATGACGACGACGACAACGACGACAACAACAACAATAAATAATAATAATAAATAATATTAACAATAAATATTGATAATAAATAATAATCAATAACAAATAATAATCAATAATGATGATGTAATGATAAATAATAATAAATGACTAATAATAAATGAATAATAATTGTGATGGGGAAGACCGGAGTTGGTTAAGGTTTAGGGGATATATTCGTGGCAAGGTCAGAGGCAGATAGAGGACTCTTCCACCCGAACACACTTAAAGACAGGACGGTGGTTCACTAACTTTATTTGCTTGTGTACAAGTTCTCACCAATGTACATCTTCATAAGAAGACGAAGACGAAGTCATAGAAGAAGAAGAAGACATGAAGAAGAAGAAGAAGACAGAGCTGCAGTGAGAGCAGTGTAGTTAGCACAGCGTGAGGTCGGTCACTACTGGTGACAGAGGCGGCAAGAGAGGCTGTGCTCTCTTCTTCTGCTATTGCGGCTTAAAGTCCTACCACACATAGTGTATGCGAGGACTAGCAAATAAAATTCTTGATGGAGCTTTAATGTAATGTCTAGTTTTTGTTTTGTCTGCAGATAAAATAGACAATTTAGCAATAATTCAATAAAAACAAAAACAAAAAAACCCAGATTAAAACCTTTTCAGGGCCACAATTAAAAAATAAAGGGAATGACGGATCTACGAACAAAGTGATACAAAAGACAGAAAACACATTGGGTACTACATACAACTATATACAGGGTGATTCAAAAAGAATGAACCAATTTTATGACGCAATATTTTAATAAGGAAAAGCAATAGAAAACTCAAGCTAAGTCACAAGTATTGTACTCACTCCTGCATTAAAATAAGCTTTCGATAAAATATGTACCAGGTAAATGCTTGCTGAGAATTGTCTTCTTGATTTGATGTTTGCACACTCGGTCACTCCTACACACTTGCCTGGGAGTGGTAGCAAAGGAAGAATACGTACTGAGAATCTACCTATATACATGGAGGTTACACTCTCATACCTTTTAAGTCTTTTGAGCTAAATGTGAATGGTCTATACATCTATTATTGACTTTTATTGGATGTTATAACTAGTACATACATCTTTCATTGACACTTTTGAATACGAATAGAGTATACACCTATCATTGACACTTATTGGATGTAAAAAGTATATACCCGGGTATATATACATCTATCATTGACACTTTCTGGAAATCAGACAACGGCCATACCACGTTGAAAATACCGGTTCTCGTCCGATCACCGAAGTTAAGCAACGTCCGGCCCGGTTAGTACTTGGATGGGTGACCGCCTGGGAACGCCGGGTGCTGTTGGCAACTTTTCTCTGCTGGGGTGACAAGTACAAGAAGAGCAAGAATAATGAAAGAGAAGTGTTTTTTCTTACATTCTTCTATTTGGTACTGGTAGAGCTATCTGCTTTTACAATAGCATTAGCGATAAGTGTAAGTACAATGAACATAGATAAGTGCTTTTTCTAACATTCTTCTGTTTAGCACCGGTTGAGTATAAACCTGCTTTTACAACAACATTAGAGATGAGTGTAACTACAATGAAATATACATGTTTTTTCTAACATTCTGCTGTCTACCACTGTTAGAGTTATCTGCTATCAAAACAGCATTAGGGATAAGTGTAATAATATCCTTTCAAAGAACACCAGTCCTGAAACACTTGAAATGTACCGCCACGTTTTTCATTATATATTGTATATATTAGGTATGATAACTCCACAATTCCTACTTTAACTAGCAAGCCAGATGCTTTTATCACACTTTGTCTAGCTATCTGCTGGGCTGCGTGAGAAGAAACCTGATTTGATTGCCCATAGATATGTATCTGAGAGCAGATATATAATGTGTGTGTGTCAGTTAGTGTGTATAAACATTTAAAATTTAATCACTTCTCTCTCTCTTTAAATACATGACTTCAATAAACAGATAAAATGATATATAAATAGAACAATAAATAGCCAAATAGACGGAAATGAATCTAAAACATATCAGTTACTCTGGATGTCAGAAACTACACACACACACACACACACACACACACACACACACACACACACACACACACGTGTGTGTTTTTGGGGGGTGCGGGGCACTACCGCGAGCGTCACTACCGCGTGTAATATTACCGCGTGTAACACTATCACGAGTATAACACTACCGCGAATAACACTACCGCGTGTAACACTTCCGCGAGTGTAACACTGTCGCGAGTGTAAGACTTACGCGAGTAGCACTACCGCGTGTAACACTTCCGCGTGATGATGAGAGATGAGAGATGAGATAGGAAGAGGGAGAGAGAGAGAGAGTGAGTGTGTGTGTGTGTATAAGTGCAAACTTTCTTTTTATCTTGTGAGTTTGTGTTCTAATCTTGGTTAGCACGACAGGCATTGAGTTAGTGTTCAGGGAGAGTGTCGATCATTTGCAGTCCAAACAAACATTTAAAACTTTGGCCATGGAGGTAATACAGTCTCGTTACTCCAATGACAAGATCCTCTACAACTGGTATTTTTACCGTCGAGATAGTGTAAATAAAACAACGGTCAACTGGCGCTGCGTACAGGACAAATGTAAAGGGAGAATCAGCACTCCGCTTGACTACCGCAATGGTGCCATCCCCAATGTAAAGAATGACCACAACCACCCTGCCAATCCAGCGGACGTCCAGAAGCAGAAAAGTATTGCTGAGATGAAAGAAAGAGCCGCTGCTACAGATGCACCACCTCGAAGATTAATTGGAGAAATGATGGCAAATTTGACTGATGAGACGCTGACCAATTTGCCACAGAGATCAGCACTCAGGCGCACAATTCAGAGAAAACGGAAAAGAGATGATGCCTTTCCCCCTCTTCCACTAAATTTGGAAGACATCGAAATTCGGGAACAATTCAGAGAAGTTCTAGTTGGAGGCACTCAAGTCAGGTTTCTATTGCACGATACAGGTGACGCTGATAATGATGCTGAAGAAGAAGAAAACCGGTTGAAACGCATTATTCTCTTCGGAACCGACGAAATGTTGCGGTTTATGACTGCAAACTGTAACTGGATGGCCGACGGCACGTTCAAAGTAGCACCACAACTGTTTTTTCAGCTGTACACCATTCATGTCATTAAAGACAACCATGTCTTCCCATGCTTGTATGCTCTTCTGGCAGGAAAGAACAGACGGACATACGAGGAAATGTGGCGCCTTATCAAAATGTACGCACCAAATCTGAACCCACGGTTTTGCATCCTTGATTTTGAATTGACAGCCAAAGCTGCAATCATCTCGGCGTTTCCACACATCGAGGTCAGAGGATGCTTCTTCCACTTATGCCAGTCAATCTGGAGAAAGATCCAGGATCTTGGGTTGCGAGTCACCTATACCGACGGCGAAGACACACGGCTGTACTGCCTCATGCTCGCATCATTGGCATTTTTGGCACCAGAGAAGATCACAGGGCATTTCGAGAAACTGCAGGAAGACATGAGTGAAAGAGACATGGACTCACGCTTGGGTGAACTCTATGACTACTTTGAGGACAATTATGTTGGAAGACACCGCCGTGGGAGAAGACGGGACGCAAATCCCACGCGAGCCCCTCCACGTTTTGCTGTTGAGTTTTGGTCAGTTCGCGACAGGAACCAAGTCGATCTCCCGCGTACAAATAATAAACTGGAAGGGTGGCACAGGGGCTTGCAATCCATGTTTGACGGCCCGAATCCATCCATCTGGAAATTCATCGCCGGAATCCAAAAGGAACAAAGTCTGCAGCACGGTCTTAAAATTCAAATGGAAGGAGGTCACCCTGGTCCAACGTCAAAGAAACATTTCTCGGCCATCAACAAACGACTCCAGACGCTCATCCAGTCGTACGAACGGGCTGAAGACAACGAGGACGAGGAAAACGACACGGTTCCTTTCTTACGGTCAGTGGCCAGAAACATTGAATTCAATGTGTGTTGAACCAATCATGACACTTGACACCTGCCTTTAGTGTGGCCATTCCTTTTAGATGTTTTGTTTGGTGAACGGCTTGTGTATCGATGGAATCCCAATGCTATTTTGGAGAGAGAGAGAGGGAGAGAGAGAGAGAGAGAGAGAGAGAGAGAGAGGAGAGAGAGAGAGAGAGAGAGAGAGAGAGAGCGAAAGAGAGAGAAAGAGATACTATGTGCTCAGTTTTTTTTTCTGTAATTCAGTATTGCTTTTGATATGTTTTGTAAATTAAAATTCTAAGCATTCTCTCTCTCTCTCTGTGTGTGTGTGTGTGTGTGTGTGTGTGTGTGTGTGTGTGTGAGTGTGTGTGTGTGTGCGTGCGTGCGTGCGTCCGTGCGTGCGTGTGTGTCCATCTGTCTGTCTGTCTCTCTCTGTCTGTCTTTTTCTATCTCTCTTTCTCAAAATAACATTACAAATCATATTCGTACTGACAGTACTGCAGAATGACAGAAAACTCACTTGCGTTAGTGTTGCACACGCAGAACTGTTACACGTGGAAATGTTACTCGCGGATGTCTTACACACGCGATAGTGTTACACACGCGGAAGTGTTTCACGTGGTAGTGTTACTCGCGGCAGTTTTACACACGCGATAGTGTTATACCCGCGGTAGTGTTACACGCAGTAGTGTTACTCGGAATAGGGTTACACTCGCGGTAATGTTGCACGCCATAATGTTACACGCGGTAATAACGCTCGCGGTAGTGTCGCACAACCCTTACGGGGTGTATGTATACGAGAGGAGAAACATCCTGAATACAACAACCAGCATTGCCAATATCACTACAAGTAGGCCTACTCAAAATGATTTTCAACACATGGTATTCAGTCTTCCATGCGCGTTTGAACAAGACAGGCATTTAAGTTGTTACTAACAAGAGTCAGGATTCCTCCTTTGCTTCTGTCATTTCTGTCAGATCTGAAGCACTGGTAGCCACTCATTTTGAACGTTTTATGACTCTGAAGATGTGTCTCCTGGATGCAGTAGATGTTAACTTCTTTCTCATGCATGATATGCTCCAGTTCTGTTTTCTTATTCAGAAAGCTTTCTGCATTCCAGTGCATGACCGTGAAGGGTCTATGCTCAGTGGAATTCTTGAGTGCTCTAGTGCGACCAGTCGCTCTCCTCCCTCGCCCCCTAGCGCAGCAAGGCGGATGGGAGGGACCTCCAGTCGCTGAGGGTTGACTCCGTTGAGGAGCAGAGCCTGACGCTGCACCACCCTGGAGGGACCTCAATGGGAGAGCGCCATTCTCGTCTGAACTCGATGAGTGTGTAGCCATTATGCGATAAGTGCATGGTACCAAGGTTTATTATAAGGCGCACGCTGGCCAGGTACCTCTGTCTTCAGCCTTCTAGGTTTTCTGTAGGGATTCCCCGCCCTTAGCTCCTGGCCCGTACGTCCTGCCCTGGGAGCACAAGGGGGGTTGTTTCTCTGGGGATCCCACCCCGTAGCTAGGGCTTATAGCGGCCCTTACCCGCTGATGAACCAGTCATAGGACACCTGGGGCATTTTTTAAGGATAGCAGCGCCACCTGCTACCCCACCCCGTCCTGATAGGAACACTGCCAGTTTGGTCCGGGACTGCTTATTTGCTAGCAAGCTAGCTTAGTCACAGCCACCCTCCATATCTGAAGAGCTTCACTATCTGCCACCTGTGACCCGCCTGGGTTGGGGACGGTCGCCCCGCCGCTGAATTGGAAGTCGGCCTTTTCCATAATAATAATAATAATAATAATAATAATAATAATAATAATAATAATAATAATAATAATATAATAGTAATAATGATAATAATAATAATAATAATAATAGTAATAATAATAATAATAATAATGATAATAATGATAATGATAATAATATAATGATTATAATGATTATATTATCAACAATAATAATAATAATCCATTAGTCATTATTACTTTATAACACCTACACGTATGGAATCACTGTATGATAATAATAATAATAATAATTACAATATTTATATAGCGCAAAATCTTGATAAAATCAAATCTAAGCGCTGAAACACACACACACGCACGCACGCACACACACGCACGCACGCAAGCACGCACACGCACCCACGCACACACACACACACACACACACACACACACACACACACAGACACACACACACACGGCTATTAGTGGGGAGAAAGAATAAAAACAATGGAAAATTATAGAGAGCATATTATTATATACAATTATATATTGCAATGTGATTCCCCTCCGAGTGGAGACAGGCTGCAGAGGGGATTGAGTGAGGTCAGGATTTTATGCAGAGGAGAAAAGGTGAGTTTTGAGAGCGGACTTGAAGGAGACAAAAGTAGATTGCTGACGGACTGAGAGAGGAAGTTTGTTCCAGGAAGCGGACCAGAAACAGATAAGGTTCATGGACCATAGGTATTGAGCTTAGTGCGTGGAAAGCGAAAAGTCAGAGGATCGGAGGCAGAGGGGAGGGTACGTGAGGGAACATAGATCTCAAGTAGGCTTGACAGGTAATCGGGGGGCTGCGTTATTGAGGCTTTTGTAGCACATGGTGTCTAGTTTGTACTGTATGCGCTTTGATACAGGGAGCCAGTGAAGTTGTGCCAGGAGAGGAGATATGTGGTCAGCTTTTTTCTTTTTGAGTACAAGATGTGCAGCATTGTTTTGAATGCGCTGTAGGATGTGAGTGGTGGAGGCAGGAAAACCGGACAGGAGTGAACTGCAATAGTCAATGTGAGACATTATGAAGGAGAGAACGAGTTTTGCAGTTGTTTCGACAGAGAGATACTTCCTGATCAGGCTTATATGATGGAGGTGATAGTAGCAAGATCTGGCAGTTTGAGAAGCAAAGTTGTTCATGGAGAGGGTAGAGTCAATGCAGACACCAAGGTTTTTAGCTGAACATGAATCAGAAATTGGGACTGATGTGCCACACAATGGGAGAGAAAGAGGGGGCAGCTGAGAAAGTCTCTGATGGGTGCCAATGAGGATAGCCTCTGTCTTGTCATCATTTAGCTGAAGTTTGTTGTATGTCATCCAATTTTTGATGTCCGAGTAACACTCAGTGGTGCGAGTCAGGAGGCGCTGTATATTGTCAGGTGAGTCACTGTCTTGAAGTTGGGTGTCATCAGCATGGAAGTGGTGTTTTATAGAGTGGAGGTTGATGATGGTGGACCATTGTTTACACTTACTTGTGTCGTAGCGCTGTCGCCGTGACCCGGCCTCATCAGCGACTGACTGTGTTACTGCTGAGAGGGGAGCGAGGCAGCCGTGAGCGAAACTCGTATCCGTTTGTTGTGTCCAAACTCGAGTTTGGAATTCATGAGTTTCGCTCTTGGTTCATAGTTGTCGATGTCAACAACAGCCTCGCTCACCTGTCTTGACAGGGCCGTGTTGTGTGTCGACGTCACAGCCATGGTGTACTGTGGTGGAGTGACGTCATTTCTGTGGTGTCTGGATGTGTGTCTCCATAACACAGAATCTTTGTGTCTGTTATTGTGATCTTTCATGTGGCCACGCCCCCGGCTGTACGCACTTCTCCCAGTCTCTCCTAGATATACACACTCACACGCACTACAACTAATCTTATGCTCTACATTCTCTCTACGACACTGTCCTTTCAAATTTCCACCACTACATACCATACACCTCTCTTTGTCATCGCATTCACTCTTCTTGAAGAGGTTTGACTTTTGCACTAAGCTCTTCACACTCCTACCAGACTGTTCCACCACTTTAAACTTAAACCCTGACATACCTATCACACTCTCATACCTCTTCTTTAATTTGATTTGGGAGTAGCCGGCACAAACAAAACACTAGAGTCACCTCCCCTCTTGAACCAGTTACCCTTCTTCTCTCTCCTATTCTTGTGTCTCTCTTTCTTCTTCCATGCCTTGGGCCTGTACAGGGGTTGCTCGCCACTAGTGTCCATAGCTATAAGCTTCTTTGTTTTTTTTTGTTTTTTTTGTTTTTTGTACTTCCCTTCATTTTTACTACAAACACAATAGACACATATTGACACAACACTTATTGGTATTACAGATACCTATACATGACATCAATATAACACAACATCAACAACAATGAAAAAGCTTTGTTGAACACAGAACTGTACAACAGGAAAGAAATCTTCATGTGACACAATCTTAATATAAGATAAATCTCAGATCCCTCTCTTTCACTCTCTCTGAGAATTATCTTTTAAATCAGTCAATCTATTCATTATGACAATTTCAGAACATGATAAATGAAAAAAAATCATCTATTAATTGCACAACATTTAGTCACACACAAAGAAAACTTGTCTCCCCACCCCTACCACAATCCCCCACCCAGTCACCGGTATACACACACACACACACACACACACACACACACACACACACACACACACACACACACACACACACACACACACACACACACATACACACACACTACTGTGCAAAGCCTTTCTTTCATTGCATAGTTAATCAACTAAAACGACTGATCACTACAATAAAAACAACACTGAAGCAAAACAATGGCTTACAGTATCATCAGTAACAGAGATAATGAGACGGGGGGAAAATACTATTACAAACAGCACAGCAGCAGATCATACAGGAACACAGCATCAAGATATGGTTACATGTGACAAAACCATAATACTGATAATGATATGAATTCGTATGTTTGGGTGCAGACATGCTTCCTGAGTATTCAAAATGAAGCAGCTTCTTTTTCAGCAGTGATAACCAAATGACAAAACCTAACAGGAACAAGCCATATTGACTAACGACAAAAACAAATATGATCAAGTCATACCACCAATCACCCATTTGCTGGTGCATTTTACAGAAATATTTTTCCAACAGCCTCCCCTGCCCCCCCCCCCCCCCCCCCAAGATACTTGCAACAGTGTCGCAGTGTGGAGGATTAGGGGAAAGTTTGAGGGGTTAGTGCCACAGTTTAATCACAGAACACTTAAACGCAAATGATATGTACATGTATGCAAATTTGTGTACATGCATATGTATAGCCTGTGTAAGCATATGTGTGCACATATATAATGTTTCATATCACTATATTTAGCAAGAGACTCAATGTTCACATGTTTGTATGTAGGCCTATATAACTTATAAGCATGCATATAATTATGTATGTGTATATATCTGTGTGAGCATAAATTCTTCCTTGTTCTTTTCAATACAATAGGAATGACTTAACAAACAATGAATAGTCTGTATTCCCTGTGAGTGTGAACACACACACACACACACACACACACACACACACACACACGACAATTCCTACGCCAAGATGGCGGCTTACTAACTGAACGTTTTAAGAGCGGAATCAACTGGGCAGAAAATGACACGCTCAAAACGTTGTCTCACCAAGGAGAAAACCAAGACCACCACCACCAAGATAGCCACCACCAAAACCGAGACGCCATCCATTTGCAACATCCAGGATGATGACAATCTTGCCAAAAGTGATAGCTCCCACCAGACAGGTTTGCCGTCCACGAGCCAGCCACCACCTCCACAACCACAGTCAGTACCATCATGTGGCTGTCAAGAGGCGGTAAGCGAAATACACTATCTCAAAATCACAATACATCAAATGTCCATGCAAATCGGCCGACTCACAGACATGCTTCACTCAGAAAGAAAACTTCAGCAAGAAAACAACAAAATGTTACAAGAGCTGCGCGAAGTCAAAAAGTGCACGATAACTACCACCACCACAGCGTGCCAGACTGATTCCGCAGTCCACGGTGACTTTTCTACCACATCACCGATGGACAAATTTGCAATATACGCGGAATGCGCAGCTCAACCGCCCAAAGCAGAAGTACAGGAAAACGTACATCTTGGACAGAGAACTGCCATCAAGCGAAAACATGACGTCTTTACCAAACCAAAACGTGACGTCAAAACTACTGTAGCTACAGATACCAGATCTAAGTCCAGTGATCTCCCACGTGTCCTCATTATTCATGACTCTGTCTTGAATAAAGTGGATGGAAAGAGATTAGGATCGTCCTACGGTTTCCAGGTGGCGACGAGAAAAATACGTACCATCGAGGACTGTAAGCGAGCTATTGAAAATTCGAAAGAAGAGCTGACACCTGAACCTGACTGCGTTCTTTTACACGTCGGTATAACAGATCTAAAAACAAAGGAGCCAAATGTATGTACTACCAATCTAGACTTTTGTGTAAATTCAATTAACACCCAATTTCCAAAAGCCAAGGTATGTGTTAAGTCAGGTCGCTCCTGTTCGAAACAAGCACCGAAACGTGAAAAGGGAGCTCCTTTATGCCCTGACCAAAGAGAGACTCCTCAACGCAGCAAATGTCAACTACATCAGCCACGATAATCTGTAAACAAGCCGCTACACCCAAGTCAGCCAGGACGACGTACATCCGACCACCAGAGGGGCGAGCGTTCTGGCCAGAAATATAGGGAGGCACATCCATCAACTTTTTTGGGAAAAACCGAGGAGGAGATCACCCCATCAACGCCATCAATCAAGACCCGGCTTTCACCCTCAGTTTTTCTTCCCTCCCTGGTCATTTTAGATTCAGGTCATTTTAGATTCAGCCCAGATTCAGTTCCTCTCTGTTCAGTACTCTACTGTTTTACTTATATACTTGTTTGCTTACTTATGATAAGTTTTACTTGAACGTAAAATTAATTGATTATCTAATTATCTAAATGTTGGATACTACTCCAAGTTTATTTCAAGTGTTCATCATGAAAAAGTGTGTAGTCAGTGACATCAATATTGTTCAGTGGAACACACGTTCCATTGGTAAAAACATTTCCTATTTGAGTAACTATCTACATGTATCTACTAGAACCATCCAAATCTTGCTTCTACAATCGCTGAATACCACCAATACCAATATACCTAAAATATCGGGGTTTTATTATCCACCAGTATATGACTCTATCAATGACGGTGGCCGAATACAAACAGCTATATATGTTCGTGAAGGACTGAACTACAGTGAAAGATCATCACCAGTACCAAAATCGTCCTCATCTATTTCTTCGTGTGCAATTATTATAAAATGTTCATCATCATTAGTTCTGAATTTGGCCTCTGTTTATCTACCGAGAGGTCCCGACTCTGTGAATACTGAATGGCTGAAACATTTTCATGACCAACGTGACAAGTGGATAGTTGGTGGTGATTTTAATGCACATGCCCCATTTTGGGACAAGAATTGTAAAAACATAACTAGCAACAGGTTGATTGAAAATATTATAGATTCCAATTTATACTTACTAAACGACGGACACGTTACCCGTGTCCCTGATATTCCAACCCACAGACCACAGCTATCGACCTTACCTTAATCTCACCATCGTTAGCCCCAAATGCCACATGGCAAACAGAGGATGACTTGTTGGGATCAGATCACATCCCCATACTTCTTACCCTTAACCATATCACTGAGTTTGATGCAATACCACAAGACAGTCTACCCAAGTTTAACTATAAATTCCCAGATTGGCCCAGTTTTAAAGCTTTCCTAAGAAATACAAGAACAGATCTATCTGAAACAATGACCTTAAACGATATGTACACATATTTCTGTAAGTCACTCTTAAGGGCTGCAAAAATTTCAATTCCAGAACTCAAAGTGTCAAAAACAGGAAAACATCTTGGAAACGTCTGGTGGAATAAAGATTGTGAAAAGGCAGTCAACGAAAAGAAAGAAAAATACAAACAATATATAGCGAACAGGTCATCTGAAAATCATACGGCAATGAAAAGTGCCAATATAAACTGTAACAGAGTCATAGAACAAGCTAAAGAACAATATTGGACATCTTTTTGTACATATGAAGTAAGTGACCATAAAGATATGCAAAAGATTTGGGAAAAACTGAAAACAATGAAAAATGGGATCAAGTTACCATCAATTCCAGTAAAGCTAGAAAATAACCCTCTACCTAGCTCACGGGAGAAAGCAGAAGCTTTTGCAGACATGTTTGCAGAGGTCTGTCGAGTAGAAGGACTTCCTGCCTCTACTAGAAATTATAGGGTACAGGAAGAAAAGACCGACGCATACAAGGATCCTGCCCCAGATAATACGCACTATGTAAATACACCAATCACGCTCCAAGAATTAATAGATGCCATTAAATCAATTCCAAATAAAAAGACATCAGTAGGATTTGATGCAATTTCCAATGAGATGTTGAAAAATTTACCAGAAAAATTTTTAAACTTGCTACATAGTATGTTTAAAAAATGCTGGAACAGCGGCAAACTGCCTGACTATTGGAAACAATCAATAGTGGTTCCTATACTAAAAGCAGGTAAATGTAATACTGACTTGAAAAACTATAGGCCAATTGCAATAACATCACACGTATGTAAACTAATGGAGAAAATAATTTTAAAGAGATTGATGCACTACTGTGAATATATCTATCAAACCAAAGCGTACAAGGCGTCCGACTTCCAATCGAAAAGCCTAGAATCGATCCTGTTTGGATATTTTCCCTCTAGTGGGTAAAGCGTGGTGACTTTTTCTGATCCGTCTGATTTATATTCTTATTGTTTACAGTCCAGCCCGACTGCACAGAGCCGTATCAGGGCTATAACTTTTTCAAAACGTACAGAACATCAGGTTGGGGGGAAAAAACTGGAAAAGGAAAATTAAGTACACACATCAATGCATACGCGCACATAATCTAAGAATACGCCCCTGGCGTTGACCATTCAGTCCAATTCATCTCTAGAGAATTAAAAAAAAAAGATAACAAATAACTTGGGGACACTAACCGATTCTTCAGGTCAGCACGTATGGAAAATTAGTTGTGAGTGTCAAACCGTGGCCTTCCTGACATACATTACATTATATCGCGAAGGCCAGGGTCAAACCTCATCGCAGAACATCGAAAAATGTACACGATAAATGTTCTGTAAGTCATGTCAGTGTGCGGTGGCTTATGCCAAAACGTGCAAACACACAATCAAGCGCGCCCAGCAAAGACGGATTGTGCAGACTGTACAACAACATGTAGCCTGCACAGTATAGGCAAAACAACGTGCTAACGTGCATCCCAGAAAATCGGAACGCTGCTTAACAAAAAGTAAAACAAACAAAAAAGTAAAACAAACAAACAAACAAACAAACAAACAAACAAACAACAAAGACAAACAAACAAACAACAAAGACAAACAAACAAACACACGACACGTGTTATGACACGTGTTACGATCAGCATGGTACCCTGTCCATCCTAAGTAACAGGGCCGCAGGAAAACTTAGAGCTCACCAACACCGAAGTGGTAATAACGCCAGAGCTAAGGCTTCCTTCCACGTTTTCAAATCGGGCAAAGTTTGTTTGCACAGCATTTAGGACCGCGCACAAAGAGATGGCCGATACCATTGACTCTTGTCGAATCATTGACTCTAAACTCTGCCTTACTTAGACAGTACTCTTCAAAGCTGTTGACACCTTTTAAAGGTACGGAGAAGGGCTATTTGGCTGTCACAGTACGTTGTTTAAATAAGTTCGAGTGCTCGAGGGTAGGTTCCTATTGTACCTTACCTGGAAGAGATGATGGTGATGGGATATGGAAAACCGACACAAAACGGATCCTCAGGGTATGTACAGACGAATTGAAGAAATTGTCCACAGGAAAAATATTTGCACATCAACTGGTTGCTTGAAATCGAAAGATGGCACGCTTATCATGGAAAAAGACAAAATATTAGACAGATGGGGAGAGTACATTAAAGACCTTTTTGAGGATGACAGAAACGAAGAACACATTATAAAAAAGAACTTTGAAGGACCACCCATAATGAAAGATGAAGTTAGAGCGGCACTGAAAAAGATGAAACCAGGAAAAGCCCCAGGACCAGACAACATTACTACAGAGATGATTGAAGCCCTGGAGGAATTTGGCATAGAAAAAATGTCCTCCTAAATGAAATTTACGACTCTGGAAAAATCCCCAAAGATATATCAAAATCAATTTTCATTGCACTTCCAAAGAAGACAGGGGCTATAGAATGCGAACTCCATCGCACAATCAGTTTGATGAGTCATGTAACAAAAATCCTGTTAAGAATAATCATGATGAGGACAAGGAATAGAATCAAAAGAGAAATAGCAGAAGAACAGTGTGGATTTGTGGAAGGGAAAGGAACTATTAATGCCATATGTATCCTAAGAACTATCATAGAGAGGTCAATTGAGATAAATAAGGATTTGTATTTATGCTTTGTTGACTACACCAAGGCTTTTGATCAGGTAAGACATGATGAATTGATCAACCAACTGGAGAGACTCACTGTTGATGGAAAAGATCTACAAATAATCAGAAATATGTAGGGGCCTACTGGGAACAAACAGCTGCAATGAGAATAGAAAACAATGTAAGCTCTTTCCAAAACATCAAAAGAGGAGTCAGACAGGGTTGTGCTTTGTCACCAGATCTGTTTTCACTTTACAACGAAAACATCTTGAGAAACCTAGAAGTAGACCCTGGATTAAAGGTTGGAGGGAAAATGATAAACAACATTCGATACGCAGATGACAGGGACCTACAAAACCTTTAATGATGATGATGATGATGATGATGGTGTGTGTGTGTGTGTGTGTGTGTGTGTGTGTGTGTGTGTGTGTGTGTGTGTGTGTGTGTGTGTGTGTGTGTGTGTGTGTGTGTGTGTTGTGTGTGTGTGTGTGTGTGTGTGTGTGTGTGTGTGTGTCCAAACCACACCCCGATATACAAAACAAAGTTTGGTCGTAAACCGACAGACCATAAACTTCGTGTTTACTTTAGAGTCGGAGAGGAAAACCAGCTTTCGTTCGTCCATTTATCATCACAGTGGTATCGTAGGATGAAAGAGCTAAACCGCTCGTTTTCTTTCTTGGCAAATTGTGTTTGTAGAGACACCTTGAGAAACTCGACAAACAATTTAAAGTATGGATACCTTTATAGAATGAGTTGTTTAACCCTCTCACTGCCTTTACCATACCCAATTCAACCCTTAGACTGCTGGACCATACCCACCAGTTTCCCACACTATTGGCAGCGATAGTAAAACAATCCTTTCACCTTGTTGCCAGGTCCATCAGTTTCTTTATTGTCAGCCCTGGGGAGCGAAGGAAAACCTTAACCCTTCGGTTCCTTTGGCTTCAGAAACAGGTGGATAAGATGAAGGAGTTTAGGGGAAAGTTTTTGCTGGTGGTGGATAGGGCGAAGGAGTCAAGCGAACAATTAAAACATTTGCCTAATAGTAGTAGGGTGCGAAAATTTGCATGGTGCAAGAAACTGAGAGGTCGGCGGGACAGAAACTTAGCGAATCCAGTTCTAGAATGTTACGATTCTCCACAGTTCAAAGCAGAAAAGCTGATTACAGCAGTCGAGAAATTAAACACATGAATGTTGATTCCTTCCTTGAAACAATACGTAGGCTGAACACAGCGCTGTTACAGCGAGTTTGATGTTTGCTGTGATTGTGGTAAATAGATGTTGATCTGTTGAGAGGTTGATGATTTACATGGTTCGTCGGTTGGTTGAGGTTTAATTAACCTTTTGACTCCCGAAACTTATCCAACAACTGCAAAATCTTAACCCTTTGACTCCCTCACCCGATCCACCAGCTTCCCGTAGGGAGTTACATGTGGAGCGCGCCTAAAGATTTTAGACGCGTCTAAACCCCGTAGGCAACGGTGATTTCTGTAGACAAGTATGTACGGACTGTTCCTATGGTTCAGTCTCATTTTCTCAAGATGACGTCTCGGGAGCTCCGCGCTCGGAACGAACTCCATAAGCACTAACGTCACAGGTGCCAATTGTGTATGGTGACCGTGGCACAAGCCTTAAGCCTGCACATAAACCCATGAATTAGTCAGGTCATGAGGCCCTACCTAGACTATGTTCTACCTAGTCTATATTTTATGCTGGTATTTTATCAGCCTACCACTGGAATAATCTTGGTTACATGTAAATGACATGTGTATGTGTGTATCTTTTCCTTCAAAAAAGGAACATATATATATATATAAATAGATAAAGAATTAAAGGTCTGAATCACAACACAACTAGCTATTCTGTATGCACTCGTCTCACATGATAGACCTCCCCCCCACCTCCAAGTCAATGCCCAAATGCTCAGCTGTCTATCAACTAGGTGAAGACAGTATTTTCTTAATCATAGATAGGAAAGTAAGTGAGTAAGTAAATAAGTAAGTAAATAAGTAAGTAAGTAAGCACGCAAGTAAGCAAACAAGCAAGCAAGCGATTGAATGAGTACGTGAATAAGAAGTGAGTAAGTAGGTGAATAAATATATATACGAAATAAAGAAATATGTAGATAAATAGACAGGCAAGAAAGAAAAGAACAATAACAATAAATACATGCATATACTCACATGCCCGCACACAGACATACACACATACACACCCATATCGACACAGCATGATGGCCGACAACAACAGCTACAACAACAATAACAACAACAACACCAGCAAAGAGGAGACACCCAAATATACATATCATGACAAAATTACAGACATCTGGATCACAATCAACAAACAGCCCACAAACACACACACAGACGGTTTGGCAAACTGGCTTGTTCTTCAGTTGTTTGTTTCTTTTCTTCACTTTTCTTTGATCATGGATGGAAAAACAACGATTCAAAACCATAGCCCAGGAAGCCTAAAGACAATAAATGGACACAATTCTGTGAAAGACTCAGTACTGATACAACACAGTCACAATTCTATAATAATAATAATAATAATTACAATATTTATATATCGCAAAATCTTGATAGAAATCAAATCTAAGCGCTGAACATACACATCCGCACTCATGCACACACGCGCGCACACACACATACACATGGCTATAAATGGGGAAATAAGAAGAAAAGCAATGGAGAATTATAGAAAACATATTATATGCAAGTATATATTACAATGTGATTCCACAGCGAGTGGAGGCAGGCTGCAGTGGGGGTTGAGTGAGGTCAGGATTTTATGCAGAGGAAAAAGGTGAGTTTTGAAAGCGAACTTGAAGGAGACGAAAGTAGGTTGTTGACGGACTGACAAAGGAAGTTTGTTCCAGGAGAGTGGACTAGAAACAGAGAAGGCTCGTGGACTATAGGTATTGAGCTTAGTGCTTGGAAAGTGAAAAGTGAGAGGATCGGAGGCAGAGCGGAGGGTACGTGAGGGAACATAGATCTCAAGTAGGCTTGACAGGTAGTTAGTTAGTTTAGTAAGTTTTAAAGTCCTAACACTCTCAGAGTATATGAGGACTAGCGAAAAAATTGTTTGAAGAAGCCTTAAAAAATTGTTGTGCATTGCGAGAAACCGATGCTTTTTTCGGTTCTCTGATCCACCCCGGATGGCAATCGAATGGATGAATGCTTGACAGGTAATCGGGAGCTGCGTTATTGAGGCTATTGTAGCAGATGGTGTCTAGTTTGTAGACATACTGTATGCGCTTTGATACAGGGGGAGCCAGTGAAGTTGTGCCAGGAGAGGGCAGCATTGTTTTGAATGCGGTGTAGGATGTGAATGATAGAGGCGGGAAGACCAGACAATTCTGGCAAATTCTATCAACAAATGGAAGGGAAAACCACAAACACCACGATACCAGATAACACAAACACAGGTGGAACCATACTAAGAACAAACGAAGAGAACTGACAAGCCCTACTAAAGCGTTTTATACATGTACATCAGAGGGATCAGTAAAACAAACAACTTACGCTACCTTGGCATCAGTTTGGATAGAATGTTAACGTTCAGAAAACATGTGGAAACCACTACACTCAAATGTAAAATAAGGCCTTTCAATCCTGAAAGCAATGGCAGCTAAATGCATTGAACAACGTCCTCTCTTTCAGCTATACCAAGCTGTAATACTGAGTGTCATCGATTATGGACTGGGCTTCATTACGTTGTCACAGACAAATCTGCTAAAAATAGAAATAATACAAAACGAAGCAATGAAAGTGATCCTTGGAACCTCAAAAGACACACCCACAGAGACTATGCGATACCTGCTCGAATTTCCATCAATACAGTCGAGACACAAAATAGAACAAGGAAAGGCGTATGTCAGGGCATTGGAGAACCCAGAAATCCCACTCCACCAGATAATCTAAACAGCAAAAGGCAACAGCATTCAACGTGGACAATCGTGGATGGGACAGGCAAAAGACTTCATTCAGCATGTGTGTCAACTGACAGAACTCAAAGGGACAAAGGAATGGGAAAAACATCCAAAAACAGTTTCAACAATCTGTACAAAACTATCATACCCAAAAATCTAGGGAGACACTGTCGCAAATGGCCACCAGGGAAAACAAATGCAGAAATTCGGCTACTCATGGAGCAGCTAAGCTGTAATTCCGAAGATATAATCATAAACACAGTCACCAATAACAAATCTGGATGGAGCTTCACTGTCAGTCATCATCATCATCAGGTGCCTTGCCGCATAGCATTGGCAATTATGGACTTCCATCTGTCTCTATCTCTTGTTGCCTCAAGCATCTCTTCCACCCTCCTTGTCCCCAGCCACTCTGCAAGTCCGTCTAGCATCTTCTCCCTGGGTCTACCCGGTGCTCTCTTTCCCTCCAGCTTTCCCGTTGTGACCAGGTGTTCCAGTTCCCCTTTCCTCATAAAATGGCCTATAAATGTTGCCTGTCTTTTCCTAATCTTCCTTATCAATGATCTACTTGTGTCTGCCTCCATCAAGATTGTCTCGTTTGTTTTCTTTGCTGTCCATGGAACTCTCAACATTGTTCTTAGAAACCACATCTCGGCTGCCTCAATCTTGTTCTGGCTTTGCTTGTTGACTGTCCACGCCTCGCAACTGTAGGCTACAACAATACTGGTTCTATGTAACATTCAAGAACTCTCTTCCTGATGTTAACTGATAGGCATTTGTTGGTAAGAATGCTTGTCATCTTCTTGAATGTTGTTTTGTCTTGGCCAATTCTCTGGCTATTTCTGATGTGCATCTGCCGTCTGGTGAAATGATCGTGCCCAGGTATTTAAACTTATCAACCTGTCTCAAGGTTGTGCCGTTTGCTGTTATTTTGCATGAGGGGATTTCATGTTTTTTACTGATCACCATGACTTCAGTCTTCCTGCTGTTTAGTTCCAGCCCCTTACCTTTGCTTTCTATTTCAAGTATATTCACAAGGTTTTGTAGATCCCTTTCACTTTCTGCTATTAGCAAACATAATGAAAACACCAAACATGAAGAAAACGCTAAATAAGATATCACAACCTCCAGTCTGACGATAGAAATTGAGGCAGTCACGCATGCACTATAATGGCTAACCTCTGGATAACGACATGAAAGAAAGCCAAATTTTCATCCTGACTGACTCAACAAATCTACTTCAAAACGTGAAAAATGGAGTAGGGACCCCAGAATGACACAAAGCAATGAACAGTATCAACCTAAAAAGTCTCACGTGGATCTTCTGCCCTGGGCACGCTGGTGTTAAGGGAAATGAACAGGCCCCGGATCTATGAACAGAGAGCATAAGGAGGACTTAGCGATTTATGCACTGCACAACTTTATGTCCTCGACAATGGAAAAATATTGCGATCTATTGTGATAGGTCGAGTGGTTAAGGGGGGGTAAGTGAGGGTGATGATGATATTGATGAATCGCAGCGCCAGGTGAGATGGATGAGTGGGTTAAGGGGTTTGGTGATGATTGCTGTGGTGGTCCTTTGAATCCAGAGCAGAAAGGGAAGTCTCTCAATCAAAAGACAAGTCCTCGTTTCGCTACTTGACTCTTTATTATTGAGAAAAGAAGACGAGGAAGGAGACAGGTAAGAAGGAGTCAAAGAAGACAGTGCTACAGTAACGCTGTGAAGTTGATCACCTGCTGTGAGATCAAGAGTGGTGGCAGGAAAGGGCACCTCTGGTAATACTGAGAGTGGCGGTGGAAAAGCACACGCTATGATGCGCCTTGTTAATTTGTACTCTGGGAACAGAGCATGATGGTCATATTTTCAAATCTCAAACCTTTCAGATGGCAAGGTCTGATTGGTTGTTCTCACCAAATTAATCAATCAACCAGATGCCAAGGTCTGATTGGTTGTTCTCACCTAATTAATAAGTCAACACTTAGTGTGTAGTTTTAACGCAGCGCGTCAGTACACACAAGTGAAACGCTGGTCATTGTCCGGCAGTTTCGCGAGTGGGTATGTGCTCGCTATCGAGCCACAAATACCTAAGGCGGTTGAGACAGACGCGCCCTGCGGTCATTGTCTGAGTGTTCCCGCCGGCAATTACACGGCGATTGTTCTATAATGCTACAGTAAAGGCAGCATAAATTAGTGACGGCCCCCTCTACGTTCTGTAAAACTACAACATAATACTGACTGGAGATGACGACAAAATCTTGTCATAGGCCTGCTTTAGAGTACATGTACACATTGTAGATCTGCTAATTGTTTAGCAGTGTGTTATCTACAATGTATATGTGTCATGTACTGGTTAGATCTTTGGAATGATTAATGCATAGCTATGGATAGGCAGAGGCTGTGAAATACCAGTATAATTAGGCCAAGAGAATGCAAGGCGTTTTTCATCTAGGCAAGCATGCTACACGGCGTTGCCTTTGAGCGTTGTAGGTAAATGGGGAAAGATCGTAACAGAGCAAGGCACTCTGTTACACCTCCCCCCACCAATTTGAAAACCATCGTCCGCGATGGTGCGCGAACATTGGGTAAATTCTTGAAGGCTGAAATTTGAGGGCCACCTCAAGAATTCATGAAATTGTAAAATGCTATGAATATGGTGGAGTATGGAATCCACTTGTATATTAACTAGGGTATTCATGGGCACACTGGAAGAGTTGCAATTTCAGTTCCGAAAGGACAGTTACACCGTTTGGTCAAGTTAAGACTCTGAATTGGTCATCATACTTGACAGTATGAGACACTGAAATGGCAAATGCCTTGACATAATAAGCTAAAGAAAGTAGCATTTGATAAGTTCACTAAAGCCTCTGTGCCATACCTATGCATCAAAACATTCATTACGGGAAACAAAATGACAAATGTATAAAACTACATGTAAATATAAAGAGCATTACATTCTAACATGTCAATCGAAATTCCAAAGGCATGTGTACTACATTAGCACATGCTGAGTGAAAAAGTGGAATTATCAAATACAATGTGGCAATCCAAGTGTTGAATGGCATGCTTACTACATGCTAATTAAAAGAATGACTAAATATGATGTTCATAGCTGTGATGAAATAGATTACCAATTTAAACACATACAAAATTTGGGTCGGATATTATCTGTCCATGTCAATGGTCTGTAGAACCTGGAAAAAGAATTAACACATTGTCCCATTGTGGTATGACTCACTACGTCCTGCTCAAGAGACATGTTGACCGTTTTGGAGGGACTGGTGTTGTAGGCTGCTCTGGTACAGTGAGCTCAGGTGCTGTTGTCACCGGGGACTGTGTTGTTCTCGGCTGTGGCTGTGGGCAGACTAGCCACTGCTCATCTTCGGAGTCAGATGACTCCGGGTCTGGTGGTGGCTTCATGTCTGGCATGGACCCAGGTGCTGGCAGGAGGTGGATTCTGGAAATGGCCTGGTGAGGGCCACCTGCCAGTGACTGGACTGTGTAGATGTGACAGTGCTGGGGATGGCGTGCCGTCACACAATACAGGTCCGGCGACCAGGTGTTGGTCCATGCTGTGCTGGAACCAGGAATCATGTCCCGCAGGTAAACATACATGCCTACCTGCAGGTCGTCATCAGCTGCTGGTGTAGACATCACCTGCTCCGGTGCTGCTGGGTCCTGTCGTTGACCATCATGGCTCGGGTGGCCTCTGGATCGACGGTGTCTGCGGGGCACTGGAACAGGATGTGCACCGGCAGCTCTAGAGGTGCTGACCGCACTCAGGTTCTGGCTGGCACAGGGGAGATTGGGGTCAGCAGCAGGTTTGGAGGGCTGACGAAGAAGAGAGGGAGAATGGGGCAAGGGAGAAGGAGTTTTGGCAGGCTTGGACTTGCCTGGATGCTGCTTCTTCCTCTTGTGCCCTGCAGCTTGTCTGTGGGTGACTGCAGGGTTTGCACTTCGCCTTGCAACTCTCTTGGGTGCAGCCTGCCGTCGCCACTTGCCTCTCTTCTCGTACCGGCGCCGGTTCCAGCATCTGTCTTCAGTGTGGCCGGCCCGGTCACACCAAAGACAGTGTTCTGGTGGCTGCTGTTGCCGTGGTGACGGTCGCCATTGGCTAATGTGGAGAGGTGGTTGCCATGGTGGTTTCTTCGCAGCCACAGTGTCGCGCCGCTGGAGTTCTTGGTCTATGCTGGCACCGAGTTCTGCCAGCTGTGCCTCCATACGGGCGATGACTGGGCTGGAGTTGGCCACTATCAGCTGTGCCAGGTGGTGTTCTGCACAGCTGTCCTCTCTCATCCACCGCAGGGCCTCCATTTTGGCTCCCTCGAAGGTGGTGTCCGGATGATCTCTTATGTATCGCCGGACATCCCTCCTGAGAGTGCCTGGGGAGAGACCACAGACGAAGGCGTCCCAAAGCTGCGTTGGTGACAATGTCCCCTCTTCAGCTTGGTTGGCCTTCATCCAGAGTACGCGTAGGGAGTCGCGTACTCAATGACAGTCTCCCCCTTTCCCTGCTGCCTGTTGTAGAAGGTGGCAGCAAGGGTTGTGGAGTCCCTCTGGTCACCCCAGTTGTCCTGGATGATCTTCAGGATCTTGTCTGGAGTGTCCACTCTTGCCGTTGGTTGCCATAGCACCTGCCGACGAGCTGGACCCTCTAACGATGACATAAGCCAGAGGGCAGCTGCTTTGTCATCCAGGGGCTGGAGCTGAAGAAAAAGCTTGGCCTCCTGGATAAAGTTGTCGACTACTGAGGTGCCTTCGTCACCTGGCAGCTTTGGTAGCTTGTAGAGCTGTGAGTTTGACATGGTTTGGCAACTTGATACTTGTAGCACTGTCTTCTTGTTTCTGTTCCCTTTCCGAATCTGGATCCTGCTCGCAGCGCCAGGTGTGATAGGTCGCGTGGTTAAGGGGGGGGGGGGGTAAGGAGGTGATGATGATATTTGCTGAGTCGCAGCGCCAGGTGAGATGGATGAGTGGGTTAAGGGGTTTGGTGATGATTGCTGTGGTGGTCCTTTGAATCCAGAGCAGAAAGGGAAGTCTCTCAATCAAAAGACAAGTCCTCGTTTCGCTACTTGACTCTTTATTATTGAGAAAAGAAGACGAGGAAGGAGACAGGTAAGAAGGAGTCAAAGAAGACAGTGCTACAGTAACGCCGTGAAGTTGATCACCTGCTGTGAGATCAAGAGTGGTGGCAGGAAAGGGCACCTCTGGTAATACTGAGAGTGGCGGTGGAAAAGCACACGCTATGATGCGCCTTGTTAATTTGTACTCTGGGAACAGAGCATGATGGTCATATTTTCAAATCTCAAACCTTTCAGATGGCAAGGTCTGATTGGTTGTTCTCACCAAATTAATCAATCAACCAGATGCCAAGATCTGATTGGTTGTTCTCACCTAATTAATAAGTCAACACTTAGTGTGTAGTTTTAACGCAGCGCGTCAGTACACACAAGTGAAACGCTGGTCATTGTCCGGCAGTTTCGCGAGTGGGTATGTGCTCGCTATCGAGCCACAAATACCTAAGGCGGTTGAGACAGACGCGCCCTGCGGTCATTGTCTGAGTGTTCCCACCGGCAATTACACGGCGATTGTTCTATAATGCTACAGTAAAGGCAGCATAAATTAGTGACGGCCCCCTCTACGTTCTGTAAAACTACAACATAATACTGACTGGAGATGACGACAAAATCTTGTCATAGGCCTGCTTTAGAGTACATGTACACATTGTAGATCTGCTAATTGTTTAGCAGTGTGTTATCTACAATGTATATGTGTCATGTACTGGTTAGATCTTTGGAATGATTAATGCATAGCTATGGATAGGCAGAGGCTGTGAAATACCAGTATAATTAGGCCAAGAGAATGCAAGGCGTTTTTCATCTAGGCAAGCATGCTACACGGCGTTGCCTTTGAGCGTTGTAGGTAAATGGGGAAAGATCGTAACAGAGCAAGGCACTCTGTTACACTATGAAGAGTGCCTAGGACCTAAGTCCCCTTTGCGCACTCTTTAGGGGTGCGTAACTTTATGTCTCCTCAGGGGGAGACTTAGCCAACCTTGCGCACGCCATAACGTCGTTTCCGCCACGAAGCTAGAAATCAAAACAATGTGGCAGATCGCTTCGGACACGTCGTTCACAGGATTCAATTGCACCAACCGCGAATATTTCGTGACTGAACAACCTACTGAACATGCACGACAACATTTTCGTTATCGTCAACACGGACTGTTGGAAATTATTGACGAGTTTTCACCACGACTGGAGGGAGGAAGAGAAGGCGGTACTGCGTGTGTGCCGAACTGAGGTAAGTTAATAACTTCAAAACTTGTATTACAATTGTTAATTAATAAAGTGTCTGTGTTATAAACACTGCACTTGAATGGACTGTACCCTGTTGATTGCAACACTTGTTATAACTAGAGGATGTTACTTTATATACTATCATAAGAGAAATCCCTCTCCTCTCCTCCTCGTCTCTGGGGCTTAGTTTGTCAGGGGAGAGGGATAACACTATCGTTACGGCTTCTTGTAACACAATTCTTATCGCTAGTCAACAAATACACTTATTGTGGTAAGACTAAACTTTATGAAAGGAATAGAAGAAGTACTATGGCAGTTTTAGTACATATGGCCCACGTGTCTAAAAAAAGAAGAAGTAAACACAGTTAAACGGATCTAAACGCCCCCAAAACAGCCTATGGAAGCGAGAAGCACTTTGGTTCAGTAACTTTTTTAAAGCTGAGTTTGGTTCTAGATACCTAAAACATAAATTTACATCATTCTTACATGACGTCAAACAGCAGAAACATGGTTTGTGATTGTGTGTATTAGTTTCTCTCTCTCTCTCTCTCTCTCTCTCTCTCTCTCTCTCTCTCTCTCTCTCTCTCTGTGACAGAGAGAGAGAGAGAGAGAGAGAGAGAGAGAGAGAGAGAGAATGAATGAATGGATGTTTCCATTGTTTGTGCCAGAGTGTAATGCTTTTTTTTTCTTGTTATTCTTGCATTTGTATGAGCCCACATGTGGTCCTTTGTGGTCCACAGGGCTTAAAGCCACATGATTTGATTTGATTTGTATTCTCATGACAACAAAAAGTCCAGTGGTATGACAGTAAAGCTGTATGTCTGCATGTGTTAGTACATACATATATACTTTGTGTGTTTGAGATGAGACTGTGCACATATTTGTGTATGTGTGTGTGGTTGTCTGTTTAATGGTGTGCCTCTAACATTGATTACCTTCTTAACCTTTTATCACCTTCAGTCTATCCACCTGCTACCAGTATGAAACTGATGGATAGACTGAGATGGTGAGAGAGTTAACTCCAACAAATTGATGAATAATTAAATAAATAAATTCATTTATGTGTTACAATCCCCCCCCTCTCTCTCTCTCTGTGTGTGTGTGTGTGTGTGTGTGTGTGTGTGTGTGTGTGTGTGTGTGTGTGTGTGTGTGTGTGTGTGTGTGTGTGAGAGTGTGTGTGTGTGTGTGTGTGTGTGTGTGTGTGTGTGTGTGTGTGTGTGTGTGTGTGTGTGTGTGACAAATATACAATTGTGCCACCATGTCAGTCTAAATGTTCTCAACAAGAGCTACTGAAAACATTTGAACAAATTTCTCACATGAAACAAAGTATGGATGATGACTCAGAGGAGGAACGAAGCAAAAAAAAAAAAAAAAAAAAAAAGCTAAGGGAACTTGAATTTTTGTATTTCTTGTCATTCTATTTCCCTCTGTTTGCTTTTCCTTGTTCTTTTTTCCTCAAGATTAATTACTGTGTGCATGTTTCTTGTATTTTCAGATACTCTCCAGTAACAACAGTTTGCCAGATTATCAAGGCCTGCATCATGCTACATGCCATTGCTATCGACAACAGAGTGCCTGTCCCAGACTGGCCATGGTATGGAAGATGATGCTAAAGCAGCTGTGGCAGCTAATGGAAATGCAGATAGTCAGTGAACAGTTCATGCGAGATTGAATTGCAAGAGTGTACTTTGGTGCTGTTGTAAATTCCAAATCTTCTCACTAAAAGTAGGATGACTTGTGTATAATGACCTTAACTGGCTGTAACTTTACACAAATAGGTTACACAGTAATAAACTTTGCACCTCCAAAAGGACCACAGACTATAATTTTCAAAGCCACCCCCAAATTATAAACATAGCCAAAAACAGGCAATGCATCTATTATTATTTACATACATGGTGTGTTTGTCATTTGTTTTCATCAATGCATGGAATGTACTTTGTAACAGCAATGTACTGTAATTGGTTCTTCATGCTTGTCCACACAGTTACATCTGTACAAAAATAAATTGACACTATTCATGTATATATCATATAAAAAACTTTTATTTCAAGTATGAGCAAGATATAGAGTATACAAACATATGTTGTTGTACTTACCATAACAAACTTTTATTTCAAGTATGAGCAATATATAGAGTACACAAACATATATTGATGTATATACCGTAACAAACTTTTATTTCAAGTATGAACAAGATATAGAGTATACAAACATATGTTGTTGTACTTACCATAACAAACTTTTAATTCAAGTATGAGCAATATATAGAGTACACAAACATATATTGATGTATATACCGTAACAAACTTTTATTTCAGGTATGATCATGATGTAGAGTACACAAACGAATATAGGCACTATTGTTGTATATACCGTAACAAACTTTTATTTCAGATATGATCAAGATACAGAGTACTACAGCTGACAAGTAGCAAGTTAACAAATATTACATTTTTTACTTCATTAATACAAACACTGTGAATCACTTCTTTCTTGCCCAAGTCATCCTTTTTCTTCCTCTACTAAAAAGAACAGAAAATGCAAACAGTCAAACTGCATCTCTCTCTCTCTGTCTCTCTCTCTCCCTCTCTCTCTCTTTTAAATAGCTGGAAGGCTGTCATCACTGGTGTGTATGCTTGTGTTTGGGAATATGCTCTGGAACCATATGATGACCTCTTGATGCTTATGTGTCGTTGCAGCTCCAGTATGTCATCTGCAAAACATATCTGATGAAATATAAAAACATTAAAGAAACAAGAAAATGTGGTAAAATAAAAAAATAAATTAAACAATAGTAAATGAAATCTGAAAATTAAATGAAAAAATAATAAATAGGCCTACATACCCTAATACACACACACACACACACACACACACACACACACACACACACACACACACACACACACACACACACACACACACACACACATAACACAATACAACACATGCTGAAGCACTTTTGTCTTGTGTTTACTCCATGAACATTTTGTTATATTTTTTTCCATCTGAAACACAAACTCATATTTAATAGGGAGTGGGGTTGGGGTGAGGGGGAAGACAGCAGGAGCAATACAGCTATTACTGTTCAAGAACACAGTGATAAATAGGCCTACATATTTCAAACAATGGGATTAAGAAGTGGAAACTGATGTCCCTTGCACTTGTAAACAGAACAATTGTGTGTGTGTGTGTGTGTGTGTGTATGTGTGTGTGTGTATGTGTGTGTGTGTGTGTGTGTGTGTGTGTGTGTGTGTGTGTGTGTGTGTGTGTGTGTGTGTGTGTGTGTGTGTGTGTGTGTGTGTGTAAAAGAACAGATAACTGTTTTTGTGTGTATTTTTAGTAGGTAGACACAGGTCCATGCCTGCACTAAAATCACTGAAAAGCATGGATTTTAATGTTTGTTTTGTTTTGCTTTTTGTTTTACAAACTCATACTCAGCTGTTACTGAAATGTTTGTGATGTGACATTCATGACAAAATAAAGATGGACTGAGTTCTTTGTAATAAGTTATTTTTGTTTGGCTTGAGCAAGTGCTACAAGAAAGAGAATAAAATATGAACTCTGTGCAAGACTACCTTTAGTGTGTTGTGACCCATTCTTGGCATAGTGGATTGAACACTGACTTGTAATTATAGTATTTACTGTTTTCAAAACAAAACACAGACGGTACCACAATGATAATACTACCATATCTGTGTCAACAATTTCAAGAGAACACAAACACAAAGAGTTACTTTCAGCATGACCTATGCATTTTTGAATATTGTTTCTAAAGCATCGTCCTACAATTCACATTTTTTATCACATATCGGTCTTAATTAAAAAAATGTATCGGGTAAGGGGGAGGCAAAATATCTCAGAAGTGCACACACACACACTCAAACAAAGGAGAGAGTAAAAGAAAAAAGAAAAAAACAAACAAACAAATGAAAATACTAAAAAAGTGATCAGGGAAGTCACCTCCAATTTACACACTATGTACATCCACACACTATGTACATATATAACATTAAAGATAGCATATCTACACCAATGATAATGGTATGAATGATTTTCACAGCTTGTGTTCTTCTTTGTTTCTGGTTGTAAAAAAAAAAAAAGGCCCTAGTATTGCAATATATGAATTAACTACCTATCTACCTACACACCTACATACCACACACACAACCACACACACACACACACACACACACACACACACACAACACACACACACACACACACTGTCTTCCCTAGCATACAACACTTTTCCTACTCCATCACCTATCTGTATATCTACAAAGAGAAACTGGCAGGAAGGAGAGGAATCTTACAACACAGCATAGCAGATATTTTCCATATCTTCAACTATTCACGACAAGTCATCGAAGGTAGAACGGAAGGAAACAGGTGCACAAATAAAGAAACAATTACATTTATGTAGCATTTTCCTTTAGAACATTGTTTCACAAAACTAAAAACCATTTATGCAATTATCTGTTAATAAGACAGATGATGGATGTGCTCAGTTTGGCATGTGTAAAACTAAAAGCCATTTATAATTATCTGTTAATTAAGACAGGATGATGGAGTGCTCAATGGTGTGTGTGTGTGTGTGTGTGTGTGTGTGTGTGTGTGTGTGTGTGTGTGTGTTGTGTGTGTGGTTGGTAGTATGTGTGTGTGTGTGCGCCGTTAAGCTGCAGTTAACAGTATAAGCCAAAGTGACAAATATTTGTTCTGTGACCATTTCACAAGGCATGGGAAACTCTGTAATGCTAACCCAAGTGATATTAACTTAAGTCGGCTATGTGACACATATGATTACATTGTTCAGATTCAATTAGATATGAAAGCTGACATCAAGATTCACTAATCAATGAATGAAACATAAATAAAATTAAAGTCTAGCAGACTAAAACATACATCAATTAACCTATGAAATAAGACCACAACACAGTGTTCTTACCAAATCTCTAATCTGCCATGTTCGGGCAACAACATGGGCAGCACCAAACAGACTGGACTTGACATCTCTACACAGAATTTACACAATTCAATTCAGATACACGAATGTTTTTAGAATCCAACAAAAATACTGATCATTGTTAGATATTTAATAACACTGATCTTTTGATGAAAGACATACCTGATGAGAACTGAAAATAAATTCCCCAAATATTAAAAACAACAATGACAAAAATCGACAATAGTAATGATACTACTACAACTACTAACAATATATAACAACTACCGTATTAGGTCACACCTGTTATTATAATTCTTATATTTTAATTATTATCATTAAACAGTCACAACACAACACCATGACTGAAACTATTATAGAAGCATTCAAAATCTGGTTATACTCAGCAACTTTAGTGCACAAAAGTGCAACACACACACACACACACACACACACACACACACACACACACACACACACACACACACACACACACACACACAAAAAAATCTGCTGGTTGCTGAAACTTACTTTCACACACTGAAATATTGGCATTTTCGTTAAATTGTATGTAAACTGAATGTAATCAGACGCAGTATACAGTTTTATACTAAGAAGAAGCATAACAAGGCTTCATAACTGACAATAGCCCATACCACTACTACATTGTTCACACACGTGTCAAAAAGCAAACAAATACTGTTGACCTACAAAATATTTGTGGTCACCTTGAGTTCTAACACCTTTCAAGACAGCAGACTCCATGCTCAAGATGGTATCGTGATACCATGCATTCGAATCTGGCGGCTCTCTTCCAGTCTTGGGCTTCTTGAAATCTGTTGCTTACTGTCTTAGACATCGCTATTTTTGGCACCTCTATATCTCGTTCTTTTTGCGACCGGGAAGGGTGCGTACTCCTCAGCATTAATCTGCAGAACGCTTTTTTTTTTTTGACGTCACTGTAGATGACAGAGACGACGTCAGCACTTTAAAAGTGTCGTTACTTTTTTGGAAAAGGATTATGATCAACTTTCCCGATTACTTAGCAGAACGATGTCACTTTTCCGTCGCCATATCGACAGGGGAAGTTACTGCGAGCAAAAAGGCTTCGAAGCCTTTGTGCACTGCACAGTTAGTTACACCTTTATGTCCCCTTCATAGATCGCAGAGTACTTTGCCTTATGTACCCGGACTTTGTTATGTACACGAGGAGGGCATAAATATTATATGCACTGCACAAGGTAAGTCCTCCTTATGCTCTGTTCATAGACCCGAGCCCTGGACTATAACCGCTTCAAAACATACAACACTACAACACTTCAACAGGTAATAAAGAAAAGAAAATTAAGTACACATATCAATGCATTTGCGCACACAATCAAAGGACATGTCCCTGGCATTGACCACTCCATCCGATTTATCGCACAAGGGATTTAAAAAAAACACGCCTGAATACAAATTTCAGCATACCTTAGGACACCTAAATATATATATAAAAACGGCATAAATTACCTAAAATTGCTTCCGTATATCTCACCTCCCTACAGCCAAAAATGCACTTAATAGGCTACATGTACCCAATTATCAATCCTAAGAGAACGTACGTAAGACTTTATCGAACACATACAAGTGAGTGGACCAGCAAGGCAGAAAATGATACGAAGAAATGACAGAAAGCAAGGGAACAAGCCAGAAACAAAGAGAGTGAGAGAAAAGAGGACATTTCTAGTACAGAATTTCCAGAAGGTGGGGATATTATTTATACTGAAAGAGCCCCGACATCCCTACAGGGGGAAGTAAGGGATACAGATTTTTTTTATCTCCAAAATAAACATAAGTGGCAGACCTACTACCGGATACCTGAAACCCCTTTGTGTGTATACACACGCTTAACATCAAATACGCACGTTAATGATCCCGTAATCCATGTCAGTGTTCGGTCGCATAGGGAAACTAGAAAATACCCAGCAGACGCACACACACACACAAACACACACACACACACACACACACACACACACACACACACACACACACACACACACACACACACACACACACACACACACACACTCAATCACACACTCAATCACACAAACACACAATCACAGACACAACCAAACTAAACACTAAACCAGAAGCTGAAAGTCGAAACAATCTGTGTCAGCGAAACAAACCGATTCAAACCGAAAACACGCGAAACAAGAATAACCACCAAACCAACCCCACTGCGCTCCAGGACATCGTCTTTTGCATCCGGCATTTCAGCTGCTATGCACCGAGCACTATAAAATCCATGCCCGATGCCATTCAATGTATTTCAGTCGTGTATCACATCAGTCATCGCCCCTTAGCAAAGAGCCCTTTCACTCTTTCCCTAAAGCCTTTAGTTCTCTATGAATGACATGTAAAAAAAAAAAAGTTACATGTTTTGCTCTGATGCATAGCTTGCAACTTGCAGCTTTGTCATTTAATGCATGATTCATAGACACACACACAATCACTTTGAAAAGTAACATTCACCAGCTCTCTGTCTCTCTCTCTCTTTCACACTCACTCTCTTTCACAGAGAGAGAGAGAGAGAGAGAGAGAGAGAGAGAGAGAGAAACAGAGACAGAGAGAGACAGAAACAGAGACAGAGAGACAGACAGATAAACAGACCGATAGACAGAGAGATAGGAAGGGAAGGAGAGACAGACAATAAGAAAGAAAGACAGACAGACAGACAGACAAATAAACAGAGATTGTGTATCTCTCCATTGAGATTCCTTTACGTTTCAATCGAAGAACAACGATAGCGCCGCTAGCATAAGACGTTGTTTACACACTGCCAGCAGATAATAAATCGTCACCTCCACTTAACAAACAGTCATAATATAATCCCAATAAAATTGTGTTTCTAGAATTAGCGTACGTACTAAGCTTTCAGACTGTCTGCAGAGAATAAGCTGTGTACACTTTCTATTAACAGTGACAAAACTTTATCTCTGAAAATTCTGCACAAGCTGCCACGTTGTAAAAGGCGATGACCAACTTAACAAATGTTAACAGAAGTTTACATCCATTCACAGTCTGTCAATTGGATCAGTCTGTCAACTGGCATGTGTTGTTGTAAATACCGCTTGAATCTCTTTCATATTCATATCATATTCACATTCACATTCATATATTCATATTCATATTCATATTCATATTCATATTCATATTTTATAATCATATTTAGTTCATTTGTCATAGTGGATTTACCTTGTGAATTTCCGACCATTGTCTCCTTTGAGAGCACGTCGCCGCAGTGCTGCGCCACCCATCTTTTTCTACCAGGACTTTACAAAGCCAAGAAGGCTAACTGGCCTTCAAGGGAAGGGACCTGGGAAATCAACCTATCTCTCCAGTGTTTTATGGCAGGGCAGCCGGGCGAAAGCTTTGCTCTTCATCATTTTCGACTGCCGTGGGATCTTCAGCGTGTGCAGGCCAGAAGCATATGGGTCCGACTCGGTTTTTGTCCCCTTCCAAAGGATTAGACGTTCAGTTTCACTTTCCGGTCAAACCAATGAGAAAATCGGGACCTCAGCGGGAAACGAACCTTGGAATCTCGAGTTTAGTTATGCGAACGTCTGAACCATTCTGCTGCACTTCTCTTTTGATAGAGCCGTGTCTTGAGTAGAGTCCCACTCTGTAAACTAAAAGCTGGCTTGTTCTTTGCCCATCTCAATGCTCCCATTATTGTGGTGGTATCACTGTTTTAGAGGTCACGGTCCTCCTTCTATTTCAAGAACTCGACAGTGCTTAGAATTTTGCGCAGGCTCGTGGAGTCTGCCAGATAATCTCTGACAGATTTGGGAGGAGCGATATGGAATTGACCTTGAGCGATGAGTCCTGGTTTGACAAACTCCGCATTTCGGAATGCCGGAAGTAACTAAATCTGAATTGTGGGACCAGCACGAAGACTTCATGTTCAGAAAGAGGCAATATCATTATGAGCCCTGCCGCATGCCATTGGCGATCATGGCCCTCCGCACGAATCCATCCCTTGTCGGAGCAAGTACATCTCCCACCCTCTCTGTCCTCAGCCACTCTGCAAGTCCGTCCAATATTTTCTCCCTGGATCTACCTGGTGCTCTCTTTCCCTCCAGCTTTCCTGTTGTGACTACGTGCTCTAATTTCTTTTGCCTCACAAAATGTCCTATAAATGTTGTTTGTCTCTTCCTAAAGAAAGAGTAAAGTACAATAATACCCAGTTTCTAAACATTCTGTATTCCCTGACTTTATCAGATGCGTGTATGCAGGTTTTGTCCAGACTGCAGGCAGTATGCTGCTGCAGAGTCTGCACACTCCGTCTTCCGTCAGCGTCCATGTTTGGAGTTTTCATGTTACCATAAGCCACCATACACCGACATTATATACAGGATCTGAAACGCTCTTTGTTGTTGTTGTTGTTGTTGTTGTTGTTGTTGTTGTTGTTGACTGATTTGGTTCAGTTTTTACGTCGACACCCACCTCAGGTGATATGGCTGACGGGGATAACCATCCCAGGAAAGTGGGGGAAGGGGGGCTTATTTAATCCTATACCGACACCACCAGAACAACAATGATGTTATTATGGGACAGTGAGAAGGCCAGTTTTAATGTAGAGCACCCTGGGATTCGAACCCACAACCATTAGCATGTGAATCCGACGCTCAAGCCAACCGAGCTACTGGGGCCCGCACGTTCATATTTGATGTTACGCATGTTACACGAAGGGGTTTTCGGTACCCGAACAGGTCTGCACCCATGTTGGTCCGAGAAACCAGAAAAAAAAAATCTCCACCCTTTTCTCTTCATGCGGGAGGTTCCCAGGCAAGGATTGAATCCAAACCTTTCGACTGGAAGTCTGACTTCTTATCCGCTTGACTATCTCGCCCGCCTGTCATAAAGATTGTTGTTATATATACACAGGGAACTGGTGACAGTGAGTTATCATGGAGATACGAACGTATGCCCGGAGATACAGGAAAATTATCTAAGGCTACATCATCCTTGCATCGGTCGTGGTTGAATGAGAAAGCGTCATCACAGATAAAAAGGCCATGTGTGCTTGATTACTCTTCAGGTCTCTGCCATCTTACTCCCCTACGACCCCAAGACATCGCTCTCCTTCTTTAATTATATGACACGGTTCATCCTCACGACAGTCCCTGATCGTAAACATGCTGGGACGGTAATACAAAACAAGAGTACTCTGGTCCTGTAAATGCTGAGGACACGAAATTGCAGTAGTCACATGTAATCTTGAGTCTAAGGTAAACATCGATCGTGCCGCGGAATCCAAATAGCAAACGAACAAGGCAAGGGCTGAGCGGCCACATCTCTGGTCTCCGTGCTCTTCTTAATAGAGCAACCGATAAGTGAACGTATGATAATGAAGTCCATATCTCTTTAAGGTTGTTAAACTCTATCAGTTTATTATGTTTGCAGTAGCTGACAGAGAACAAAGAGACTGCATTACTCCCTTTCTACTATCAACATCTGTTCACATAGTGCTAATCATGCCCAGCTTTTGACACAGGTCTGCCATGTCACTTTACAGCTTCCATCCCTTCACATGTAGTGTTACCTTGTGTTGCGGATGTACGGAATCACCTGTGCTCTGTTATGGCTTTTTCAGCCTACATTTCTTTAAAAGGAACAACATTTCATATTGACCAGAGGCGTGTGTATGTGTGTATGCATTTGCCTGTCTGTCTGTCTACCTGTCTGCCTGTCTGTCTGCTTGTCCGTCTGTCTGACTGTGACAAAATGTTTTGACAAGATTTCCTCAGCTCTTCATGGGTGGATCTTTACTGTGGATCTCCCAAACAAGTGCGACTGCCCGCGTTCAAGCAAACAGGAATCAGAAGAAAAAAAACAACAACAATACGAAAATAGAATCAGAACGCATATTTAATAGAAAAATTCTCACACTGGACGAAGCAGCAGGGAAGTTTTAATCTTTTCCTCTGATTTTTGACTTTTGTGTTTGTTCGTTTGTGATCTTACGTTTACGCTTGACGAAGGTCAGTTGTCCGAAAATTTGCGCCTGTCTTGTCTGGTTGTATTAGATACGTGTTCTGATTCTATTTTCGTGTTGGTTTTGTTGTTGTTGTTGTTGTTGTTGTTGTTGTTGCTGCTGCTGCTGTTTACTGTGGACTGTTGAGGATTGGCTAAAACATGAGTATGGGAGGTAACCCTCCAAGATCAAGGTCACAAGGACCGTAAAGGTTTATAAATTCAGGACTTTTTGAGGTAACAGTGTCAACGTCACTTTGTCGGGAACTTTAAAAAATAATTAAAATCTCTTTTCGTTGTTATGATAATGTACCTATCCCCTGGATGCAAGTAAAACTGTATTTCCACCGAGGCTTCTTAAAGGTCAGAGTGACTTTGGGAAGGACAAAATCTGGATTTTCTTTGATAATGCTTGTGTGTAACAGGAATTTGTTAGAACAGCTTGAACATAATTCATACATTTTTTAAACATGTATTCATTTTGTTTTGAAGTGAGGCCATTCAGGGTACGGAAACCTGCACACAACCAAAATCATACCTGAAGACAATTTTAAACATAACCAAGGACACTAAAACATATAAAAACAGGCCCAAAATTATCTAAAATTGCTTCCGCATATCTCATTTCCCTAGAGCCAAAAATGCATTTAATACATGTACCCATTTATCAATCCTAAGAGAAAGTACGTAAGACTTTATCCAATACATACAGGTGAATGGACCAGCAAGGCAGAAAATGATAGGAAGAAATGACAGAAAGCAAAGGAACAAGGCAGAATTTCCAGAAGGTGGGGATACTGTTTGTACCGAAAGAGCCCCCTGGCATCCCCATGGAGTGTGTGTGTGTGTGTGTGTGTGTGTGTGTGTGTGTGTGCGTGCGTGGGGCGTGCATGCGTATGTGTGTGTGTTTGTGTGTTTGTGTGTAAGCGTGTGTATGTGTTTATGCGTGTGTGTAATCTCCCTCTTTTCAAAAACAAGAAGAAGAAAAAAATAACACTAGACCTATTAACAGTGATCAAAATGGAAGACAGAACAGGAGAAAAAACAAACAAACAAACAGACCTACCACCAACACCACCAAAACCGTCACCAACACCACCAATAACAATAACAACAACAACAACAACACACACACACACACACACACACACACACACACACACACACACACACACACACACACACACTCACAATCAACCAACCGATAATCTTAATAGCTATTTTTTGCTATTAAAACGTTAGGTTAAAAAATACGGCAAATTTGTTTACGGTGTTTTCGTTTTCTGCTAAAAAACATCACATTATTTGAACAAAGTTAACTATCTGTAGCACCTGTCAGCAATAAAAGGCTTTTTGCAGTCAGAGCAGTCATTTTCTTTGCTTCAGCGAAATATCAGCGAAGTAGTTGTTTGTTTGTTGTTGTTTTTTTTTCCCTAAATTTTGTGAATTTACTTCTGTGTTGTCTTTTGTATACGACTGACAAAGGCCAGTTAGCCGAAAAATTTCACCTGTGTTATTTTGGTAATTAGATACACGTTATCTCTCTCTCTCTCTCTCTCTCTCTCTCTCCGTCTCTCTCTCTCCGTCTCTCTCTCTCTCCGTCTCTCTCTCTCTCTTTCTCTCTCTCTCTCTCTGTGCGTGCGTGTTGTGTGTGTGTCATTGTGTGTCTGCATCTGTGTCTACATACAAACATTCGTACACATACACACACAGACACACATACACACACGCACACTCGTTACTTCAACAAAAAGAGGGGGAGAAAAAAGAAACTAATCACACATACTTATACAGACTCT
>CM060311.1:67615216-67617716 GCA_030674185.1 Monoplex corrugatus | reverse complement strand
GCTCTGACAATGAAGAGGAGAGGCGATGCTGGGTGGTTCATGGTATAGTAGGCCTACTGGAGACAGAGGCAGGCCCACTTATAATAATAATAATAATATTTTCCCCCTAACAAAAGCATGAAAGGAAAGACTTACCCGGTACACTCCGTCTCTTACCACCACTCACCGCCACCACCACCACCCTCTCTCTCCCCCCCAGACTGTTTCAAAGAGTCAAAGCTTAGATGTGGACAGACTTCAGTCTCCCCCTCCCCCTAACATTCCCCCCCACCCCCATCCCTGGGGGGAATGTTAAGGTGGTGGTGGTAAGAGACGGAGTGTACCGGGTAAGTCTTTCCTTTCATGTTTTTGTTAGCATGGTTGGCAATGCAGGATGCCTGTAGTAGACAGGGGTGCGGGAGACAAAGGGTTAAAACTCAGTGGGACTGAGGGACCAAACCACATGGATGAGTGAAATCCACCCCCTTCCACACCCACTTACCACGATAACAGCCACCCAGCCAAGCTTTCACACTTTGAAACAGTCTGGATGGGTGAGTGAGTGAGTGTGTATTGTTAGGGGAGCGCAGTGTTAGCGCTTTGTGACAGAGAAAAGTCCAGTAATGCTGACCACTGTATCAAGTCATCCATTCAAACTTTTGACATTTTGAAACTTTTGGAGGGAGAGAGTGGTGTGGGATGGGGGGTGGGGGGGAATGTTAGGGGGAGGGGGAGATTGAAGTCTGTCCACATCTAAGCTTTGACTCTTTGAAACAGTCTGGGGGGGAGAGAGAGGGTGGTGGTGGTGGCGGTGGTGGTGGTAAGAGACGGAGTGTACCGGGTAAGTCTTTCCTTTCATGCTTTTGTTAGCATGGTTGGCAATGCAGGATGCCTGTAGTAGACAGGGGTGCGGGAGACAAAGGGTTAAAACTCAGTGGGACTGAGGGACCAAACCACATGGATGAGTGAAATCCACCCCCCCTTCCACACCCACACCCACCCCTTTTGTCTTGTCCACTTGAGCTAAACTGCCCCGAGCCCCGAGCCCGAGCCCCACTTCAACGGCTTCATACTTGAACGACTCTTGAACAATGTTGTGCCGCATTATCACAATACAGTCCAAAGAGAACCGACGAAAGCAACGGCATCTCACAATGCAACACGTTGTTTTTAAAGGCTTCTTTGAACAATTTTTATAGCTAATCCTCGTATACTTTGAGAGAGTGGTAGGACTTTAAAAATCTACGAAACAGAACGTTGTGCCACTTTCTTTTTCACGCCCAGTACAGAGACTAGTTTCAAGATGACCAGCTAGCTAACCACCACACCCATCACTGCTGTGTGTCGGGTGTCTCTGTCTTGTTTTTGATTGATTTGGTTCAGTTTTTACGTCGACACCCACCTCAGGTGATATGGCCGACGGGGATAACCATCCCAGGGAAGTGGGGGAAGGGAGACTTATCTAATACTACACTGACACCACCAGAACAACAACGATGTTAAGATGGGACAGTCAGAAGGCCAGTAGCGCACCCCGGGATTCGAACCCACAACCATTAGCATGTGAATCCGACGCTCAAACCAAGTGAGCTACTGGGACCCGCTTCTCTGTCTTGTCTGTCTTGTCTTGTTTTTATTTGTGAGTGAGTGAGTGAGTGAGTGTGTGTGTGTGTGTGTGTGTGTGTGTGTGTGTGTGTGTGTGTGTGTATGTGTGTGTGTGTGTGTGTGTGTGTTTGTGTGTGTGTGTGTGATTGTGTGTGTGCTCTCTCTCTGTGTCTGTCTGTCTGTCTGTCTCTCTCTCTCTCTCTCTGTATGTATGTGCGCGCCATGTGTGTGTGTGTGTGTTTGTGTGTGTGTGTGTGTGTGTATGTAACAACAGGCATCTGCTTAGTACTTTTTTTTTTCGAGTGAGAATACAATGTGTGCAGGCTGAATGTACAAAGAAGGGATGCGTGTGTTCACTCCTGTCTGGTCTTCCTGCCTCCACCATTCACATCCTACAGCGCATTCAAAACAATGCTGTACGCCTTGTACTCAAAAAGAAAAAAGCTGACCACATATCTCCTCTCCTGGCACAACTTCACTGGTTCCCTGTATCAAAGCGCATACAATACAAACTAGACACCATGTGCTACAAAAGCCTCAATAACGCAGCCCCCGATTACCTGTCAAGCCTACTTGAGATCTATGTTCCCTCACGTACCCTCCGCTCTGCCTCCGATCCTCTGACTTTTCGCTTTCCACGCACTAAGCTCAATACCTATGGTCCACGAGCCTTCTCTGTTTCTGGTCCACTCTCCTGGAACAAACTTCCTCTCTCAGTCCGTCAGCAACCTACTTTTGTCACCTTCAAGTCCGCTCTCAAAACCCACCTTTTCTCCTCTGCATAAAATCCTAACCTCACTCAACCCCCCCTCCCCCTCTGCAGACTGTCTCCGCTCGGAGGGGAATCACATGGTTATAATATATAATTGTATATGCTATGCTCTCTATAATTGTCCATTGCTTTTATTCCATTGCT
>CM060311.1:67580216-67612716 GCA_030674185.1 Monoplex corrugatus | reverse complement strand
TTATCTGTCGAACTACCACGCCTGTCGAACGTCTCATTTTGCTTTGCAACATTATAATTGCCACAGCCTTGGATTTTCTTTGGGCTTCCAGTCCACCCCACCCTGAAAGATTAACCCTCTGACTCTTGCAGGAAGCTGGTGGATAGAGAGTTATAGTTTTTGCTTTGCTTGCATAGCTGAGAATGCAGGATGCTGGTGGACAGGGTTTGGGAGTCAAAGGTTAAAAAAGACAAATGACCGGGTTTCAGATTATTCGAGGGACTTCATCGTAATCAAACCTGTATATCCTCCACCTAAATCCGAGTTGTCCGACTCCTAATTAAAAAGTCTTGGCAAAATCCTATGCGTAGCAAGACGTTGAAAAGGTGGAAGAACGGACCCGTCAAACACTAAGATGACACTATAGAATTGGTGATTTAAAGTATTAAAATGGATGGGCATAGCCCACCTTCCGACTTCTTCTCGCCCAGAAAGACCAGATTTCACATTTTAAATTCTTTAAAAAATATCTGAGGGACATAGTCACTGATACCCCTGAAGGAGCGCTTTGACTTGCCACTGGTCACACTTTTTATCACTTTGTTTTTTCGTCTTGGATCATTCTAAGCTGCGTGTGTCTATTGTACATGTAGTGTGAACATGCATGATGCGTCAAAGTCACATGTGGTTCTCTCTCTCTCTCTCTCTGTATGTATGTGTGTGTGTGTGTGTGTGTGTGTGTGTGTGTGTGTGTGTGTGTGTGTGTGATAATCTAAAGGTCTGTGCCGGTATTTCTAAATGTGGTTGATGCTCGTGTGTGGAATGTTTGGCATTGAGGGGGATGAAGTCCTCCTGAACTCCCCAACCTGAGCTTAGACCCCTGTCCCACCAACAGGGCCTAGCTAGTCCTTGGATCCCAATTTAACCCTTTTGATTCTCGCATCCTATCCACCAACTGTAAAAACTTAATCCTTTGACTCCCTCACCCTATCCACCAGATTCCTGAGAGTATCAAAGGGTTAAGTTTTTGCTTTGCTAACATGGTTGGTTATGCAGGATGCTGGTGGACAGAGAGTGGGAGTCGAAGGTTATTCCCGCAAAGGTTATTTCAGAGTACTGGACTATTCCGTTGATAGTGTAAGGTGAACCTTTTTTTTTCTCTCTAAGTGTAAGTTTCATTGTTTTGGGGTTAGTCTGTGGTATGTTCGGTGTATTTGTCTGCTGTGTTCGTGATAGTGTCTGTTCCTGATATAAAGACTTGTTACGTGTGGATTACGTATATGTTCCTGATATTCGGTAAGACTGAATAATTACGTGTGGATTATGTTCTGCTCCACAGCCTGCACAAAGGGATGGATACACCAAAAAAGCCAGCGGACGCCGTCGTGAATGGACACGAACCGATGGACGTATCGTCCCCAAGGCCACAGGCCGTCGCCCAACCCAGTAGAGAGGGACCGGCGGAGAATGACAGATCATTGTCTTCTGCGGCGTCTCCCTCCAGATCCACGCCGCAGAATTCCCAGCCCCCAGAGCCAGAACAAAAGGCCCCGCGTAAAAACAGGAACCCCACAGGCCGGGCTCCTTTAATGAAAAGGCGCACCCTCTTCCCTTCCCGTAACGGGAAGGACTAGCACTCCGGTCCCCCCCACCCCCCCGGGCCTGTAACGGGAAGGACTAGCGCTCTCTCCCCCCCCCCTTTACCCGTAACGGGAAGGACTAGCGCCCCCCCCCCTTTGCCGGTCAAGGGAAGGACAAATGCCCCCCCCCCCCCCAATTTACCCGTAAAGGGAAGGAAGGATTAGCACTCCGCCCACCCACCCACCCCCTGCCCGTAACGGGAAGGACTAGCCCGCCCGCCCCCCCTCCCCCCCAACCTCTTCCCGTAACGGGAAAGACTGGGCACTTTTATCCCCGGCCCCCGCGCTGAAGGGTCCAAGTGCAATATATATGTATTTTTTAAAAGTGCTATTATCAAGTAGTAATAAATTCTTTAAAAAAAATCATTGTGGGCCTACTTCATTTGTGTTTTTTGATGAAAGTTCGTAATAACATAAGTGTGTTTTCTGTTTGCCTGTGTCTGTCTCTCTCTCTCTCTCACTGTCTCTCTCTCTCTCTCACTCTCTCTCTCTCTCACTGTCTCTCTCTTTCACTCTTTCTTTCTCTCTCTCTCTGTCAGACACACACACACACACACACACACACACACACACACACACACACACACACACACACATACGCGCACACACACACACACATACGCACACACACACACACAGAGCCATAGGTTTTCATTCTACATAACATTATTCATTTACAGACGTTTTAATCTCAGATGTGGCAGAGCGCATCGGATATTGCAGTACATTTTCAATAGATACAAACACACTGAAGAAATTACAAACTTAAACGAACACTTACCTGGAAGGTGAAGTTTGTGTGTAATTCCATGATGTAGTTGGAGAAAAGGAGGGATAGGTGAGATGCGCATGCGTAAGGACGACCATTCTTTAAAGGTTTGATCATCACCGTCGATGATCTAACCAGTATTTTTCATACATACGTGTTCTTGAAATCCAGTTTAATTGCCTGAAATACACTACCTACAAGGTCATGATAACATCCAAAACAAGCATGTTTGGTAAATATAAATTCGCTTGTGAATATAGTAATATTTCATCAAAGATTCCCAGGGTGGGATAATTTGGGAGGGCACCTATCCCTCCTTTTCTCCAACTACATCATGGAATTACACACAAACTTCACCTTCCAGGTAAGTGTTCGTTTAAGTTTGTAATTCCATTTCACGTAGTTTACGAAACTACGGGACAGGTGAGACTTTAAAGCTTGGTTGTTTTGGATGTTTGTACAGATTATTAGATGTCATACAATGTGTCTTCTTCACAGATCATTTTCTGAATCTCATCCAATAATTTCTCAAGCAATCATGCTGTCTAAATCAAGTCCACACCTCAGGTTAGTTGTCGCCTTGCGTGATTTGATGTTTATTCCACACTCCATTGTAAGTAAAATACAGAAGATTAAAAGATAAAAATATATATTCTACATTTACATCATCAGGTATCAAAGCTTACTATACTATAGTGAGTCATCAGTTTAATAAAAACACAATATCCTCACTGCTTGAAAATTTCTATGATATACCAATTAAAACATTGTATGTTGGGTATTCCCCACTCAATGTAATATTGTAGCAAGAGATAATTCCATGAACAAGTGAAGCTCAAGTCATCAGGGATTCTTCCCTCTACTTAGTTTTTACAGGCTACTGGTGTAAAACATACACAGAAGAATGTATTGCATTACAATGCACAAGGATAAGATAATTATAATGATCATCACTGTGGTTATTTAAAACCTTTTACTGAAATTGTACACCTTGTGGTATGTGCCACTTTATAATTGTAGGCCTACATATCATGTGAAAAAACAGTAAACAATTTATATACTATGATTGTCATCTAATTCAACATATTATTGAACATATATCTGATACAGACACAGCTTAAGTATAGGAACAAATTATATACATAGCTCTAATGTAGGTAGGGCATTAACACTGGTGACAGGATTGTAGTATACTATCCACAATGCTTGCTTGCAACTACAGCTATTGTGTTGCATTATTTTCAGCCACAGATCTGTTATAAAATTTGTGGAAAGTATTTGCATTAGACCATCCTGCTGTCTTCAAGATGCTCTCTACTGCTAGTCCTCGGCCCAGCATAGCTGATGCTGAAGCACCCCTGAAGCTATGGGGTGCAAAGCCTTCAATACCAGCGGCATGCAGTGCATGTTTTAGCCAGCGTGAAATGCTGTCTTTTGAGGCTGGTCCATGGGGACGCGCATAGCACAACAAAAGCTGATCATTGTCCTTATTTCTAAGGGGTGCTGTTCTCTTTAAATATTCTGTTAAGCACTCGACAACACACAGCTTATCATCAGTGTATTTTGGTAATGTTAAAGGCCTCTGGGAATAACCTGGCCTGGTGTGTTTTAACTTGTCTGTCAAGACAATTGTATAACCAGTTTCATTGAAATGTATACCGCTTAATCTAATTGAGTGGATAGTTTGTACTCTCTCGGCTGTTGTTACCATTAACAGAGCACATAATTTGCTTGAGAGTTGTTTGAGTGATAGATTGTGGTTATCTGTTTGTGTTTTGAAAAAAATTAGCAAAGTTTGCACATCCCATGTCTGCTGATATCGTGGCTGCGGTGTCCTAAGCTCAAATATTCCCTTCATGAATCTTATAACTTTGGGATGTGCACCGACAGACAATGAATCATTAATGTGTATTACAGAGGATATGGCACTCCTCGCTGTATTCATCGCACTGTATCCTATCCCCTGTTCATACAAATCTGTCAAAAAATCTAAAACAGTGTTCACAGATGTTGAAAGGGGATTTTTACCCCTTTCAATACAGAACCTCTCCCAGCGTTTGAGGTAGGTGGTGTATTGTCTCTGTGTAGACTGTCTCCAGGAGGCACACATGATGTCCTGAGTTGTTCCATAAAAGCCTTGTGCTTCAACTGCTTTCCGGATAATCTCACAGCCAGCAGTTGAAGTTTGTTGTACAGTGGGTGTAGGGTTTTTGCATGTGGTAGCTGTAGAGTCTTCTTTCCTCTGGGTAGTACTAAGGGTGGGTGAATCAACAGACGCAGGAATTGTGAGTACCATACTGCAGTTGGCCAGTCCGGGATGATCATTATGGTCTCTGACTTGTCCTTCTCCAGCTTGGCAAGGACTTGCTGCACCAAGCTGAAAGGAGGGAAAATGTACAATAACCCTGTACTCCAGTTCATGGTGAAAGCATCTACCATATATGCCTCTGGGTCCGGTTTCCAAACCACATATGGTTTTAGCTGGTAATTCAGCCTTGATGCAAATAGATCAATGTCTGGTGAACCTAAATGTTCAACTATTCTGTTGAAAATGCCTGGATTTAGGATCCATTCTGTGTTATCATGGAACTTTCTGGATAATTTATCCGCTTCAATGTTGAGTTTTCCAGGGATATGAGCAATGGTTATCCAGACATGATTTGATTTGCACCAATGCCAAATTCTTTTTGTCACAGAATTGCATTCCTGAGAATGGGTTCCTCCCATGTTCTTTACATAAGCAACTGCACACGTATTGTCTGTTAAAATCTTAACATGTTTGTTCTTTATTTCCTCTTGAAAACTTTTCAATGCAAATTCTATTGCTAATACCTCTAGCACATTGATGTGGGACTGTTTCTCATTTGCGGACCATCTTCCCCCCGTCTGATAAGAACCACATGTGGCTCCCCATCCACCAATTTGAGAAGCATCTGTTCTGATTTCTACCGATGGTTCACTTTTCTTCAGGCTAGCCTTTGCTGTAGTGATATTATGAATCCACCATTTCAGTTCCTCTCTTCCAGCCTCAGAGAGACTAGTAATTGCTTCAAAATTCCCTTTGTTATATTTCAGTGCTTCTGATTTCTCCTGTTCTAATTGTCTGTAGTGTAAGGGGCCCCACTGAACTGCAGGAAATGCAGCCACCATTTGTCCTATCACCTGTGCTAACTCTCTAATTGTGAATGTTCTTTTGTTAAATAAATCCTGACAGGAATTTTTTAATTTTTCACTTCTTTCTTGTGGCAATGTTATTGACATTTGCTCAGAATCCAGACAAAACCCAAGATATTTTAGCTGTTTTGTTGGTACAAGTACTGATTTCTTATCATGGACTATAAACCCTAAAGACTCAAACAAGGCGATAGTTGTCTTTACATTTTGTTGACACTCTTCAAATGTGTCCCCCTGCAAATAATTATCATCTAAAAATGATGTAGATAGAAATCCTTGTTTCCTTAAATGGACAAATATGGGTTTCATCAGTTTTGTAAAGTACCTGGGACAGGATGATAAGCCATTCGGAAAGCAGGTGTACTGGTATAGTTGGCCTTTCCAAACAAATTTCAAGAATTTTCTGCAATTATGTGCAAGTGGGACAGAGTAATAGGCATGGCGCAAATCCACAGAAGCCATGAAACAATCCTGTCTCATCATTTTTGTGGCAGTGTGTAAATTTTCCATTTTGAAGTGTTTGTATTCCACATTTTCATTGAATTTCTTTAGATTTAAGATCATTCGATATGAACTATCTGATTTTCTGATCATGAATACTGGTGATATCACCTCTCCCGGTTCATTGAAAGATTGTTGAATCACATTCATTTCTAAATGTTTTTTGACTTCTTTGTCCATTTCCGTACATAAATTGCCCTGCACTTGATTTCTGGGTTGGCCAATCATGTCCATTTTTACCCGAGTGTTCAACAGTGGGATTTCAGCCCCTTGTACCATATCCAAAATGAAATCATCTTGTGTCAGTGTGTTCCACATTGGTAACAAATGTGCCAGTCTACCTGCTACAAAGGGTTTATCTGTACTGTGACTAGAGTCAGTTCTTACCTGGGTCTTCTTCTGAGTCAGTTGGTTTATTCGTGGCTGGGCTTTTGGTGCCAAGTCCTGCGGCCTCTTGCATATGGGCGGCCCCTGTTTTGTGCCATCTGCATTCTGCCCCGGTTCCAGCCTCGTCCTCTTCCCCGCGGGCTTTCCCAGTTTTTTTACCCGTTCCTGGGAAAAAATCTGGAAGACTTGTTAGGGTAGGACAGAGTCTATGGCTGAGAGAGAGGCTTTCAAGTCATCGCCAAAAAGAAGATTTGTGATCGGCGTTTCAGGGGAGGCAAGCTTTTTGTATTTTTTGTTTAAATTGTGGAAAGTGACAATTTTATGTCTGCGGTCGACTGACAGATCATGAGATGTTTTGAAAATAAACGCCTTTGTTTTCTTTTCCTGGGTTTTTAATCAGGCCATCACACACAGTAGCCAAAGCGTATGATGCTTTTAAAAGTCCTTTCTGGGCCCTTTGAATTTTGAGGTCTGCTGACTTGGCTGTGTGGTCCATCAGCCCCCAGATTTCTGGGTTCACTTTAGGGACGGTAACAGGGCAATTTTCTGGCCTTTTGTGCTTGTCTAGTTTTTCTTTCATTTTATCTTCATCTATTTTGGCTTTTGCCATTGTGGCCATAATGCTAGCCAGTTTGTCTGAAATAGATGGCCCTGTTTCTTCTTCTGATTAGTATTCTTCTTCTATTTCTGTCAGTTGTTCTATCAAACTGTTCTCGTTCTGATCTGCCATGCTATCCTCATCTTCTTGGATGAGATCATCAATTTCATTGTCTAGGTCCTCAATTTCAATTTCAGCCTCAGGGCAGGACCGTGGCTTCTTAGTTTTAGGGGCATCCTCCTCAGAGATTTCACCCTCTGATTGTGACGAGTCATCATCAATCATATTTCTGTGAAGCTGTCGTTTTTTGCCAACTGTTCTATCTCTTTTGTCATCTGTACTCTGGTTCAGAGCTTTCAATATGCGCAGATTCTGCGCTTTTATTTCCTCCCATTCCTTGACAGGAATGGATACATGCTCGAGTCGAGCTGTTTGGTTTTCGTGGCTCAATTGTTCTTCCCCTGAGTCAGGGGCGTTTGTTTTGGCTGGGTCAGCCATTGTCACCGTTTGATTTATTTTCTGAAATAACCTCGCAAATTGAGATTATATACCTAAAGAAATAAGCTACGCACAAAAAGTTAAGGATCACTTGCACAAAAATTCATAACTTTCAAAATAAGAAAGCCAATGCGTTGAAGTTTGGCAAACATTTAATTCCATGCTTTAGCGATAACGATACACAATTGCCTTCAATTTCGAGCAATCGTTTGGTGTGTACATTTGATCAAAGTGGGTACGTATCGAAATTTGATTTCCCAAAGTCATTGAAATCACAAGACAGGGCATTCTGATGCTCCCAAAAGTTCAGTAATGCGTGTAACCGCCATGGCTGTTCTGGCACTCGACGCAGCGAGTCCTCATCGAGTTGACCAGGTTGGTGAAGATCCTCTGTGGAAGCGCCTGCCACTCAGCCTGCAGCATCTGGTAGAGGTGTTGGGCATCCCTGGGAGGGGGGTGGTTGCTCCTCACTTTGCGATCCAGCTCATCCCAGAGGTTCTCAATCGGGTTGAGATCGGGACTGCATGCTGGCCACTCCATTCTGTTGACTCCAGACTGCTGCAGGAAGTCGTTGATCACCCTTGCCCTGTGGGGGCGAGCGTTGTCATCTTGGTAGACAGCCGTCGGTCCCATCTGCTGCAGTGTAGGCACAGCCAGCGGTCGAAGGATCTCATCCCGGTATCGGAGGCCAGTCAGGTTACCCTGTACATGATACAAGGGTGTTCTGTGGTGAAGGCTGAAGGCCCCCCAGACCATTACAGAACCTCCACCAAAGGCCACCTTTTCTTGGACAGTGGTGTCAATAAAGCGTTGCCCTGGGCGCCTCCAGACCCTCAGTCGGCCGTCGTTGTGGTTCATGGTGAAGCGTGATTCATCACTGAACAGGACCTGGGACCATTGCTGACGTGTCCACCTCACGTGACGTCTGCAGAAGGCGCGGCGTGCTGCCCTATGGGCTGGAGTTAAGCGTGGCCGTACAGCTGGGCGACGAGAACGGAGGTTAAACCTCTGAAGGCGGTTCCGTATGGTCTGCTGGCTGATGATGTTAGTAGCCACCCTCAGCTGCCTTCGAATGATGCTGGAAGAGGCTGTTCTTGTCTGCAGGGCTTGTCGTTCAATGATACGATCTTCACGTGGGTTTGTCTTCTTCGGTCGACCAGATCTGCGTCTTTCATGGACCCTCCCAGTGGCTGTGAAGCGTTGAATCAGTCTGACAATGACCGAGATGGACACCTGAAGTCGCCTGGCCACTTCTCGCTTGGGAACACCATCTTGGAACCATGCAACAGCTCGTCCCCTCTCAAACTCGCTCAATTTTCGTCGTGGAGGCATTGTCAGATCAGGCCTACTACTGGTGGAATGTCTTCTTATAAAGCCAAGCAAGAGACAGCATCTCACACATAAACAGCAGTGCTTGCACGTGCATAATGGTTTTTCCATCTGGCTTGTGCAATGTGTTCAGGCAGAACGGTCCAAAACAAGGTCCTTTTTCGCAAGTTTCCGTTTGCGGCCAAGCTCAGTAGTAGAGAATCCCGTGCAATTTTCGCACTAACACAACATCGCCCACTTACAGCTGAACAAGAATTCATAACAATTTGGCTGGACTGAAAAATAAATAACAGTAGCGAACTGAGTTTATTACGCACCTGTTTTCTCATAGTGATCCTTAACTTTTTGTGCGTAGCTTAGGTGTATATATTGAGTATACGTTATAATGGTTATATGGGCTATAGAATATATCGATAGCACTGACCTTTTTGACTGGATGGCAGAGATTCCTAAGTGAAAAAAGGCACAGCAATGCGAACACGTTCTGGTCTCTTCCGGAAGCATACACGGTATGGTCGTCCTTACGCATGCGCATCTCACCTGTCCCGTAGTTTCGTAAACTACGTGAAATGGAACTACATTTAAGACACAACTTTGTCAGTCAGTCGTTAACCCTGTGACTTCCACACCATGTCCACCAGCATGCTGCATTGCCAACCATGCCAGCAAAGCAAAAACTTAACCCTTTAGATCCCTTACCCTATCCACCAGCTTCCTGCAGGAAGCTGGTGGATAGGGTGAGGGATTCAAACAGTGAAGTTTTTGCAGTTGATGGATAGGGTGTGGTAATCAAAGAGTTAAAGATAAGTCACAGCATGATGTGTGTATATATACTCCTAATCATAATTTAAGGGCCACTTCTTCCTTCCTCTCTAATTTTAAGTTGAAATAATTGACAATGTTTAGAATTGATTCTATGTTTTATTTCATCATTTCCACACCTGTTTTTGAAAAAGAAATTAGCACACTGACCCATTAGTGAACAGCACATGCATTTAAAGGAACATCCCCCCCTTTTCAAAAAACAAAGTGTCAGATTTGGCCAATCTGTTTTCAATATCGCGTGTGTCCGCCCCTAGCCTGGATGCATGCTTCACAGCGCCGATGCATCGACCCCACAAGGGTACGGAGTGTGTCCTGAGGGATGGCCGCCCACTCGATCTGCAGGATGTCGACCAGCCTGGCCAGGGTGCCCGTGGGGGGTGGTTGTCCCTGATGCGCCTCCCGAGCACATCCCAGAGGTGTTCAATTGGGTTCAGGTCAGGTGAGCACGCTGGCCAGGCCATATGGACGACTTCATGCTGCTCCAGGAAGTCGGTCACAAGGCGTGCTCGATGCGCAGGTGCATTGTTGTCCTGGAAGATGGCGCCTTGACCAAGGTCCACAAACGCAGGCAGTGCCACGGCCGCCAGAACCTCGTCCCGGTACCGGACCCCGTTCAGGATGCCGTCAATGGGGAGCAGGGGGGTCCGGGTACCACGGCTCATGCCACCCCACACCATCACCGACCCGCCGCCGTACCGGTTATGCTCTTGGACAGTGGCGTCAGCGAACCTCTCCCCTTGACGTCGCCACACCCGAGCCCGGCCATCGTTAAAGGTCAGGGTGAACCTGGACTCATCCGAAAACAAGACCCGGGCCCACTGTTGCCTTGTCCAGGTCACGTGCTCCCTGGCCCAGGTCATGCGGCGCACTCTGTTGACCGGTGACAGCACGGGTCGGACGGCCGGTCTCCGTGACCTCAAGTTTGCCTCATGTAGCCGTCTTCTCACCGTGCTGCAGCTGATGTTAGCACCTGTTGCGTCCCTCAGCTGACCCCTCAAGGTCACCGCAGTGGATGCCCTTTCCCTCAGGACGGAGAGGGCAAGGTAGCGGTCTTGCTGTCTTGTCGTTACTCTGGGTCGACCCGTGTGTCGCCTTTCCTGGACTGCTCCAGTCTCATTGAAGCGCTCCAGCAGTCTCTGGATTGTGGAATGCGACACTTCAAGCCGTCTAGCAACTTCCCGCTGCGCTAGGCCTTCATCAAGCAGAGCGAGGGCTCTCCCCCGCTGCTCATCCGTCATCCGTCGTCTTGCAAGCATGGTTAAAACGAACCAAGAACGGGTCCTTTTTATCCTCGTCTGCGGGCAACTTTGGCTGGAGTAGTGTTCAAAAAGGGCTTGCCTTGCACGTGCAAAGCGAATTTTGTCGCTACCTTGCCTGCGTCGTCAGAGAGACCCTGCTGAAGATTCGACAATTTCGTGTGGAAATTGTCTTCCTTGGGCCGCCCATTGCAAATCGGCAAATCCCCAAACACGTGCCAAAAGGAAACTGCAATGTTGTCTGAGCTCTTATCCATTCAGTTACGGCAACGAATTGGAGAAAAGAGTAAGAGAAAATAGGTTATTTCTCCTTTCAAAAATTGACTCAAAAACGTTCCTGGCCCTTCAATAATGACGTGTAGTATATATTGAGTTCATTCCCAGCCCCAAAACATTAACCCTTTGACTCCTGCCCCCTATCTACCAACGGCAAAGACTTTTAATCCTTTCGACTCCCTCATCCAATCCACCAGCTTCCAGAGTGAGGGAGTCAAAGGGTTAAGGTTTTGCTTTACTGGCGTGGTTGACAATGCAGGATGCTGGTGGACAGGGTGTGGGAGTCAAAGGGTTAAAATGAGGGCCCGCTCTCTGCCCGTTTTCATGTTTCCGTTACCCTGGTGATGTCAGCGTCGTGTTTCATGGGTCCCTCCTCCCCTCTTTCCCCATTTCAATTGATCTGGTTCAATTTTTTACGTCGGCACGCGCCTCTGCTGATACGGCCGACGGGAGATAACCATTCCTTGGGAAGTGGAGGAAGGGGGAGTTGTCTAATTGTTACAGAAGTCTGTTTATGTGTGACTGACAGAAATAGAATGAAAGTAGATTGTGTGTAGGCCTGTGTAGGTGCGTGTTCTATATGTTTTCCCCAACCACACACAACCTTCCACTCAGTCACTTCAACAACCTCTGTAAACAAATTAGTATATTTAAATATTTATAATTAATCAAATAGCAGTTCAATTTTCATCCAACTGGATCAACAAACACAAGACAGAAATAAATGTTCATTGACCACTGTTCAATAGAAAGTAATCGATTCAGGTTTCCGTCCCAAACAGTCCTTTCAAAGGAATTCTTTCACTGCATCAGCACTTCAGTCAGTCTGTTTCACAGCATCGAAATCATTGTTCAGAATTCAGTTCATCACTCTATATAAATACAGTTACCACACAATCCTGGGGAGCAAGACGAAACAGAGGCGTCAGTAACCGGACACGCCCACAGCAGGTATTCAGCAGAGTCCTAACAGCTTAGGACCAGGGACTGGATCAGGCATCCATCCCTCAAAACAGCAGGTATTCAGCAGAGTCCTAACAGCTTAGGACCAGGGACTGGATCAGGCATCCACCCCCAAACCAAAGTCACGTACGTATGTGGCTCCCTCGTGAGCTAATCAGACCAGACAAGCTCCCCACGTCAGAAGCTGTAGATAGGAAAGAATTTGCTAAGTACTTCCATCAACAAAATTGTCAATAAAATGTATCGGGTCAATGGCCACACCATATTTTTTTTTATATTATATGATTGACAGACGTTTATCCCAAAATAATATTGTTTGCCTTTTAAAAGCTCGCAGGCAAATTACATTCACAATGCTATACAGCAAATATTCTACACTAACTTCAATTTCAAAAAAAATGACCACTAACTTAGCTTCATATTCATTTAACAAAACATCTTACAATAAAGAATTTAACACAAAATTCGCCATTCATTTTCAAAAGTCCAAACTCTCAATACATATAATTATCCATAAAGTTCACACTGACTGCACATCATTTAAAGATCGAAACCACAAAACAGTAATTCATAAAACAGTAAATCAAGAACTACAACTCAATACAACTCTTGACTGCCAAAATAATTCACTTCACTTTTACACAACGACGTTTCTTCACCTCAAAAGCTTGCAACAAATTGTTTCCCTTATCTATCATTCATCCATAAATCCTGACTTTCTTATAACTTGTTTCACAACAGGCCAATTCAACTAGCTCCTTCATAATCTCTACTTGTCTCAATTTTTGGTAAATATATAAAAAAATCAAAAGATTCACCAACCTGCTAACATAGCAGCTTAAGACAAACAGATTTAGTTCTCTTCAGGCGGAAGGAAATGCGACCGCTCCACCTGGAAATCTCTGTAGAACTGACTTTTAGTTCACAGATTTTCGACACACACACAACGCTACACGAATTCCACGCTCCACGCTCCGCGCACTCCACGCTTTTACTTCACAGCCAATCAGAATAAAGACACCAAAAACAACACTGGGTGCTCCAGTCCACAAAACCAAAAATGAGCCAAAACTCTATACAAAAGTGAAAATGTAAAAACAGCACTATGAAAGTATATAAAACACATCCGTCACACTAATCCTATACCGACACCATCATAACAAAGATGATGTTAAGACGAGACAGTGACAAGGTCTGTTTCTTATATAGTGCATCCCGGGATTTGAACCTATAACCATAAGCAAGACTTCTTTTTCTTAGCCTTATATGATTTTATGCGGGCTCAGAGGCCTGTCAGATAACTCCTGGCAGATTTGGATGGATCAGACCGCAAAGGAATTGTCCGAGGACACCAGTCGCCGTGGTGTAATGGTCAACGCAATGGACTACCGACTGGAAGGTTGTAGGTTCGAATCTCCATCAGTCCCTTCAAAAATCATTCTGGGATTTTTTGGCTCTAACCGGCTCCTACCCGGAGTTGGGCATACTATGGGCTCTTTGGGACCACACAGTCGAGTCTCATCCACTACACGGATGCATCATTGAGGGTGTTGCTCAAATCTTCTGACCAATACCGCATGTCTGTATCTCTTAGGCCTGGTTGACACCAGGATATATTATGATAGTAAGTGTAGAGTACAGCACTGTCACGCAGTCTCAATCCTAGATGGAGCTCCATGGCATCATGATTATCATCCTCATCGGTATTATTATCATTATCACCATCATCATCATCATCATCATGGTGTGCCCTGCCACACGCATTGGCGATCATGGCCTTCAATATGTATCTATCACTTGTTGCCACAAGCACATCTTCCAGCCTCTCTGTCCTCAGCCACCCTGCAAGTTCGTCCAATATTTTCTCCCTGGGTCTACCTGATGCTCTCCTTCCCTCCAGCTTTCCTGTTGTGACCAGGTGCTCCAATTCCCCTTTCCTCATAAAATGGCCTATAAATGTTGCCTGTCTTTTCCTAATCTTCCTTATCAATGATCTTGTGTCTTGTGTCTGCCTCCATCAAGACTGTCTCGTTTGTTTTCTTTGCTGTCCATGGAACTCTCAACATTCCTCTTAGGAACCACATCACGGCTGCCTCAATCTTGTTCTGGCTTTGCGTGTTGACTGTCCACGCATCACAACCATATAACAGTATCGGTTCTATACAACATTCAAGAACTCTCTTCCAGATGTTAATTTATAGGTATTTGTTGGTAAGAATGCTTTTCATCTTCTTCAATACTGTTTTGGCTTGGCCGATTCTGCTGGCTATTTCTGATGTAGCCTACATTTGCCGTCTGGTGAGATGACCGTTCCCATCATCATCACACTGTAAAATGTGTGCCAGCTTCTGTGGCCATTAAGGTGGCGTAGAAAATGGGACGGAAAAAAAAAGGTGAGCATAAAGGTAACCTCGCTAAGTGTGATGATCCTAAAAAAAGAAAAAAAAAAAAAAAAAAGAAATCGTCCGAGGACGATGAATGATTCATACATACACACCCATATTGACATAGCATGATGGCCGACAACAACAGCTACAACAACAGCAACAACAACAACAACAACAACAACAGCATAAATCCGTGCTCGTCCTTCTTGACTTCTCAAAGGAGTACGACACCGTCTGGCACCAGCGCCTTCTTCATACCCTCCTCGACAAAGGTGTTCCCGACAGCTATGTTCAATGGCTGAATGATTTCCTACGCAGTCATCAGGCCAAGGTCCGCTTCAACGGGGTCCTCAGTAAGAGCAGGAAGATGAGCCAAGGCCTTCTTCAAGGATCTGTACTCGCCCCCATTCTCTTCCTCTTCTACACAGACGAACTGGCAAAGCTTCTACCAGATGATTTGACGATTTCATTGCACGCCGATGATGTATAGATCTATCTTCGTCACCAAAACTTGAGGATTCGGAGCATCTCGCGCAGAGCGTGGTGGATACAGTCGTGGACTGGAGCAGGTGGTGGAAGCTCAACCTCAATGGTTCGAAAAGTGAGGCTACGTTCTTCTCAAGGTCACCACTCGACGCGGGATGGACGCTGAACATCACCATCAATAACGCAGCCATAAGGTACGAACCCCACGCCAGGCTCCTGGGAGTCACCCTTGACAGACAGCGCACGTTCAGCAAACAAGTCGAGACTCTGACTGCCAAGGCAATGGGTAAAATGAGGATGCTCGGCGTAGTCGCACATTCTGACTGGGGCTGGAGAAAAGAGGACCACAGGAAGGTCTACCTCGCCCACACACACAGTGTCCTCAATTTCGCTAATAGCAGTTGGCAACCCTGGCTCTCCGACACCCAGATTAATCATCTGGAGGTTGTCCAGAATAAATGCTTGAGAATGATCAGCGACAAAGGCAAGCCATCACCACTGGAAGCGCTGCATGCCGAAACGGGAATACCTAGCATCAGGTCTACCATCAATGCCAACTTCCTCCGATCTAAGGAAAAGGCACTACGCCTTCCCCATGACCATCCTAGATACCTTGCGGCAATAGACCACACAGTACAGCGCCTAAAGCGCTGGGGTTGGAGAAAGAGAGCCGACGAACTCACGAACAGCAGTCCCCAGTTGTTCGCCCATGAGAGGAGGCCTCTTACTTACTTCGACACCAGACCGTGGGAAAAAGGAGTGGAATCGAGCATGATCTTCCCACAGCTCGCTGGAATAAGTGGAAGGGATGACACTTGCGAAGTGAAACTGAGTGCCGCAATGGATCGCGCAAGAGAACTGGCCGCGCGCTATGATGTATACACGGACGGCTCGGCGAGCGCGGGAACAACAGATGGTGGCGCTGGGGTCGTCATCACAACAGAAGACCCAACATCTCCGGTGGTTGTACACACGCTCAAGGAGAGTGGAGCCAAGTACACATGCTCCTACGAAGAGAAGAAGAGGCGAGAGCCCTCGAAATCGCGACTGATTGGGCTGTAGAAGAATGCGGCGAGACCGACTCGGTCGTGGTGTTCACTGATAGTCGCTGTGCCTGGCTCTCCTTGGCACCTCCCCCTCCCTCGACAGTCGACGCCTTCGTCTCAGAAATCTCCGTTTCCGATTGACGATACAGTGGATTCTGGGTAACAGCAATATCCCCGGGAATGATCTGGCTGATGAAGGCGCAAAACAGGCAACAACCACCCCGGGCCCAGGGCGACTCATCTCGTATAGCAGCGCTTGTGCCCAAATAAAAAGAATCACAAAAGACCCCCGATCAAGCATGAGAGAACAAAGGAGGTATACGGGGCATACTCCATGCATAGACAGGTGGAAACAGGATCCTGCAGCGACCAGGGCTCGGGTCTATGAACAGAGCATAAGGAGGACTTACCTTGTGCAGTGCATATAATATTTATATGCCCTCCTCGTGTACATAACAAAGTCCGGGTACATAAGGCTAAGTACTCTGCGATCTATGAAGGGGACATAAAGGTGTAACTAACTGTGCAGTGCACAAAGGCTTCGAAGCCTTTTTGCTCGCAGTAACTTCCCCTGTTGATATGGCGACGGAAAAGTGACATCGTTCTGCTAAATAATCGGGAAAGTTGATCATAATCCTTCTCCAAGAAGTAACGACACTTTTAAAGTGCTGACGTCGTCTCTGTCATCTACAGTGACGTCAAAAAATAAAAAAGCGTTCTGCAGATTAATGCTGAGGAGTACGCACCCTTCCAGGTCGCAAAAAGAACGAGATACAGTGGAAACCATTTATAACAGGACCGGTTATAACAGGAATCGGGATATAACAGGGCTTTTTTCAATCCCCATTTTTTCTTCCTCTTTGTCTCTATTAAAACTTATCGGCAATAACAGGGAGACAAGAGGGCTCGATCGGTTATAGCAGGGATGCCGAAACGGGCTCTGCAGCAGAAAGGCCTAGGCCTAGACTCAGCACGCCACGCAGTAGGCCTAGATCTAGATCTAGGCTAGCCTTGGTATACTGTGTACTGTACACTGAAAGAACGCTTCGCAATGCGAGCGTGATGCGCGCGCAAACGTGTAGGCCTGAGGCCACTGAGTCAGTGACTGACTGCGCCATCATTCAGTTTGTAAGCTTACTGCACACTTACACCAGGCCAGATCTAGGCCTAGATCTACTGTTTATCTTTCTATTTTCTTAGCTTTCTTGCTGATTCTGATTCTCATTGCTATTGCTCATAATGGCCACCGCTGACAACAAACGTAAAAGAAAATGCCTTTCAATTGAGAAGAAATATGAGATCATCCAGGTTGTCGAGAAAAAGCAAGCATCGCTCGCAGAGATTTGCCATCAGTTCGAAATTCCACAGGGATAGTTGATCAGTCCTTATTTCCCTTGATATCTGATATAACAGGGATCTGATATAACAGGGATTTTGATTTGGTCCCATCATCCCTGTTATATCAGGTTTCCACTGTATAGAAGTGCCAAAAATAGCGATGCCTAAGACAGTAAGCAACAGATTTCAAGAAGCCCAAGACTGGAAGAGGGCCGCCAGATTCGAATGCATGGTATCACGATACCATCTTGAAACGCATTGGAGCTGAGTCTGCTGTCTTGAAAGGTGTTAGAACTCAAGGTGAGTATAAATATTTTGTAGGTCAACAGTATTTGTTTGCTTTTTGACACGTGTGTGAACAATGTAGTAGTGGTATGGGCTATTGTCAGCTATGAAGCCTTGTTATGCTTCTTCTTAGTATGAAACTAGTACACTGCGTCTGATTACACTCAGTTTACATACAATTTCACGAAAATGCCAATATTTCAGTGTGTGAAAGTAAGTTTCAGCAACCAGCAGATGTGTGGTGTGTGTGTGTGTGTGTGTGTGTGTGTGTGTGTGTGTGTGTGTGTGTGTGTGTGTGTGTGTGTGTGTGTGTGTGTGTGTGTGTGTGTGTGTGTGTGTTGCACTTTTGTAGCACTAAAGTTGCTGAGTATAACCAGATTTTGAATGCTTCTATAATAGTTTCAGTCATGGTGTTGTGTTGTGACTGTTTAATAATAATAATTAAAATTATAAGAATTATAATAACAGGTGTGACCTAATATGGTAGTTGTTATATATTGTTAGTAGTTGTAGTAGTATCATTACTATTGTCGTTTTTGTCATTGTTGTTTTTAATATTTGGGGAATTTATTTTCAGTTCTCATCAGGTATGTCTTTCATCAAAAGATCAGTGTTGTTAAATATCTAACAATGATCAGTATTTTTGTTGGATTCTAAAAACATTCGTGTATCTGAATTGAATTGTGTAAATTCTGTGTAGAGATGTCAAGTCCAGTCTGTTTGGTGCTGCCCATGTTGTTGCCTGAACATGGCAGATTAGAGATTTGGTAAGAACAATGTGTTGTGGTCTTATTTTCATAGGTTAATTGCTGTATGTTTTAGTCTGCTAGACTTATGCAACTGTTTATTTATTATGTTTCATTCATTGATTAGTGAATCTTGATGTCAGCTTTCATATCTAATTGAATCTGAACAATGTAATCATATGTGTCACATAGCCGACTTAAGTTAATATCACTTGGGTTAGCATTACAGAGTTTCCCATGCCTTGTGAAATGGTCACAGAACAAATATTTGTCACTTTGGCTTATACTGTTAACTGCAGCTGTAACGCGCGCGCGCGCGCGCGCGCACACACACACACACACACACACACACACACACACACACACACACACACACACACACACACACACCATCTGAGCACTCCATCATCCTGTCTTAATTAACAGATAATTTATAAATGGCTTTTAGTTTTACACACCATCTGAGCACTCCATCATCCTGTCTTAATTAACAGATAATTCATAAATGGCTTTTAGTTTTGTGAAACAATGTTCTAAAGGTGAAAATGCTACATAAATGTATTGTTTCTTTTATTTGTGCACCTGGTTTTCCTCTGCTACCCTCGGATGAACTTGTCGTTGAATATTGAAGATATGGAAATATCTGCTTTGCTGTGTTTGTAAGATTCCTCTCTTTCCTGCCAGTTTCTCCTTTGTAGATATACAGAATAGGTGATGGGAGTATGAGAAAAGTGTTGTATGCTAGGGAAGACCAGTGTGTGTGTGTGTGTGTGTGTGTGTGTGTGTGTGTGTGTGTGTGTGTGTGTGTGTGTGTGTGTGTGTGTGTGTGTGTGTGTGTGTGTGTATGTGTGTGTGTGTGTGTGTGTGTAGGTGTTTAGGTAGGTAGATAGTTAATTCATATATTGCAATACTAGGGCCTTTTTTTTTTTTTTTTACAACCAGAAACAAAGAAGAACACAAGCTGTGAAAATCATTCATACCATTATCATTGGTGTAGATATGTTCTCTTTAATGTTATATATGTACATAGTGTGTGGATGTGTGGGTATTGGAGGTGACTTGCCCGATCACTTTTTTTAGTATTTTCATTTGTTTGTTTGTTTGTTTTTTTCTTTTTTTCTTTTACTCTCTCCTTTGTTTGAGTGTGTGTGTGTGCACTTCTGAGATATTTTGCCTCCCCCTTACCCGATACATTTTTTTAATTAAGACCGATATGTGATAAAAAATGTGAATTGTAGGACGATGCTTTAGAAACAATATTCAAAAATGCATAGGTCATGCTGAAAGTAACTCTTTGTGTTTGTGTTCTCTTGAAATTGTTAACACAGATATGGTAGTATTATCATTGTGGTACCGTCTGTGTTTTGTTTTGAAAACAGTAAATACTCTAATTACAAGTCAGTGTTCAATCCACTATGCCAAGAATGGGTCACAACACACTAAAGGTAGTCTTGCACAGAGTTCATATTTTATTCTCTTTCTTGTAGCACTTGCTCAAGCCAAACAAAAATAACTTTTACAAAGAACTCAGTCCATCTTTATTTTGTCATGAATGTCACATCACAAACATTTCAGTAACAGCTGAGTATGAGTTTGTAAAACAAAAAGCAAAACAAAAAGCAAAACAAAACAAACATTAAAATCCATGCTTTTCAGTGATTTTAGTGCAGGCATGGACCTGTGTCTACCTACTAAAAATACACACAAAAACAGTTATCAATTGTTCTTTTACACACACACACACACACACACACACACACACACACACACACACACACACACCACACAACACACACACACACACACACACACACACACACACACACAATTGTTCTGTTTACAAGTGCAAGGGACATCAGTTTCTGCTTCTTAATCCCATTGTTTGAAATATGTAGGCCTATTTATCACTGTGTTCTTGAACAGTAATAGCTGTATTGCTCCTGTTGTCTTCCCCCTCACCCCAACCCCACTCCCTATTAAATGTGAGTTTGTGTTTCAGATGGAAAAAAAATATAACAAATGTTCATGGAGTAAACACAAGACAAAAGTGCTTCAGCATGTGTTGTATTGTGGTGTGTGTGTTGTGTGTGTGTGTGTGTGTGTGTGTGTGTGTGTGTGTGTGTGTGTGTGTGTGTGTGTGTGTGTGTGTGTGTGTGTGTGGTGTGTTAGGGTATGTAGGCCTATTTATTATTTTTTTCATTTAATTTTCAGATTTCATTTACTATTGTTTAATTCATTTTTTATATTTTACCACATTTTCTTGTTTCTTTAATGTTTTTATATTTCATCAGATATGTTTTGCAGATGACATACTGGAGCTGCAACGACACATAAGCATCAAGAGGTCACCATATGGTTCCAGAGCATATTCCCAAACACAAGCATACACACCAGTGATGACAGCCTTCCAGCTATTTAAAAGAGAGAGAGAGAGAGAGAGAGGAGAGAGAGAGAGAGAGAGAGAGAGAGAGAGAGAGAGAGAGAGAGAAGAGAGAGAGAGATGCAGTTTGACTGTTTGCATTTTCTGTTCTTTTTAGTAGAGGAAGAAAAAGGATGACTTGGGCAAGAAAGAAGTGATTCACAGTGTTTGTATTAATGAAGTAAAAATCGTAATATTTATTAACTTGCTACTTGTCAGCTGTAGTACTCTGTATCTTGATCATATCTGAAATAAAAGTTTGTTAGGTATATACAACAATAGTGCCAATATATGTTTGTGTACTCTACATCATGATCATACTTGAAATAAAAGTTTGTTACGGTATATACATCAATATATGTTTGTGTACTCTATATATTGCTCATACTTGAATTAAAAGTTTGTTATGGTAAGTACAACAACATATGTTTGTATACTCTATATCTTGTCATACTTGAAATAAAAGTTTTGTTATGTAAGTACAAATACAATTTGTTTGTGTATCTATATCTTGCTCATACTTGAAATAAAAGTTTGTTATGGTAAGTACAAAACATATGTTTGTGTACTCTATATCTTGATCATACTTGAAATAAAAGTTTGTTATGGTAAGTACAACAACATATGTTTGTGTACTCTATATCTTGTTCATACTTGAAATAAAAGTTTTTTATATGATATATACATGAATAGTGTCAATTTATTTTTGTACAGATGTAACTGTTTGGACAAGCATGAAGAACCAATTACAGTATATTGCTGTTACAAAGTACATTCCATGCATTGATGAAAACAAATGACAAACACACCATGTATGTATGGTAAATAATAAATTATAATAGATGCATTGCCTGTTTTTGGCTTTGTTTATAATTGGGGGGTGGCTTTGAAAATTATAGTCTGTGGTCCTTTTGGAGGTGCAAAGTTTATTACTGTGTAACCTATTTGTGTAAAGTTACAGCCAGTTAAGGTCATTATACACAAGTCATCCTATTTTTAGTGAGAAGATTTGGAATTTACAACAGCACCAAAGTACACTCTTGCAATTCAATCTCGCATGAACTGTTCACTGACTATCTGCATTTCCATTAGCTGCCACAGCTGCTTTAGCATCATCTTCCATACCATGGCCAGTCTGGGACAGGCACTCTGTTGTGGATAGCAATGGCATGTAGCATGATGCAGGCCTTGATAATCTGGCAAACTGTTGTTACTGGAGAGTATCTGAAAATACAAGAAACATGCACACAGTAATTAATCTTGAGGAAAAAAGAACAAGGAAAAGCAAACAGAGGGAAATAGAATGACAAGAAATACAAAAATTCAAGTTCCCTTGGCTTTCTTTTTTTTTTTTCTTTGTTCCTCCTCTGAGTCATCATCCATACTTTGTTTCATGTGGAAATTTGTTCAAATGTTTTCAGTAGCTCTTGTTGAGAACATTTAGACTGACATGGTGACACAATTGTATATCTGTCACACACACACACACACACACACACACACACACACACACACACACACACACACACAACACACACACACACACACACACCACACACACAGAGAGAGAGAGAGAGAGGAGGATTGTAACACATAAATGAATTTATTTATTTAATTATTCATCAATTTGTTGGAGTTAACTCTCTCACCATCTCAGTCTATCCATCAGTTTCATACTGGTAGCAGGTGGATAGACTGAAGGTTGATAAAAGGTTAAGAATGTAATCAGTGTTAGAGGCACACCATTAAACAGACAACCACACACACATACACAAATATGTGCCCAGTCTCAGTCTCAAACACACAAAGTATATATATGTACTAACACATGCAGACATACAGCTTTACTGTCATACCACTGGACTTTTTGTTGTCATGAGAATACAAATCAAATCAAATCATGTGGCTTTAAGCCCTGTGGACCACAAAGGGCCACATGTGGGCTCATGCAAATGCAAGAATAACAAGAAAAAAAAAGCATTACACTCTGGCACAAACAATGGAAACATCCAATTCATCTTCATTCTCTCTCTCTCTCTCACTACACACAACAAGAGAGAGAGAGAGAGAGAGAGAGAGAGAGAGAGAGAGAGAGAGAGAGAGAGAGAGAGAGAGAGAGAAACTAATACACACAATCACAAACCATGTTTCTGCTGTTTGACGTCATGTAAGAATGATGTAAATTTATGTTTTACGTATCTAAAACCAAACTCAGTCAGCTTTAAAAAAGTTACTGAACCAAAGTGCTTCTCGCTTCCATAGGTTGTTTTGGGGGCGTTTAGATCCGTTTAACTGTGTTTACTTTCTTCTCTTTTTAGACACGTGGGCCATATGTACTAAAACTGCCATAGTACTTGTTCTATTCCTTTCGTAAAGTTTAGTCTGACTACAATAAGTGTTTTTGTTGACTAGCGATAAGAATTGTGTTACAAGAAGCCCTAACAATAGTGTTATCATCTCCCCTGACAAACTAAGCCCCAGAGACGAGGAGGAGAGGAGAGGGATTTCTCTTATGATAGTATATAAAGTAACATCCTCTAGTTATAACAAGTGTTGCAATCAACAGGGTACAGTCCATTCAAGTGCAGTGTTTATAACACAGACACTTTATTAACAATTGTAATACAAGTTATTAACTTACCTCAGTTCGGCACACACGCAGTACCGCCTTCTCTTCCTCCCTCCAGTCGTGGTGAAAACTCGTCAATAATTTCCAACAGTCCGTGTTGACGATAACGAAAATGTTGTCGTGCATGTTCAGTAGGTTTTTCAGTCACGAAATATTCGCGCAATTGAATCCTGTGAACGACGTGTCCGAAGCGATCTGCCACATTGTTTTGATTTCTAGCTTCGTGGCGGAAACGACGTTAGCCTATGGCGTGTGCAAGATTGGCTAAGTCTCCCCCTGAGGAGACATAAATTACGCACCCCTAAAGAGTGCGCAAAGGGGACTTAGGTCTTAGGCACTTTTCCTAGCCCGCAATATTTTTCCATTGTCGAGGACATAAAGTTGTGCAGTGCATAAATCGCTAAGTCCTCCTTATGCTCTGTTTATAGATCCGGGGCCTGGTGTTGTCAGTATAGGATTAGATAGGTCCCCCTTCCCAAACTTCCCTGGGATGGATATCCCCGTCGGCAATATCACATGAGGTGGGTGCCGACGTAAATAATGAACCAAATCAAAAAGTACTCGTTTGATCAATAAAAGCTACCAAAAGGACCCCGAGTTTACAGTGGTTAATATCGCAAACTGCATCAGTTTTTGTGATGCATCAATTTTACAAGGCATGCTGAAATAACTTTTAAAATCTAGCACGCAACTGGCAATTTTAATTACACTCAATTGTAAACATGTCAAACATCAGCTAAACTGGCCAAGAACCGATGTGGCGACATCAGACTTGAAGAGCAATAAAATGTTTTGCACTGTCAGTCCTGTTCGTGTTTATCCGTCCTGTCTGCCAGTTTTTGGTTCTGAAGTTGGTTTGTTATATTTGTTTGTTTTGTAGATTTTAAAGTCCTACCACTCTCGGAATATACGACGACTAGCTATAAAAATTGCTCAAAGAAGCCTTAAACATTTTAGTCGCATTGTGAGAAACCGATGCCTTTGTCCGGCTCTCTGAATTTAATGCTGTTGATTTGCTATGGCACGCATTGTCAAATTATGTTCTTTTGGAAACAAAGCGCACGGTCATACTTTCAAACAATCAAATCTGAGTGGCTGTTATCACATACAAAATCAACACTTGATATGTGTTGGAAAATAAATTTGACAGAGAAAGAATAAAGATAATAATAGCACTCCTCCATATGCATTAATCTATTAGATACTAACCATTATACTTTAACTGGACAATAAAATCTATGAAATAAAATAATAAGTAGGCCTAATTCAAATCGACACATGTTTTCGCATCGGAACATTTCGGCGATTTAATGTAGTCATTGTCCTCCCGTGACATATCTATCAAAGACGCTATAAATAGAACCTATCTAGCTAACTAGACAAAGAGAGAGATACACACAGGTGTCTGTGTGTGTATGTGTGTGTGTGCGTGTGAGTGTGAGTGTGTGTGGTGTGGTGTGTGTGTGTGTGTGTGTGTGTGTGTGTAGGTGTGTATGTGTGTGACTATGTGTGAGTGTGTGATTGTGTGTGTGTGTGTAGGTGTGTGACCGTGTGTTTGTATGTGTGTGTGTATGTGTGTGTGTGTGTGTGTGAGTGTGGTGTGTGTGTGTGTGTGTGTGTGGTGTGTGTGAGTGTGTGTGTGTGACCGTGTGTGTGTGTGTGTGTGTGACCGTGTGTGTGTGTGTAGTGTGTGTTGTGTGTGTGTGTGTGTGTGTGTGTTGTAAGCTTTTAGCACCTAGAGGCTCTCTCGGGCTCAAGTGGTAAACATCCAAGACCCCACCTTCCAATACGTGCGAACAACAGTCTCCTCAAAGGCTACTCGGCCAGTGTTGAGCTTTTAAGCCAGCCAGCTTTTCGCCTGTGCCCACGTGGACCTCGGCAGAGAACACTGGTTAACTTGGTCAGTGGCGTTTTTGTTTTTGCTGCCTTGTTTCCCTTGAGGTGGTTAAGTGTTGTCGATTCCCCTCTCTCCCGTCCCTTCCCCTCCCTACCCTGGAAGGGTCCACCTCATTTTCTTTCTCCTCCCCCTTCCCCGGCAAAAGCTCCCTGGGATGGGTTTTGTTGTACAGTCCCTAATCGTTATCACGCTGGGACGTTAATTAATACCACTGAAGAAGTTTTGTTGTGACAACTCCCTCATTCTGTCAACCGCTCAAAGAAGATAGACAGAAAGAAGGGAAAGAGAGAAAGAGTGAAAGGAAAAGCACGACGGTGGCGATGACAACAGAAGGAAACAAAGAAAGAAAGAGAAAGAGAGAGAGACAGAGACAGACAGAGAGAGAGAAAGATACAGACAAAGAGAGAGACAGAGACAGAGAGAAGATAGATAGATAGATAGACAGACAGACAGACAGATAGATAGATAGATAGATAGATAGACAGACAGAAGATAGATAGATAGATAGATAGATAGATAGATAGATAGATAGACAGTCCGACAAACAGACAGTCCGACAGACAGACAGTCCGACAGACAGACAGAGTGAAGTTGAGAGAGAAAGAGAGAGTGAGACTCAGGGAGAGAGAGGGAGAGAGAGAGACAGTCAGAGAGAGAGAGAGAGAAAGGGGAGACATAGAGATAGAGAGAGAGACAGACAGAGACAGAGAAAGACAGAGAGACAGGCAGATAGACAGAAAGACAGACAAACAGACAGTCAGTGAGACAAACAGCACATATCTTTAAAAAAAAAAAAGAAAAACGAACAAAGAAAAAGAGAGTGCATGTGTGAGTTTGATCGTGTTTGTGGGCGAGTCACACACTCTGTGTGTGTGTGTGTGTGTGTGTGTGTGTGTGTGTGTGTGTGTGTGTGTGTGAAGAGAGAGACAGAGACAGAGACAGAGAGACAGGAATGTCAACAGGCCGCAAGTGCTATCAAATCATACAAATCCAGACAATATAACTCACCCCCCTCACCACCACATTCCAGCCTCCTTCAACCCACCCCCAGACCTCTTTCTCACGAGTGCACTCACACTCACACACATATACTAAAAACTGAACAAAAAGGAGTGTCCACCCGGGTAGAATGATTACGAAAACGAGAGCAGCGACTGTTCCATCTTCTCTCTCTCTCTCTCTCTCTCTCTCTCTCTGTCTCTGTCTCACAAACCACAACAACACACCCCTCAGACTTCCGGGCGCCTTCAAGTACGTAACCCATGAATAGCCGTTGATGACTTTGAGCCTAAAATGTGTGCGACAGTGTTATTGGCGAGTAAGCCTACCAGGTGTGAGATCACGAAAGTTGAAACCTCGACAGATTCTCACATCCTTCATTCACAATCGCCCTATCCCCCCCCCCTCCTCCCCCCCAACCAACAAAACCTGTTCTGTTGTTTGTGGACAGTGAAAAGGTGTGGATCGATGACACTGTAAAGTGTAGAAGCAATATAAACTCAGTCACTCCTCCCTTTCGATGATCAGCGGGCCTCTGTAGCTCAGTTGGTTTGAGCGTCGGATTCACATGCTAATGGTTGTGGGTTCGAATCCCGGGGTGCGCTACATTAAATCTGGCCTTCTCACTGTCCCATCTTAGCATCATTGTTGTTCTGGTGGTGTCAGTATAGGATTAGATAAGTCCCCCATTGCCCCCATTTTCCTGGGATGGTTATCCCCGTCGGCCATATCACCTGAGGTGGGTGCTGACGTAAAACTGAATCAAATCAATCAAAAAACCCTTTCGATGAACATTGCGCATAAAGTGTGACAGGAGTGTAAAAAGGAAAACGGAAAACGAACTGGAAATGGAAAAGGACTACGAGAAAGAACAAGCACTTGGAATGTGTGTGGAATCAGAGACAAGGAACCAGAAATCATTGACTTCATGAAAAAATGGAGAATAACAGTGATGGGAATTTCAGACTGTAGGCTAAAGGGTACGGGGACCAAACAGATTCACGAGGATTATGTACTGACCTGGAGTGGTGTGGACATGACAACAAGGGCAACACACGGCGTGGGCTTTTTCTTACACCCAGACACGGCAAAGAATTTGTTGGAAACAGAGTTTATCTCAGAGAGACTAATAAAAAATCCGAGTAAGAGGAGAACGGGAGACCACAACCTTCATCCAGGCTTACGCACCTTGTAATGACTCTTACACTGAAGAACAGAAGGAGGAATTCTTTGAGAAGATGGCAGACACCATCAACACAGTCCCAGACACAGAACAACTCATTGTCATGGGAGACTTCAATGGGAGAGTGGGCAAAAGAAGAGCACCTTGGGAACAGCACTTGGGCCCACACAGTGACACCAATACAGAGTGCAACTACAACGGGGAACAACTTCTAGCACTCTGTGCAGAGCATGGGCTGTGGATTGCAAACACCTTTTTCGAACACAGACACAGCCAGAGACAAACTTGGTACAGGTGGAATGATCTGAATGTGTCATCTCAGATAGATTTCATTCTAACACGAATAGAAGAACGAAGCAGGGTCACAGACGCAAGAGCCATTCCAAATGCAGATCTGGACACTGACCACCGCCCTGTGATCTTGGTCTCTACGATGAAGAAAAGAAGAACACCGAGAACAAAGAGTAAAGCGTGCGACAGACAGATAAACCTAAGAAAACTCCAGAAGGAAGAGGTACAATGGGAGGTACAGACAGAAATCACAAAGAGGCTGGAAGAAGTAGACAGCACAGGCATGACAGCAGAAGAAGCATGGTCAGTCTTCAAGAACACACTGACAGACACACTTAGTAAAACCTGCGGCACAAAGACCGGAAAAGGGCAGGTAAAGCAGACAGCCTGGTGGAATGACACAGTAAAGGAGGCCATCAAGGAAAAGAAGAAGTTGTACAAGGTGTGGTGAAACCAAAGCTAGAGGAGGACTACGTGAAATATAGAGTGGCAAGAAGACACAGCAAGAGGACAGTCAGAATGGCCAAAGAACAATCATGGAAAACATATGGAGAGGAACTAAGCGAACTGTGCAAGCTCTCGACACGACATTTTTACAAAAGCGTCAAAGCAATGAGATTACGAGACGAGCCATACAGCCCAACAACAGTAGTCAATGACAGAGATGGAAACCCTATCAGTGATGAAGACAGCATCAAGAAGAGATGGCAAGAATATTTTAAGGAACTCCTCAACCCAAACAGACAGGGATACACACAGAGCCAGTTTCACCCTAGCTATCCAGAACACGAAGAGCCAAACATCCTGAGATCAGAGGTACAACAGGCGTTGAAGACCAGCCCAAAGAACAAAGCAGCAGGAATTGATGGCATTACAACCGAAGCTATCCTGGCATGTGGAGAAACAGGAACCACTTGGCTGACCACAATATTCCAGAAAGCATGGACAGAGAGGAAAGTCCCAGAAGACTGGCAGCGTGCAGTCGTGGTACCAATCTGGAAAAAGAAAGGCAGCAAGAAAGACTGCAGCACGTATCGAGGTATATCCCTTCTGAGCCACACGGGAAAGATGTATACAAAGATCCTTGAACAGCGCACAAGGTACAAGGTGGAACCTCTACTGAGTGAGGCGCAGATGGGTTTCAGAAAAGGAAGAGGATGCACTGACGCTATCTTCGCTCTCAGACAACTGAGCGAAAAGACTATCGAACACAATAAAGAACTGAACTTCGTGTTCGTGGATCAAGAAAAGGCCTTCGACAGAGTAAATAGAAACAAGTTGTGGAAAACGTTAGAAGAATATGACGTTAGGGGGCAACTTCTAGACAATATAAGAGCCATCTATACCAACAGCATGAGTGCAGTACGCACCCAAGATGGACTCACGGAATGGTTTGGGGTGACGTCGGGAGTGAGGCAGGGGTGTGTTCTATCACCACTGCTGTTCATTGTATATATGGACAAAATCACGAAGGAAGCAAATCCCAACCCTGAAGATCTGAACGAGATGCTGTTTGCAGATGATCAAAGCCTTGCACATGAAAAAGAAGGGGAACTCCAGGAGCACACGAACAACCTGAACACACAATGTGAGAACTTCGGCATGAAAATCAGTATCAGCAAAACCGAGACACTGAAAGTCAGTAGAACACCTGGCCGCCTCAACATCAACATCGAGGGGACAGCACTGAAACAAGTCAGCGAGTTCAAGTATCTTGGAAGTATCTTCACAGAAGATGGACGTCTCAACAGAGAGATCGAGACAAGAGTTCAAAAGGCCAACAGCGTCAGCTACCAGCTTGCCCCACTCCTAAGACACCCCAACATCCCCATCGAGACCAAAGCCAAACTCATCGAGTCCATATTTAGACCAACCTTGACCTACCAGTGTCAGACATGGACCCTTACCAAAAGTCTTGAAAGAAAGATCACCACCTGCGAGATGAGATGTCTAAGGAGAGCAGTCAACAAAACCAGACATGATAAGATCAAGAACATCAAGATCAGAGAAATGATTGGAACAACACCAATTCTCCACTACATCCAACAGCAGAGAACCAGGTGGTTCGGGCACCTGACACGCATGGCACCTCACCAGCTTGCCAGTAAAGCTTACAACACAAAGATGTCAGGGTACAAGGCAAGGGGTAGACCGAGGAAGACCTGGATCAAGGGTGTGAAAGAAACACTGAAGACCCACAACATCCCACTCAACCAGGCCTTCAAACTTGCCGCAGACAGAAAGCTCTTTCTCCCCTCGACGCCCAAGATGGTATAAGAGGACGGATAAAGTAAAGTAAAGTAAAGTTACGGACTTAAAACTGAAACTACCGTTTTGAACAACTTCCCTAGGTAGGACCTCAGGACCTGGCCACCTCATGGGTTTATGTGCAGGCTTAAGGCTTGAATCATGATCATCCTGCATCTTCTCCATCACATGGCACCTGTGACGGTACTGCGCTCGGAATTGATGGTTTCCGGCGCACTTGTGGTATAATCAGTGCATCTGATACCTAGCATCTTGCGAGAAATTGAAACTGTTTGATGTTTGTTCTTTGTTGTCTTACGTTTCCGCTTGGCCGAAAATTTGCGCCTGTCTTGTTTAGTTTATATAAAATGCGCGTTCTGGTTCTATTTTCATGTTTTACTGGTTCCTATCTTTTATTTATATTCGTTCCTGCGGGTTTTTGTTTGTTTGTTTGTTTGGTTGGTTGTTTTTTTTTTTTTCTTTATCTTTGCATGCGACTAAAAAGTCGCATTTCCGGCTTAGATCCATTGAAACAGATTTTCTCTAACTTTTCCAGGACAATGTCCTTATGGTCACGCGTTTTTCTGTGCACAAAGTGTGAAAAGCACTTGAGACTTCATCTTAGCATCTCATCCTACATTACTTTCGCCATTTAGACATACCCGGTCATGATTCGAAATATAGTGGAAGGGAGAGAACTCTATGTTCTAACCTGACAATCTAGACATATACATTTATATAAACTGACCGACCTAGCAACTTATCAAAGGAATGATTTTTGTGTGTGTGGCCTTTATTTTATTTTATTTTATTTTATTTTATTTTATTTCATTTTATTTTATTTTATTTTATTTTATTTCATTTATTTTATTTATTTTATTTTGTTTTGTTTTATTTTTTTTCATTTTATTTTTTTCACTTAGGCATTCTTTTCTCTCATGAGATAATGGTATCGCATTGGTCGATCAAGATTAGCACTGTTGAGAACAGGGTCTGGAATGATTCAGCAATCTGGTCCTTGCCTGACAGTCTCTTCCACAGGTATTGTTCTTTATCCTGCATTAAAAACATCATCCTCTGTTTTTAGGAAAACTACCGTTCATGATTCGAAACACCGGAGGGGAGAAAACCCCAGTGTCCCACCTGATATAACGTACAAGGCGAAGACAAGGGGTTTGTCGTTCTTTAGTCAAGATGGAAAGCTTGAACATCAATTTTTAGGACCAGGAGAGGTGATGTGGAAGGGAGCAGGCATGATAACATCGGGCAAGCATAAAATTATATATTGTGGAGGAGATATACATAAAAGGGGATTAGGCATCATAATAGACAATGATAAGTCAGTCAAAGAATACGAGACCACATCAGATCGCATTTTACAATTTAAAACTGAGGGCAAGCCATTTGTTATCAACATCGTCCAAGTATATGCACCAACATCCACAAGTACTGAGGAAGAAATTGACAACATCTGTGTAGAATTAGAGATAGCCAAGGCTCAGTGTAAATCACAAGACGTTACCATAATGGGAAATTTTAATGGTAAAGCGGGACAATGTTATGTAGAACTAATACTGTTTTGTACGGATGCAAAGTCCGGACAATCAACCAGCAAAGTCATAACAAGACTGAGGTTGCTGAAATATGGGTTCTGATAAGAATGTTAGGAGTTTCGTGGACGGTAAAGAAAACAAACGAGACAGTCTTGAAAAGACCAAACACAAAAAGAACATTAATGAAGAAGATTAGGAAAAGACAAACAACATTTAGATCTATAAGACATTTTATGATGTAAGAAAATCTGAGCACCTAATTACAGCAGGAAAGCTAGAGTGGAAAAGAGCACCAGGTACACCCAGGGAGAAATATTAGTTTTTCACAGTGGGTGGGGACAAAAAAGAATAAGAAGGGGTATGCTTGCAGTGACAAAAAGTAGATTCGTATTGAGGGAAATGATCGCCAACACCATGCGGTAAGGCACATGATGATAGTTTACATTCAACAATTGGAGTTAAATTGACTCAGCCAAAGGGAACAGGAACAAGAAAAAAAAAAAACCCACACGAAAATAGAATCAGAAAGCGTATTTAATACAAACAGACAAGATAGGCGCAAATTTTCGGCCAACTGGCCTTTGTCAAGCGTAAACGTAAGATCACAAACGAATAAACAACAAATACAAAAATTAGAAGAAAAAGACTAAAACTTCCCTGCTGCTTCGTCCAGTGGGAAAAGAGGACTAAATTTTTGTATTTGGTGTTTGTTTGTTTGTGATCTTACGTTTACGCTTGACGAAAGGCCAGTTGGCCGGAAATTTGATTCAATTTCTGTGTTTTTTCTGGTTCCTGTTTC
>CM060311.1:67570216-67577716 GCA_030674185.1 Monoplex corrugatus | reverse complement strand
CATGAGACAAAGAGAGAGAGAAAAAGAGAAAGGGAGAGAGAGAGGGAGTGGAGAGAGAGAGAGAGAGAGAGAGAGAGAGAGAGAGAGAGAGAGAGAGAGATTATTCCTTAATGTCGTTTTCAAACGCGACTTTCACACGGCTGAACAGCTCAGGGGAGGTAAATACGTCAATTGCAGTCATCGCCAGTACTTTCCCTTGGTCCAGAGTGTATAACTGAGCTTCCGGGGATCCTGTAACAAGACACACATTCACAATGAACATGGTTTGGTGTGCTTTAGCTAATCAACGACATAGGCCTATATATTCTAAAGGTCAGATCATTAACGATCCAACCAGCAACCAAACAAACAAAAATAAAAAAAAGGAATCCTACAAGAGAAGGCCTGGTGGTGGGAGAGTGAGACGACATGGACCTTGCCACTCTCAGGTCTTTCTTTCTCTGTCTGTCTCTCTCTCTGTCTGTCTCTGTCTCTGTCTCTCTCTCTTCTTTTTTTTCTAAACCAAGGGTGTCATTCACACTCCATGCATTGCTTTCCCAATCCCGAACAGGATAGGATACTGTACCTATTCACAGCAGAAAGCAAACTACAACAGCGGCAACACACCATCTCATTTCACCTTGGGGACACAACAGAAAATGATCCCATCCATTTTCACCTTGAGCGGCGACAACGATAACCTACGAAACTTCCACAAACTGAGGACTTGGGTACTGCCGCCTATTGCAACATACATGTATGTGCCGAACGGAGCTGTCCCATACCGATGAGTGTCCCATGGCATACCGGACCACAGCCTCCAAGTGCACCTTCTACTGTTTTGCCCGTTGTCAGAGAAAGACGAGCAGTGGTTAAATGGGGCAACTGTGGAAGAGGGGCTCCAGGGTAACAAAGAGGACTTGATGAGAACCACACCCTTCGTACAGACCATAGGACTGACTGGTTCAGTGTAGCCATACCCGAATATAAATAAAAGAAAGAAAGAAAGAAAGAAACACAGAAGGAAGGAAGGAAGGAAAGAAACACTCATTCACTCACTCACTCACTCACTCACTCATTCACTCACTCAATCAATCAATCAATCAGTTAAACAGAAGACAAACGCACGAGCAAAAAAGCAAACAATCAATCAATTAATCAATCAGTCAAACACGCAAACAGTTGACAAACAAACAAACAAACAAACAAACAAACAACATCTAGATAGACTTAAGTTGGAGACTACAGGGAAAGTTTTCTCGCGATGAACGCGAATCTGCGCCGTAAGAGTGGTGGAAGTCAAAATAGCTTTTTACCACAACTGCCACAAAGGAATCAAAACAGTACCGCTATGGAAAACAGGTCGAACTACAACGATAGTCCCCCTTTGTCTTATGACTGTTTTCTCTCTTGATATGCAGCTAGCAGTCTGCATGTACGTCTGTAGGATACTGGTAACTCATGTGACGGGTGTAATAGTCAAGTGTTTATTAAACCTCACAGTTCCAATTGCAAAGTCTGGGGGTCGATCGTGCGTGTGTACTGCGTGATGGGGTAAAAGGCGATTGTTCCAATCCCCCCCAGGTCAACCAATGTACCCTGCTAGTGTCTAAACTCCTGTCGGTGTGTACGTACACGCATGCAGAATATCAGATATGCACGTTAGGATCCCGTGTAAGCCACGTCAGTGTTCGTGGCTCATGGAAACATTACGCAACACATACAAACACACGCGCCGGCAAGTGCACACACACACACTCACACACACACACACATACACACACACACACACACACACACACACACACACACACACACACACACACATACACATACACGTATACATACATACATACACACATACAAACACACACACACACACATACGCTCACACACATATGCACACACACACTCAACACAACACAACACACACACACACAAACACGCGCGCGCACGCACACTAGCACGTGCGCACAGGAACACACACACACACACACACACACACACACACACACACACACGCACGCGCGCGCGCGCACACACACACACACACAATCAAATGAACAAAACAAAATAGCAACCAAATAACCAAACTATCAACCACACAAAATCCACCAACACCACCACCACCAACATCATCAACAACATTATCCGATCAATGGCATGTAATTTGTCATAGGTTTTGGGCTGATGTCAGTTTGTTGTTGTAGAGCAGTCCTACAAGTAGTTTCTATTTTTACAACTGTATATCACACCTGTCTCTGCCATACTGATGAACAGAGGATACTGACATCACACGAACCAGTTTTTTTTTGTTTTTTTGTTTTTTTTTGAGGGTGATCGCACTCAGTGAGGTTACCTTTGTGCTCATCTTTTTCTTTTCTTTTTTTTTTTCCCTTTTTTTCCCGTCCTATTTTCTACGCCACCTTAATGGCCGCAGAAGCTGGCACAGTTTTTACAATGCGTTGATGATGATGTCGATGAGGAAGATAATCATGATGCTATAGAGCTCCATCTAGGACTGAGACTGCGTGACAGAGGCTGTACTCTACGCTTACTTTCATAATATATCCTGGCGTCAACCAGGCCCGAGAGATGCAAACACCTGCGGTGTTGGTCAGAAGATTTGAGCAACACCTTCAATGACGCATCCGTGAAGTTTATGAGACTCGACTGAGTGGTCACAGTCTTCCCAATAAGCCCATGGCACGCCCAACTCTGGTGGGTAGGAGCCAGTTAGAGCCGAAAAATCCCACAATGATTTTTGAAGTGACTGATGGGGATTCGAATCCACAACCTTCCCAGTCGGTAGTCCGTTGCGCTAACCACCACACCATGTCGACTGGTCGAAACGAACCAACTTAGTTTCTTTGGTAAATGTATTCATAGTTTCGTTTCGTTCTTGCCACTAGTAGTAGTAGGCCTCCCTCGGTCATGGCTGACCATGGTCAAAGTACATCCGTTCTAATGTCTAGATGGGCTGTCTGCTTGGTCCAAGCAGCGTCGCCTGTGACTGTAGAGATCAATGCGAGAGAGGCAGTCTCTGTCGCAGCGGTCGCATGTGTATGCTGATGCTGATCTGTTGGCTGTCATCCCTTTTCTGCGAACTCGCTTTTCTGCTGCAGCAGCTGACAGTTTGTCCTCACCAATCCGCAGCTGTTTCTTGAGAGTGGTTCTCCAGCTGTTGCGGACGTGTATTAAGTGCATTTTTGACTCTATGGAAGTGAGATATGCAGAAGCAATTTTAAGTAATTTATGCCCATTTTTGTATATGTTTTGGTGTCCGCAGGTATGCTTGAACTGGTGTTCATGTGTGTTTTTTAAATACTCTGTGTGATATATTATGTCACTGGTGTTCGTCTGTCGTCGTCGACAATGACCACGGCTTCATGAAGTTGCTTTGAGTCAGTGTGTCCGGAGGTGACTGATCAATCCGATCCGGGCACAGAAGTACCGTCCACAGGTTGGACATCTATGGTCGGTTACTGTGGTTGAAGGGTTTGCAGCGCTAGCTTTCCGTGCAGCTCGTTTTTCTTGTGCAGATTGGATACGAGACACTTCTGAAGTGGTACATCCGGTTTTGATTCTTCTACGCCAGACTGTACGGTCGAGGGCAAGGTTTTCCCAATTCTCCCAGTCTGTGTTGAGGGACTTTAGCAATGCCTTCAAGCTGTCTTTAAACCGTTTTCTCTGGCCTCCAACTGTTCTCTTGCCAGACGCTAGTTCCCCACAGAGGAGTTGCTTCGGAATTCTGGTGTCAGACATCCGGTACACATGGCCAGCCCAGCGAACTTGACCCTTTTGAAGTAAAGTGTAGATGGAGGGGATATTGGCTCTCTCTAGTACTTCTGTATCAGGGATCTTCTCTTGCCATCGGATATTGAGAATCTTTCTGAGGCTTTTGGTGTGAAAATGATTCAGTTTCCTTGCGTGTCTACTGTAAACAGTCCAGGTCTCACTGCCGTAGAGGAGAGTGGTGAGCACCACTGCTTTGTACACTTTGAGTTTAGTTGTGGCCGAGATACCTCTTCTGTCCCTTACAGTAGGACGCAGCCTCCCAAATGCAGTGCTGGCCTTAGCTATGCGTTTGTTGATTTCGTCGTCGATATGCACACAACGTGATAGGGAACTGCAGAGATATGTGAAGTTGTCGACTGCATGTAGTTTTGTGCCCTTGACCTCGATATTTGGTTCAGTATATGGAACACCTGGAGGAGGCTGATACATGACTTCGGTTTTCTTGGTGCTTATTGTAAGACTAAAGTTGTCGCAAGCAGTTGAAAATTTGTCCATGCATTGTTGCATCTGTTCACCACTGTAAGCATTTAACGCACAATCGTCTGCGAAAAGGTCACGAAGAGTGCTGTAACTGCATTTAGTGGTCGCCTTGAGGTGTCTTGTGTTGTACAACTTGCCGTCTGTGCGGTAGCGTATATCTATGCCAGGGTCTTCTGGAGAGAATGCATCTGATAACATTGCCGAGAACATCATAGAGAATAGTGTAGGTGCAAGGACGCATCCTTGTTTCACGCCATTGCTGACTAGAAAGTCTCTGGACATTTCTCCGTCATCAAGGACCCGTGCCATCATACCATCGTGGAATTGTCGTACCATATTTACGAAGGCTGGAGGGCAGCCGAACTTCGCCATTATCTTCCACAGCCCCTCGCGACTCACCGTGTCAAACGCCTTTGTCAAGTCGACAAAGGTTGTGTACAGTGCTCGGTGTTGTTCCTGCGCCTTTTCTTGCAGTTGACGAGTAGCAAAGATCATGTCCATGGTACCTTTCCCAGCCCGAAATCCACATTGACTCTCTGGCAACAGACCCTGCTCAAGATGATTGGTGAGGCGGTTCAGCAGCACCCTTGCTAATATCTTGCTGCAATGGACAGTAGTGATATTCCTCTGTGGTTGTCACATGATTGTTTGTTTCCCTTCCTCTTGAGGCATCCTTGAAGTCTTGAGGGAGTGATTGACTGTTCCAGAGTGTTACAAACATCTCAGTTAATCTTTGTGTGAGCATTGGACCTCCCGCTTTGTAGATCTCAGCAGATATGGCGTCAGCGCCAGGGGCCTTGCCACAGGAGAGTTGGCCGATGGCCTTTGTGACCTCTTGTATGTTAGGTGGTATATCAAGTTGGTTGTTCTTTTCTATTTGAGGGAGGCGATCAATGGCTGCTTCATTTATTGAGGAAGGGCGGTTCAAGACACTGTCGAAGTGATCCGCCCACCTTTCAAGAATTTCTGACCGCTCGGTGATCAACATTTCCTCATCCTCAGATAGTAATGGAGAGGTGCCAGATGACGTTGGCCCATAGATAGCCTTCAGGGCGTCATAGCTGGATTTCATCAGCCTTGTCACTTAGCCACTTGTCTTGCATGTTCCTGAGTTTTGCCTGGACTTGTCGGCGACACTCCATGAATGCAGTTTTCTTTGAATCAGACTTTGGGTCACACTGGTAGGCAAGATGGCGTCTGTGCTTCTCATCCAGAAGGGTTTGGATATGCTGGTCGTTTTCATCAAACCAGTCTTGTTTTTTTCGTGTGACAGGTCCTATTTTCTCTAGGGCTGATATATAGACTTGGTCCCTGAAGACTGCCCACTCTTCTTCGACACTAGCATTACCAGAATGAAGGTCAGCCAGCTTGACGTTCAGAACACTAATGAGGTTCTCTACAGTGGTTTCCTCTTTTAGTTTTGAAGTGTTTAGTCTCTTTGGTGGGGGTTTCTTGCCTTGAGGCCTGCGTTTTGGTTTGATGCGGACGTTAAGCTTTGAGATGACTAGCCGGTGGTCTGTCCAGCATTCAGCGCCACACATGGCTTTAGTTACTCGTACATCATCTTTGTCGGCCTTTCTGGTAATGACATAGTCCAACATGTGCCAGTGTCTGGATCTAGGGTGCATCCATGTTGTCTTCTTTCTGGTTGCCAATTGAAATAGCGTGTTAGTGACGACCAAGTTGTGTGAGCTGCATGTCCGAAGGAGGAGTTGTCCATTGCTGTTGCAATTCCCTATGCCATGTTTGCCAATGATGCCTTCCCATGCTTCATAGTCGGACCCAACTCTTGCATTGAAGTCCCCGAGGACCAGAAGTTTGTCAGTTCTGGGAACGCTTGTTAGTAGAGAATCAAGATCTTCATAGAACTTCTCTTTGGTCTCTTCAGAATTTGTCATTGTTGGGGCGTAGGCACTAATCAGTGTGGCTTGCTTTTTGTCTGTGAGGGGCAAGTGCATCACCATGAGTCTGTCATTGTAACCTTTAGGCAGTCGTTCAAGGTTCTTAACTAGACTGGACTTGATCGCAAAGCCTACTCCAGCTTCACGGCGTTCTTCTTGTTTACGTCCACTCTAGAAGAATATATAGCCAGCACCTGTCTCAGTGAGTTGGCCTTCTTCAGTCAGTCTGGTCTCTGATAGAGCGGCAATGTCAACCTTGTAACGAGCTAATTCTCTAGCAACCAGTGCAGTTTTTCTATCAGGTCGGTCAGCTTTGGCATTGTCTAGAAGTGTACGTACATTCCATATACCTATGGTGAGTCTTGTCATCTTTCTTTCGTTTCTGTTTTTTCGACCGCTAAATGGGATCCCTACCAGCCGCGGTATGCTGGTCCGGGTAGGTTGAAGCAGGCAATGTTTAGGGCACCTTTTCTAGCCCCTTCCTCATTCTAGGAGGTGAGCAGTGCGGGTCCTGAAGAGGGCTGCTCAGTCACTCAGGATATTGCCGGGTTCCTCTGCTGCTTCGTTCATTGGAAGACGACCAGTGTCCTGAGCCGCCTGTGTGCAGGTTTGCGGCTGTAGCTGCCAGTGTATCCTCACCTACTACGTCGTCGCGCCTCCATCGCCACAGGGCTTTACGGTTGAAACTTTCAACTGTGAGTGAAGCCATGACATGCGCTGAGATTTTGATTAAAGTGTCGATAACTTGCGCAGCATCATCCACACTCTCTCGTCCAGGATCACCTGGATCCAGTGGCAAGACATGGTCAAGACGACTGGAGATGATTCTGGGTGCAGGAACAGGAAACCTCCTAACGGGGCTCCGCTCCGAATTTTCTGTAGGGGTTGTTTCCCTTAGCCTTTACTGATCCATCAGCTATCCACAAGGCAGTGGAAACGGATGATATTAGTCTGGCAACTCACCAGTGACCTTTCCGCCATGGGAGACCCTACCAAGAGTACTAGACTCCCGACGGCTTAGCTCAATGCCACTATAGATTCTGGAAAGGCAATCGATCTGCTCTATCAGGGGAGAGTGAGTGGGTGACTTAAGCGAACAAGTGAATCATATAGGCCTATACTTAGGTAGGAGCAAGTGTATGGAGTTTGAAGTTTAGATTTTTTTCAAGAAGTATTCATTGCACTCGAACCATTACATATGCGCTCCCCCGCCCCGGGTGGGATGCCGGGGGCTCTTTCAGTATAGATTGTATCCCCACCTTCTGGAAATTCTGTGCTACAAATTTCTTCTTTTCTGTCACTCTCTTTGTTTCTGCCTTGTTCCTTTGCTTTCTGTGTTTTC
>CM060311.1:67550216-67562716 GCA_030674185.1 Monoplex corrugatus | reverse complement strand
TGGGGAGAGGAGGAGAGAGAGAGAGAGAGAGAGAGAGAGAGAGAGAGAGAGAGAGAGAGGAAGAGAGAGACAGATAGACAGACAGAGAGACAGAGAGACAGAGAGAGAGAGTTTAGTATCTCTTTTTATTTTCTATGTATTATGTTTTATTTCCCAGCGGCATAGACAACGTACATATCTACCGTTGATCATGTACGTGTATTGAAACAACAGCAAAGACAGAAAGACAGGATAATGCAAAAGAAGCAAAATTCAAAGAAGGCAGACAAAAGCAAATACAGTAAGACAAAAACGAGGGTTCAAAGGAAAAAAAAAATGAGAGAGAGGGAAGGAGGGAAAAAGAAACGACAATGCTTCTTACAGACTTTATAAGAATATTCGCGAACGGGTTCGATAAATATGTTTATGTTCATGCACGTACGCAGACGTGCACGCAACACACACACGCACGAGCACGTGCACGCGCACGGTCACGCGCACGCATACGCACACATACATTTATACATACACACATACACACGGACTCATTCACATGCGCACATACGCATATTACACATATACACACATATCACATACACACGTACATACAAACAAACATACTGCTTCCACGCCATCGATTGCTCTCTTTCGCATAGAGAATGGAAACTAAGAAATAGACAGACAGACAGGCGGAGAGACAGGCAGACAGATAGCTAGCTAGATATATGGGTAGATAGATAGATAGATAGATAGATAGATAGATACATAGATACATAGATACAAGATACATAGATACATAATAGATAGATAGAAAGCCAGATAAACAGTCGAATAGACAGACAGACAGACAGATGAATCGACAGACAGACACATAGACGCACAAACATGGATAGGTGGACAGGTAGGTAGACAAACAGATACATACATACACAGACAGATGACTAAATAAAAAGACAGACAGACGGATAGACAGACAGATAAACAGACACAGACAGACCAACAGATAACTACATAACTTGATAGATAGAATGATAGATCCTTTGTCCATAACGCGCTTGGTCGTTAGGGATTGAGGTGGTAATGACTTCAACCTCTCAGAGCCAGCTTAATGAGGGCAATGCCTACCTTGTCTCTCTCTTGCTGTTTTACATTCCACAGCCATAAAAGGGACAGGTAGCCATTTACAGCTGGTTGAATAGGTCCGTGCATTTAAGACACGGCACGGAACCTAGTCACCAAGCCATTGGGGTGGGGGTTTTGTTTGTTTGTTTGTTTGTTAATTTGTTTTTGTTTTGTTTTTTGTTCCAAGCAAAGCATTCTCAGATACGCGTACGCACATTGCTCTGGTTGTTCGGTTCACATTATGCATCGTTCTTTTGCTGCACAGTCTGCATACTCCGTCGTCGATGCGTTACCACGACATGTAAGCAGTCACATTCTTTTTAAGGAAAGACGGGTGTATGCTGGCATTTTCATGTTTCACGAACCACATGCAGGATCTTTAGCGTGTATGCTTAAATGATCTGTGTGCACAGACACACGAAGGAGGCTCAAACACTAGTAGGTCTGAATGCATGTTGGCCTGCTAGTGTACGGGAAAGTAAATTTGAATACGTTGTTACATCTGTTTATATGCCGACTTGTTCATGCGAGTATGTTTGTATATTTGTTATATCTGCATATATCTTGACCTGGTATGCAGGAAAATACATCATGGCCCTCCGTACGAATCTATCCCTTGTCGCTGCAAGTACGTCTCCCACCCTCTCTGTCCTCATCCACTCTGCAAGTCAGACCAACATTTTCTCCCTGGGTCTACCTGGTGCTCTCTTTCCCTCCAGCTTTCGTGTTGGACCAGGTGCTCTAATTCTCCTTTCCTCATAAAATGTCCTATGAATGTTGTTGTGTCTTTTTCTACATGTGAATGTGTTATTACAATTCCAAGAGAGCGAAAACAAGATCGCGTTTTCCTTCTCTTGGAGTCATAACAATACCCATACATTTACTTTCCCTGACAAAAACTACATGTCATGGCACTCATTCCCTTTTTATAAAAACTGGTGCATTGAGAAAAAATGTCCACCCTTTACCCATCAGACACCGTTAGGCAGAGTCAAACTCAAATCTCTGACGATAGAAAGTCCAAAATTCCAACCAACGTGGTTACCAGTCCTCTATCTGTTTGAAAGCCGCCCTCGATCAGATTTTTTGATTGATTTGGTTTAGTTTTTACGTCGGCACCCACCTCAGCATTCAAACATCATTCAAGAAGATGACAAGCATTCTTACCAACAAATGCCTATCAATTAACATCAGGAAGAGAGTTCTTGAATGTTATATAGAACCAATACTGTTGTACGGTTGCGAGGCGTGGACAGTCAGCAAGCAAAGCCAGAGCAAGATTGAGGCAGCCGAGATGTGGTTTCTCAGAAGAATGTTGAGAGTTCCATGGACAGCAAAGAAAACAAACGAGACAGTCTTGATTGAGGCAGACACAAGTAGATCACTCATAAGGAAGATTAGGAAAAGACAAGCAACATTTATAGGCCATTTTATGAGGAAGGGGGATTTGGAGCACCTGGTCACAACGGGAAAGCTGGAGGGAAAGAGAGCACCAGGTAGACCCAGGGAGAGAATGCTGGACGGACTTGCAGAGTGGCTGGGGATGAGGAGGGGGAGGGGGAGATGCTGGGGGCAACGAGAGATAGAGATGGTTGGAAGTCCATGGTCGCCAACGCCATGCGGCAGGGCACCTGATGATGATGATGACCCACCTCAAGTGATATGGCCGACGAGGATAATCATCCCAGGGAAGAGGGTGAAGAAGGACTTATCTAATCTTACACTGACACCACCAGAACATCAATGATGTTAAAAAGGGACAGTGAAATGACCAGTTTTAATGTAGCGCACCCCGATCAGGAGGAGTACTCGAATATATATACGGATTCCACCGCCCCTCCCGCAAAGCAGTGAAACAAAATAAAAGCAGAGGAGTTAGGTGTTACCCAGTAACAGCGAGAAAGATAGGTCTGGTATCGTGGATAGGACTTGGGTGAGTCATCATGGCCACGTCCAGGTCTTTGAAGGCCCCTTTCTTGATCATGTCCACCTTTCCTCCGCCGCCTTCCTCTGCTGGCGTTCCAAGCACAGTCAGCTGAAAAGCATTTATTGCATGCATTTGTCCTTTATTGTTTCCATCACCCATCTTCTCCTGCTTCCTTTATCTCTCTGATTATGCCATCAAGGCTGTCACGGGGGTAAAGAGTTGACAGTCAACAGAGAGCTGGACAGCCTGAAGTGAAAAAACGCCGTGTGATTTCACGCGTAGTAAAAGGGTTAAGATGGTCCCATAATCCTGAGGTCAGAGGGAAGTGAGGTGGTAGAGACCTCAACTTTTCTTGGGGCCAACATTATGAGGACGTGTCCATATTCTCCCCTTCCTGTTTTACCTTCCCTAACTTTGAAAAAGAAAGTTAGCTACTCGTTCACAGCTGGTACCTGACAATGATGGGATAATCATGGACAGTTTGAGTTCATCATCACTACAAGCACTGTCACAGAACCGCAATCATCATCATCAGTGTTGTAAGCTGATAACACTCATTGCACGTTTTAGTGCAGAATTGTTACGACTACCACTACTACCAACCATAACCACCACCCCCACCACCCCCACAACAACAAATACTGCCATCTTTCACACTGGTCCTTCCGTCAGCACAGAGTCGTTACAAGCATTAACTCTTTTGACACTCTCAGTCCATCCACCAGCTTCTACCAGCAGATAGACTGAGGGAGTCAAAGGATGAATTCATAGTGATTCATAGTGATTTAGCACTAAGACAACCACAAACCATCACAACCACTATCAATGGTCACCGTTAGTAACCACTCGTCATTCTTATCTAACATCACCACTAACACCAACACTGGCACTGACAGCATTACTAACTTTTGACCAGTCATTACTTCTTTTCGATTCGCCATCTGCATGGTCAGGTTACATTTGGCGATGAATATGGTCAGTTTTAATCCAGTTTTTGTGGATTTGCCATGGAGCTGGATGGTCAGCGGAGATGTAAACGATCAGATCTCCTATTGCCTACTTGATAGAGTGACATCGTCCAATATGTGTTCAGATACTTAGTCCTCTTGACCGCAAAGCAGACTGATGGTGGCCTCATTTTGAATTTGCGGTTCATATGTGCGATAAAGTAGTTGTGGCAGGTGCGGAACCTCATCAGGACCACTAGCTGAACTCTGGACAGAAGATGTAGTTGTCTCTTTCTGCAGGTGACTTAAAGAGCAATGTGATAAAGCTCCTCTTCTTGCTGAGTCTGACACTACTGTCCGTTTAGTCTTCCTGGTCTCTTCTTTGCCAGCGTAACCATCCCCTTGTTTCCTGGTATTCCACAGTGGGCGTATTGTAGTCGCGGATAATTCTAATCTCGTGTCATCTGCATATGTATTGCCAAAAAAGCGAGGACTGACAAACCGGCTCTTTCACATCCTAATCAAATCGGTATCCATCTGTCTTTATCTCTCAGTCTTCGTGCCTATCTGCCTGCCTACTTGCCTACCTGCCTATCCGTCTGTCTGTCGATCTGTCTGTCGATCCATTCATATACCATGATTAATGTATGTGGCACTCACACATACATCTATATATATACACACATCCAATCCATTACCCATCCACCCGCTGTCTAAACACTCAATCTTTAACAGCAACCATACATACAAATAATGTAATATCGACACAACAACAATAACAACAACTATCACAACAAGAACGATACTTGTGATAAGAAAAAGAACATGAAGAAGAAGAAAAAAAACAAGATCAAAGAACAAGAAAGAAAGAAAAAGAGAAAGAGAAGAAGAAGAGAGAAGAAGAAGAAGAAGAAGAAGAAGAAGAAGAAGAAGAAGAAGAAGAAGAAGAAGAAGAAGAAGAAGAAGAAGAAGAAGAAGAAGAAGAAGAAGAAGATGATGATGATGATGTTGATGAAGAGGATGAGAAGAAGATGAAAATAAAACCAAGAGGTCAGCCTTATAGTTACGGTCATTTTCATTCGTTGTTTTGTTAAACAAAATCAACATGAACAAGAACAAGGGCAACGACAATAAGTTGAGGTCGTGAAGTTTACAAAATTAGGCCTATATGTACGGGGACATTATTTTCACCTTGCCAATGGGTTTACCAGCAGCCTCCATAGCGGCCTTGACCCCCAGGGCAGCAGCGATCCCTGCTTCCGCAATCAGATTGTGTCCGCACGCATGACCGATTTCCGGAAGTGCGTCATACTCGCACAAAATGACGACACGAGGCAGGCCAGTGCTGTCCCTTCTCCCCAGGTGGCGCGGAAGGCAGTTTCCAGTGTATAGTGACGCTTCACCTTGAAGCCCTTCTTTTCCAAGTAGTCTGTCAACACCTGCACAGGATAGAAGTCGGAATGAACGAACACTGTCGTTACGCCATCAGAATTACAATGATATTTCTTCTTCTTCTTGGCGTACGCTGCTACACAATCATCTGAGTCTGGGCGATGAATGCAGCCGTCTTATCCAGCTCCTGTCTGCAGCCATGGAGTTTGGTTGGAGCGGAGTGTCTGTCGGCCACACGTCCTGTATTGCCGCCTGGTGAAGGGGACATCAATGATATTTAACATCAATCTGAAACTGAAAACATGGTTAGCGCAGACGCAGAGTACTCGCCTTCCAGCACCCGCCTTTCAAGGCGCACGCACGAGTTCGCAAGGCTGCGAACTACGCCACAGAACTGTATATGTGTGTGTGGCTTCCAGTCTACCCAGCTTTGAATGGGTACCCGACTTTCTTTGACCCTTTGGGTCCTGCGCCTTGTCCACCGGCATCCTGTACTGTCAACCATATTAGCAAAGCAAAAACTTAACCCTTTGACTCCCCCACCCTATCCATCAGCTTTCTGCAGGAAGCTGGTGGATAGGTTGAGGAAGTCAAAGGGTTAAGATTTTGCAGTTGGTGGATAGAGTGCGGGAGTCAAAGGGTTAAAGTTGGGGACAGATAAATCAGCGAGGGACAGGAGATGAGCACTGCTGTCATTATGCTGGGCCCGAGAAAAGTTGAGGTCTCTACCACCTCACTCACCTACTTCATAAGAATTGTGGGAAAACATGTTCCTTTTAATTTTTTACCTATAAAATTGAAAACTGAAAATACCACAACGATCATCCATGCTCACGTACAGCGTGTTTCTTAGGTGCAGTGGCGTTTCTTTTGGGCGTTTTCTGCCACCAAGGAACGAAACTGTCCCTCGGGAGATCTTTCAGTGACAGTAGAAAACAAACAAACAAACTAAACGAGAAAACGAAACAAGACAAACTAAACAAGACAAAAACAAGTCAAAAACAGTAAACAAAACACGAAAAAGTGCCCATATGCAAAATGTGTACTCTCTCTTATCATCCCATGGACAGAAATATCAAACACAGATACCACCGGTTTTTGTTATTGTTCTTCATGTTGTTGTTTTCCTGCTCCTACGTCACTTCTCTCGCGCGGCTCAGTTAGGCTCTCCAAAACACCCCAAAACACTTCCAAAGCTGAAGACATGATCATGACAGTAGAATAAAAACAGTCACGGAATCTGGGCCTTTTTTATTATTACTTTTATTTCTAAGTGTTATGATACTAATAGTGAAGATGATGGTTATGATGTTATATAGATTGATTCAAAGGGCGGTACTCCACACTGAATTTTTTAGTAAAACGAGAAGTCAACCAGGCTTGAGAGATACAAACATCTGCGGTATCAGTCTGGAAATTTAAACAGTACCCAATCAAAGACGCATTCGGAAGTGGATGAGGATGGCCTTATGGTCGCAGACTTTACAAAGAAGCCCATAGCACACCCAGTTCTAAGTAGGAGCCGGTTGGAACCCCAAAATCCCCCAATGTTTTGCACCGAGAGGGATTCGAATCCAAGACCTCCCGTAGAGTAGTCTGTTCCGCTAAACACTTGGCAACGTTAAATGGTGTCGCAGCCCTTTTCGTTCACATTAATGTGTGTGTGTTTGTTTGTGTGCGTGTGTGTTTGTGAGTGTGTATGTGTATATATATATACATATATATATATATATATATATATATATATATATATATATATATATATATATATATATATATATCATCATCATCATAATCATCAGGTACCTTGCCGCATGGCGTTGGCGATTATGGACTTCCGTCTGTCTCTATCTCTTGTTTCCTCAAGCATCTCTTCCACCCTCCTTGTCCCCAGCCACTCTGCAAGTCCGTCTAGCATCTTCTCCCTGGTCTACCTGGTGCTCTCTTTCCCTCCAGCTTTCCCGTTGTGACCAGATGTTCCAATTCCCCTTTCCTCATAAAATGGCCTATAAGTGTTGCCTGTCTTTTCCTAATCTTCCTTATGAATGATCTACTTGTGTCTGCCTCAATCAAGACTGTCTCGTTTGTTTTCTTTGCTGTCCATGGAACTCTCAACATCCTTCTTAGAAACCACATCTCGGCTGCCTCAATCTTGTTCTGGCTTTGTTTGTTGACTGTCCACGCCTCGCAACCGTACAACAGTATTGGTTCTATATAACATTCAAGAACTCTCTTCCTGATGTTAATTGATAAGCATTGTTGGTAAGAATGCTTTTCATCTTCTTGAATGTTGTTTTGGCTTGAAATGATCGTTCCCAGGTATTTAAACTTATCAACCTGTCTCAACGTTGTGCCGTTTGCAGTTATTTTGCATGAGGGGATTTCATGTTTTTTTTAACTGATCACCATAATATGTATATATAGATAGATATACATATGTATATATATATATGTTTATATGTATATATATATACATATATATATATATATATATATATATATATATATATGTGTGTGTGTGTGTGTGCGTGTGTCTGTGTCTGTTTCTGTGTGTATGTGTGTGTGTCTGTGTGTGTCTGTGTGTGTGCGGAAAGTCCTTTCAAATCCGGGTTCTGTGGCGTTTTGCAACACCGCTGTAGAATACTTTTCTAAATCCGATCATGTTGTTTTGTATTTGTGTGTGTGTGGCCCCTGTGTGTGCGTGTGTGCATATATGTGTGTGCATGTGTGCGTGCGTGTGTGTGCGCGCGGGCGCACGTGTGTATCTGTGTGTTTGTGTGTTCCTGTGTCTGCGTGTTTTCATTGTTTTATGTATGTGTGTATATAAAAGTCTTGGATTTATCAAACGTTTTGTGCAATTTTCTTCCTTATTACTTATTACACAGGATTACTGGCAGACAACATTACAGGCTCTAGGAGGATCCTGTACAGGGTAGACCGGGTTGGAAAGGCAGCTGGGCTGGACTTAAATTCAAAGAAGACAAAGGTTATGCATGTTGCAGGCAAATATAACACTAGACAGGACCAGATCATGCTAAACCAAGTCCCTCTAGAAAATGTCAAGGACTTTAGATATTTAGGTTCAGTCAAGACAAACGATGGAACATGCTCAAAAGACATAAAGATGAGAATTGGAATGGCCAAGAACAGTATGGTTCAATTGAACAATATTTGGAAAGACCACAGCATAACAGCAGACCTTAAGATAAAACTCTTAAAATGTCTTGTCTGGCCAGTGATGTTATACGGCTGCGAGGCATGGACAATGAAGAAAGAGGATGAAAGACGAGTGGAAGCAGCAGAGCTGTGGTTTTACCGAAGACTGCTGAGGGTCAAATGGACGGATAGGCGCTCAAATGAAAGCATACTGAATGAGTTGGGTACTACACGCAAGCTTCTAGTACTCATACAACGGAGGAAACTGAAATATGTTGGACACGCAATCCGTAATGAGAGAACAGACTTGATGTCCACTGTCCTCCAAGGTAAAGTGGAAGGAAAGAGAAACAGAGGACGGCCACCTGCATCACTTGCTAGAAACATCACAAACATCAGTGGCAAGAAACTCCAAGAGGTGGTCAGACTTAGCCAAGATCGAGAGTGCTGGAGGCAACTTGTGAGGACATCATGTGCAGCGGCCAACACTGTTCCCGGTGACGCCGACAGGTGAGACAGGTGAGATTACTTATTACTTGTAGACGAGTGGTACTTATTACCTGTAATTAATCGTTCCATTAGTTTACCTTGTGACCATAGTGTTCTTCAAAGTTCAGTTCAGGATGGGACCAGATCTGCTGACTGATCTCGTTGAGGTCGTGTGCGTGCTGCTCTATGGCCTGACACGCCACTTCTTTCAGCTTGGATACTGACATTCTCTTCTTTTCTGTCTGCACAAAACACACACGCATACTGTGCATAAAGAGTACGCACATGGACACACGTGTGACCGTTGAGTCCATGGAGAAATCACAAGATCGTTCAAGATTAAAATCTCTTAAACAAACTGTACACACAACTGTTAAAATAAAGAAAAGAGAAAGAGAGAGATGCAGACAGACAGAGAAAGAGACAGAAAAAAACATAGAAAGAGACACACAGAGAGACTAAGACAGAGAAACGGAGAGTGATCTATATATATAGAGAGAGAAGAGGAGAAGAGAGGAGAGAAAGAGAGAGAGAGAGAGAGAGAGAGAGAGAGAGAGAGCGAGAGAGAGAGAGAGAGAGAGAGAGAGAGAGAGAGAACAGAGAGAAAGAAAGACAGACAGACAGACAGAGACAGAGAGACAGACAAAAGAGAACAAACACTTTTCCAACAGTGACGTTCTTGATTAAAAGTCATTATACTCATTTGCCTTTCTGATCTGTATGATTACATTTGCCCAAACCAAAGATATATATAATTAGAGGGAAAACATCGATGAATCAACAATACAGGATAAAAAAAAGTAAGAGTAACACCTTGTGCTGTCCCATGAGAGATACAGATATAGATAGATAGATAAGATAGATAAGATAGATTAGAGAGATTAGAGAGATTAGAGAGATTACAGAGAGATATAGATAGGTAGATAGATAGATAGATAGATAGGTAGATAGATAGATAGATAGGTAGATAGATAGTTAGATATATAGATAGATAGATAGATAGATAGACAGATAGATAGAGAGAGACAGACAGACAGAGAGAGAGAGAGAGACAGACAGAGACCTGGAGACAGAGAGTCAGAGACAGAGAGACAGAGACAGACAGTACAGAGAAAAATGGAAGAAGAACTTTTTTTCGAAGATAGCGCCATAACTAATGTAATAGTTATTTATATCCAGCCCTCGCCCACTGTGTGTCTATATTAATATAAATTTGTGGAATCAGAGAGACAGAAAGACAGACAGGGAGGGAGGGGGAGAGAAATTCATATTAAGATAATTTCAATGATTCATGTAAGACCAAATCCCATAGGAAAGAAGGCCTGAACGAAACACATCACATGTGACATCATGGTTGCAAATGACACTTTTTAGAAAAATAATATCTAATATGTTACGTCACAGCTATTTCTCTGAACTGAAAAGCTTTATTATTATATTGCCAAGTTACATATTTCTTTCACCTGTTGATGTCACTAACAAACAAACGAAAGAAATATTGTTTTCTTTAATACTTCATTGGAATAAATCTTACATGAAGATCATCCGATAAAAGGACATTTCAAAACAAATACGAATTTCATCGTCTTTTGATTTGTTTCAGAGAGGGCACAAAATGTCAATGTCTTCTTCTTGTTTGTAAGGAAATATAGTGTATACATTTGTTTCAGATACCAAACCTAAAGCTAGTGAATATAAATTGTAATCTACCTTTCAGTTTTCATCCAAACATTCTTTTTGATTAACTTTGAAAGGCTAAAGTTTCTGACTAAATTGAACATGTCATATGTATCAATATGATTTCCCAACTCTGCCATCTAAAGTCAACTAAACATTGAGAAAATTCTCCTATATATAGTGTTTCGTTCAGGCCTTCTTTCCTATGGGATTTGGTCTTACATGAATCATTGAAATTATCTGAATATGAATTTCTCTCCCCCTCCCTCCCTGTCTGTCTTTCTGTCTCTCTGATTCCCCAAATATATCTATATAAGATTCACCATCCACCTTCTGATGTAATCAGGCACCTCCAAAACCCAGGTTCATAAATACATACCGTAAGTTTGTCTTTTGTTTTCTTTTGTGTTTTTCTCTTACATATAACATTTTATGATACTTACGTGGTGATCTGTTATTAATCGGTATCAACAACTCAAAGCCAATAACGAACACACCTGACTGCGGCATTGATAAATATTTGCCGGGGATATCAGCTTGTTTCTTCGTGAACAAAATCATTACATGTTCTTTCTTTCTACCCCAAAACACATTCTTTAGTGCGAGCAGACGAACCGATTCACAGTACACAGCAGCATTTCTATTCAGATCCCATGCGTTTGAGCCATACTGCTTTATGGGTTGTACTTGGGCATGAACAATTTTAACGGTCAATTCCAGGTAAGAACTATTCAGAAAAACCAATGTTTTCATAATACAAGACAGGGCAGACCGGAGGGTTTCCAGTAGCTGAGGCGGATCCTGTTGAGGCACAGGATTCGGTCTTGCTCCTACCTGAAGGGACCTCAGCGGGCGAGTGTCATTGTCCTTTGATGTAGATGACAATATAGACATTGGTTTATATTGTATGGTACCATAGGTTTTTGTTTTTATTTGTTTGTTTGTTTTTTGTTTTTGTTTTTTGTGTTGTTTTGAACGTGCCTGCAGTTTTAGTACCTTTGACCTCAGCCCTGTGTCAATCCCAGCTTGCAAGACTAAAAACTGGCCTGTTCGCTACTTAATGTTTCCATCGTTAGGAATGTGTCGGCTTAATACATGATAAGTCCCTCACCTCCTTCTCCGTTTCAAGACTTTGCCAGCTCATAGGGTTTTACGTAGGCTTAGTAAGTCTGCCAGACGATTGTTGACAGATTTGAATTAGACACATATAGAATTACCTTAGTGCGATGAACCCCTCTTGAAACAAACTCCAAACTATTAATCCTGTCGGTCTTCCATAGAGTTTACCCCGCCCTTAGCTCAGGGCCACAAGACCTGTCGTGTGAGCACAGAGAGCTAAAGCTTTGGACAGCGCGAATCCTCCCGAGTGTTATTTTTACTTTTACTTTTGTTTCAAGCCCAGCCGACTGCGTACAGTCATATCAGGGCTATAACAGTTTCAAAACATATACAAGACTTCAACAGGAAAACAAAAGAAAGAAAAGAAAATTAAGTACACATACAGTGCATTCGGGCACATAATATAAGGAGATGCCCCTGGCGGTGACCAGTCCGTCAAATCTATCGCACAGGGGATTGAAAAAACATACCTGAATATAAATTCAAACATTACTGAGGACAATAAAGCATATATAAAAACAGACCTAATTACTTAAAATTGCTTCCGCATATCTCACTTCCGTAAAGAGTTAAAAATGCACTTAATACATGCACCCCATTATCAATCCTAAGAGAAAGTAAGACTTTATCGAACACATACAGATGATGGACCAGCAATGCAGAAAATGATAAGAACAAATGACAAAAAGCAA
>CM060311.1:67525216-67540216 GCA_030674185.1 Monoplex corrugatus | reverse complement strand
CTGGTTCCTGTTTGCTTGAATGTGTGCAGTCACACTTGTTTTGGACATCCGTCGTAGGCCACCTGCGACCCGCTGGGCTGTGATAGTTGCTCCACCACCAGGCTGGCGATAGCTTCACCCAGTTTCCTACAAACTACAGTTTTTACGTGGACTAGACGGCTCTGCGGATAGAACCCAGGATTTGAGATCTACCATCTCGTATTCAATCCCACATTGTAACATCAAACTTGGTTTGCTGTCTGCCCAGATTAATGTTTTAGCCACTGTGGTAGTGGTAGTGTATCAAAAGTCCCGTTTCCCTCCCACTTCAACTTAGACCTTGCCAGCGCATAGGGTTTCGCGCAAGTTTCAAGGATTCTGCTAGACAACTACTGGCAGATCGGTGTGAAGCGCATATGGGATTTTCCGAGCGCTAAAAATCCCTCTTGAACAAACTGCAGACTATAGACACCTGCAAGCTAGTGGATAAGCTGAAGGACTCAAAGGGTTAAAATTAGTGTGTGGGGAAAAGGATTACGACAGGTCCTTTCCAGGAGAAGAAGGTTTGACCTGAATACTATGTGCTTCACTGTATGCATTTACACGCGTCAAGACCAAACATAATGCAGTCATTTTGTGCCTTCTCATGTTTGTGTGTATGGTTAAATAAGATCACACACGCGTTCATTTCAAGGACTGAAGGACAGATGTATTTGTCATTAAAACTCAAACAGTAATAAGCGACATAGACTGTATCAGAGAGTGGAAATAAATGATAAACTGTAGACAGATGATCAGCAAATAATTCACATATCATGACAGTGTTAGGGTTCTCGTGAATGTAGACAATTACATCACACTTAGCAAATGTAGGTAAGTACAACATATCTCTAAAATGTAGACAATTACATCACACTTAGCAAATGTAGGTAAGTACAACATATCTATAAAATGTAGACAATTACATAATATCCCACGAATGAAGACAATTACCTCAAATCTCATAAAAGCACACAATTGCATCGCATTGCCCAAATATAGACAATTATACACGTTTCATGAAGTAGATACATTTCCCAAAAGTAAACAATTACATTGCATCTCTCAAATGTAGAAAATTACTGCACATTCCCTAAATGTAGACAATTACATCACACATTACAAATGCAGACAGTTACATTACCCAAACGAAGAAAATTGTATCACATTTGCTAAACGTAAACACATTTTCCAACTCTAGACAATTACATTTCCCAAATATAGGTAATAGATAATTACAGTGCATTTCCTTAGCGCATACTATTACGTTGCATTTTCCAAATGTAAAGTAAACAAGAAATACCACGAGGGTGCGCATGGGACCCAGAACACCAATGCCCCGCCACCCTCGGGACAACAACCCCCCAAGCTCCCGACGCCACTCGACAGTCATTTCATCAAGCAGAGGGGGACTGTCCATGCGCTTCATGAACCAGTCGGACCCAGCTATCAGTCATCCTGTTTACAAACCGAATGGCAAGGTGGGGAGACGATAAACCCTGAGACAGAGCCACACAGCCGCACCAACCAAGTCCAGACCAGCCTCCGGACCAAGAGAGAACGGAAGACCCCTCCCTCGCCCCATTCTGGCCCCCAACTCTTCCTCGGGCAGCCCGCCCTGTCACCAGCCCCTTCCCCCTTACTATAGTCTCAACAGTTGGCAGTCGAAAACTCCCAGCGTTGCCTTACTTCAACCACAGGAGTTGTTTGAACGGTCGCGAAAGTGGCCAGGTATGATGCTCCAGACACAGCCCATTTTGCTGTTCAACAAGGTCTGACATGCCCCGAATGGGATCCCAAGTTTGCCGTCTTTCCGAGCAGCCAGCAGATTTTTCTGTGCAGTCATCAACCCTGATTCCCTGAAGTCAGAGGACAAGCCACAAGCCGAAGTTAACAAGAAATACCACAGGGGTGCGAATGGGACCCGGAGCACCAATGCCCTGCCACCCTCGTGACAACCACCTCTACACCCCAAGCTCCCGACGCTAATCGGTAGTTATTTCCTCAAGCAAAGGGGGGGGGGGGGGGGGGCTGTCCATGCACTCCATGACCCACTCGGACACAGCCATCAGTAATCCGGTTTACAAACCGAATGGCAAGGTGGGGAGACGATAAACCCTGGGACAGAGTCACACAACACGCACCAACCAAGTCCAGTCCAGCCCCCAGACCAAGAGAGAACGGAAGATCCCTCTTTCGCCCCACTGTGGTCCTCATATCTCCCCTGGGCCCCGCCACCAGCCCACACATTTTCCAACTATAGACAATGACATTTCCCATATATAGATAATTACATTGCATTTCCCAAATGTACATAATTATATCACATTTTCCAAATGTAGATATTTACATTGCATTTCCCACATGTAGACAGTTACCCACATTTCCTGAATTTAGATAATTACATCACATTTCTCAAATGTACAGAATTACATTTCCCAAATGTTGATAGTTACGATAGTCTGCAAATTCTGGGGAAACTGAGCTTGGTATGTATCCCTCTCGCTCTGTCTGTCTGTCTGACTGTTTGTCTGTCTGTTTGTCTGTCTGTCTGCCTTTGCATAAGTGTATGTGCGTCTGTGTCTGTGTCCGTGTCTGCGTCTGTGTCTGGGTCAAAGAGAGAGAGAAGATAGAGAAGGAGAGAGGAGAGAGAGAGAATGGGGTGAGAGAGGAAGAGGGAGATAGGAGGAGGATGAGGAGGAGAAAAAGAAAAGATGAAACATGAAAACAAATGTCTCAAAGAAATTTTTACCGTTTTACACAGTGAAGTTTGGTGCAACCAATTGTCTTATTTTTTTTTTTTTTTCAAATTCATTTTTTCTAAAGACAGATTATACAATAACAACAAACTACAAGTGCCATAATATTGACAGCACTACAACAGGCAAAGCAGAAAACGCTTGAAATCAATGTAAAGAAGAGATCATCGTCTTCTTCTTGTTCTTCTTGTTCTTCTTGTTCTCCTTGTTCTTCTTCTTGTTCTTCTTCTTCTTGTTCTTGTTCTTCTTCTTCTTTTTCTTCTTCTCCTTCTTCTTTTTCTTCTTCTCCTTCTTCTGGTTCTCGTTCTTCTTCTTGTTCTTCTTGTTCTTGTTCTTCTTGTTCTTGTTCTTGTTCTTCTTCTTCTTCTTCTCCTCCTCCTCCTTCTTCTCCTTTTCTTCTTTTCCTTCTTCTTCTTCTCCTTCTTCCTCTTTTTCTTCTCTTCTTCTTTTCTTCTTCTTTTTGTTCTTCTTGTTCTTGTTCTTCTGTTTGTTCTTCTTGTTCTTGTTCTTCTTCTTCTCCTCCTTTTTCTTCTTCTTCTTCTCCTTCTTCTTCTCTTTCTTCCTCTTTTTCTTTTCTTCTTCTTCTTCTTTTCCTTCTCCTTCTTCTCCTCCTCCTTTTTCTTCTCCTTCTTCCTCTTTTTCTTCTCTTGTTTTCTTCTTCTTCTTCTTTCTTCTCCTTCTTGTTCTTGTTCTTGTTCTTCTTCTTTTTCTTCTTCTTCTTCTTCTTTTTTCTTTCATCTGTCACTTGTACCATCAAGGATGTCGTCAGGAGGAGAAAGAGATGACGGTCAGCAGCGAGCAGGAAAACTTGAAATAGAGCAATGCCGTGTAATATCAAAGTCTCTTTCACGCCATCGACACAGGTCTTCCTTGGTCTGCCTCTCGCTCGAAATCTGCATATCCGTTTCTTTTAGTTCATGCTTGTTGAGCCTTATAATACTAACAATGGATCTCGATTTCTTCATCACGATGTCCAAGGTTCGTTTTAAAAATCTGGAGTGATAGATGCCTTAAGAGTGTTTAATGAAATGTAGAGTAGAAACAATTAATAATACGTGAAGGCCTACCCAGGCACGCACGCATGAACCAGCCTCCCCAACCCTTCACACACGTAGGCTACACGTGTGTGTATGTATGTGTGTGTGTGTGTGTATGTGTGTGTGTGTGTGTGTGTGTGTGTGTGTGTGTGTGTGTGTGTGTATGTGTGTGTGTGTGTACGTGTGTGTACGTGTGTGTGTGTCCGTGTTTGTGTGTCTGTGCGCGCATGTGTGTGAGCGCGTGCGCACGCACGCTCGTGTGTATAGTGCTAGTGTGTACATCTTCAGTGGTGGTCTCGATGCAAGTCTTTCAAGTGAGACAACAGTCTAGGGTCCCCCGTGTAGCATTAACTTAACGCATGTTGAAGATCCCACGGCAACAAAGGAGTTGTTTCTGGCAAAACTGTGCAGATGGGTCGCAATTTCCCCTGGGGGAGCAACCTGAATTTGACATGCTAATACTGTGAGAAAAATAAAGGAAAATAATGTCAAGATTACGAGAAACACTCATTCCAAAATTCCCCCCCCCCTCTCTCTCTCTACCACTCTACATAAACTCACGCACTCACATACACACGCACACCTGCACATATGCACACACACATACACACACAAGTACACATACATGAGTTTCACAAATAACATTCTTTAACTGACTATAGCAAAAGGAAAAGAAAAGTAAGACACTGCTTACAGAATATTTCAGTATCAGGAACATGAAAAGAGCACAACTGAACACACAATTACACTGAACAATTCTTCTGTACAGCACACAAAAACCATAATTTCTTATTACAAAAGTTTAAAAGAAACAACCGAATTCACAGATAATTAGCAAATTATGGTTATGTTTGAATTGTTGTGTTTCCTTTTCCCCCCTTCTGTTTGACGTACATCCTCGGAATGAATTACATGGTGAATATGGTAGTCAAACACATAATCAGTTCCTAAGTCAGTCAGTTATTTCACTTCATTTCTGAGTCAGTCAGTTATTTTGTTTCAGTATGAACATCCATGTATGCAAGTGACGTTGTCAGTAAGCCTTTGATGGTTATCTTGCCTCTTAATCCTAACAGAGGCTAGAGGCTTGCTCAGTGATAATGACAAAATTCACTGAATGTAAAAGTTCATTTTCACTGGCATCACTACGTTTACTTCCGCTATAGACACAAAAAGCATATTTCAAAAGGTTGTACAGGTTTTATTCAATCCTACTTTCTACTTTTCCGTTTTAAACAAGACGTCGGTATGAAATCCAACTTACTGCGATTTTGTCAAATGTTTTTTTTCCATCAAGTTTCAGTAGACCTATATTTAATGTATATCCACGTTTAATTGTTTCTTAAAATGTTGTTATGCTTGGCATTTTACTCTGCATTTTACGTGAGTAAATATGAAATTTTCCAAGAAAATAATCAAATCCATTAACCATCAGACCAAAAATCAGAAGCGTTTCCGAATAAGCGCAGTTAGTGCAATTTTCAGTTTAGCTGACCAAGCACAGTTAGTACATTTTTCAGTTTATCTGACCAACCGTTCTGAAATCATTTCAAAATGATGATGATAGCATCGCAGTTACATAGCCAACGCATAACAGTTTCTTCTTCATCGCCACAAAATAACATCAGCATCAACAGTACAGCTGTATGTCAGACAGTCCTTGAATAAATCAACAGATCTGCGTAGTTAAAAGCCTTTTAAAAAAAAACCCTGATCAGAAACCATCTCAGTTTATATTCAACAGCTGTCTTAAAAGGTTTTAGAATGACGCTGCTCCAAGACAGCCTTTAGTAACACTTGGTCTCGTTTTCTTATGACTTAGTCAATTTCGTGATCTATGAGAATCAGATATCCCACTTTGGTCCACGTATTTGATAAAGTCACTATTTTTAAAGCTGTGAAGTGCGCGCAAGGCATATTCGCATTTGAGCATCGCAGAACAGGTGGTTGTTGAACAGAAGAGGTGGCAGCGAAAGCAGAACCAAAGGCATCAAGACTCCTGATTATGCAGTACCACATAATGAGCATGTGCCTTCAGAATCGGTCTTGTATCCCACATGAAGACCCACATTAGGCGATAAAGGACCAGCGTTTTTTTGTGTTGTGGGTGTACGTGTGTGTGTTGTGTATGTGTGTGAGTGAGTGTTTGTGTGTCTATATCTGTGAGAGAGAGAGAGAGAGAGAAAGAGCGAGAGAGAGAGAAAGAGAGAGAGAGAAAGACAGAGACAGAGACAGAGAGGAGAGAGACAGGAGAGAGAGAATGAAAGAGAGAGAGGAGAGAGAGAGAGGAGAGAGAGAGAGAGTGAGAGAGCGAGAGAGCGAGCGAGCGAGAGAGAGAGGGAGAGACAGACAGACAGACAGAGGCAGAGGCAGAGGCAGAGACAGACAGACAGACAGACAGACAGACAGACAGAGAAACAGAGAGACAGAAAGAGCTCATGCGTTGTCCTTTTCGAAAGCGGCTTTCACTTTAGTCAGTAGATCAGGGGAAGTAAAGATGTCAATCGTTGTCATGGCCAGTACTTTCCCTTGATCCAGTGTACAAGGTTGAGCCTCCGAGGATCCTGTCAGAAGAGACACAGAATTTTGCATAAAGATAATGTTTTAGTTTCTAGTAAATGGGTGGCTTGGTACTTTTGACAGAGCCGTGGACGCAGGATCTGATATCTTGAGTTCAGTCTCAGCCCACAACATTAAAAGTTGGCTTGTTTGCTTCCTATCTTCATGTTTCCATCAGTCTGGTGGTGTCAGCTCAGTGTTTCAAAGGTCATCTCCCCGTTCCACTTTCCGTTCCTCACGTTCAAGACCTTTTAGCTCAGTCTCAGAGAGTCTGCCAGATAATTGCTGGCAGATTTGGGGGGAGCCTATATGGAATTGTCTGAGTGTGATGGATCTGTCATGAACAAACTCCAAATGCCAAACTGTAGTGACCGATTTTATCATCATCATCATCGTCGTCGTCGTCGTCGTCGTCATCAACATCATCATCATTATCATCATCATTATCATTATTAATATCATTATCGTCATCATCATCATCATCATCATCATCATCATCATCATCATCATCATCATCATCATCATCATCATCATCATCATCATCATCATCATCATCATCATCATCATCACATCATCATTATTGTTGTTATTGTTATTATTACTATTGTTTATTTCATTAGTAATAGTAGTAGTAATAGTATTATTTAATGCCAAACTGTAGTGAACAATGTCTTTATCATCATCATTAATTTTATCGTCATCATCACCACCACCATCACCATCATCATCATCAACATCGTCGTTGTTGTCGTCGTTATTATTTTTCGTTTGTTTTTTTATTTCTTTTTTTTTTTATCGTTGTATTTGTTGTTATCATCATCATCATCATTATTCTTATTGTTAGTTTTCGACGAGCGTGGTGGTCAAGTACGTAAACATCAGACTTAAAGTCGGAAGATCCTGGGTTTGATCTGCCTAATACACCTTGGCCCAGTGGGTATAGGGTGGATTTTTCTGACCTTCTAGGTCGACAGGTGTGTAGATCTACCAGTGCTTAAACCCGTACCCCCTTTGTGCATTTACGTATGAAGAATATTAAATAGGCTCGTTAAAGATCCTGTAAGTCATGTCTGTGGCTGGCTTATAGACACACGAGAACACCCAGCATACACACCAACCGAGTATGCAGTATACAGACTGTGCAGCAACAGACTGCCTGCAAAGTGTGGGCAAAAGAACGTGCTTATACGCATCTGACAATAACTGGAACACTAAAAGAAAATGCTGCTGTCATGCTTTCTCGTTTGTACTCTGTAAGCATTGTCACAATTACAACACCATAAGACCTTAGGCAATGGGACAATGAGACTGAGAGACACAGACACAGAGAGAGAGGGGGCAGGGGGAGAAATATATAGACAGAGAGACAAGGGGACAGAGACATAGAGAAAGCATGACGCGATATGATGAATCTTTATTGCCAAAAGTGATAGTTGATTCACGCAGAGGGAGAGAGAGAGGGAGGGAGGGAGGGAGAGAGAGCGAGAGAGAGAGGCAAACAGATAGACAGACAGAGACAGAAAGAGATAGAGAGAGCAGAGAGATAGAGAGAGAGAAAAAAAGGGGAGAGAGAGAGAGAAAAAAAGGGGGGAGAGAGAGAGAGAGAGAGAGAGAGAGAGAGAGAGAGAGAGAGAGAGAGAGAGAGAGAGATGCCATAGATAACTCTTCACTACTAAGCACGATGTGATACGATAAACTTTTTGTTAACTTTATTGCTTAAGGTGATAGATAATTAAAAGAAGTGTGTTGATACTTCTTTTTCTTTTATCTAATCTCTATCACTGCAACGTCTAAGCTAATTAGTGAGGATTTTTAACACAAATAAAAAAAATCCACAATTCATGTACACCATTTTCTGTCATCTGACTTTTGCTCATATACAGAACCACATTATGTAGCAACAAAACAGCAGATCAGTAGCAACATCAACAACAGCAGCAAATCATCAAAAGAAAGGCGACAGCAGAGGGGCATTCACGAGTCATGACCTGGATGCCGAAACACTTTCTTTATTGTTATTGTTATTGTTGTTTAAAGCCCAGCCTACTGCGTAGAGCCATATCAGGGCTCTAATCAGTTCAAAACATAACAATACTTCAACAGGAGAAAAAAAGGAAAAGAAAATTGAGTGCACATATCAATGCACTTGCGCATGTAATCGAAGGAGATGCCCCTGGCGTTGACCGTGCCATCTAATTTATCGCTCAGAGGATTTAAAAAGCATACCTGAATACCAATTTTAACATAATTAAGACACCAAAACAGATAAAAAAAGAAATGGGCCTAAATCATCTAAAATTGCTTCTGCATATTATCTCTACAGCCAAAAATGCACTTAACACATGTAAGAGAAAGTACGTAAGACTTTTATCGAACACATACTGGTGAATGGACCAGCAAGGCCGAAAATGACAGGAAGAAATGACAGAAAGCAAAGGAGGAAGAAAGAAACAAAGAGAGTGACAGAAAAGAGGAAATTTCTAGCACAGAATTTCCAGAAGGCGGGGATACTATTTATACTGAAAGAACCCCCCGTCATCCCCACGGGGGGAAACACTTGACAGGGTTTTCTCCTCTGAGGATCTTCGGCTGTTCAGCTCTCCTTTCTTACTACTCATAATCATTTTCTCTGGTAGGAATAAGGACGAGATATAGAGATAAAGTTCGATAACATTCGTGGACCCGACATGTAAGACACGATATGTTGACACAGTTGAAGGAGGCGAGCGTGTGGGATACACACTTCAGAGGCAATGACGATGACAATGACATTAATAATGACAATGACAGTGACAATAATACTTCATTCTCCAAAAGTAGAAGTTATTAGCTAAAGCCTTTTTTCAAACTTGCCGTTTCTGTTCTACATATCTGCGAAGAAATGAAAACGTTGTGAACAAATACAGGCAATAAATAAAAAATACAAGACTTAATGTATAAGGAAATCAAACAGTAACAGCATTTGTTGTCGTTTGATAGCGACAGAGAGAAGTGGTAAGAAAATAGTCATTAATGTGTGTGTGTGTGTGTGTGTGTGTGTGTGTGTGTGTGTGTGTGTGTGTGTGTGTGTGTGTGTATGTGTGTGTGTGTGTGTGTGTATGTGTGTGTATGTGTGTGTGCGCATGTGTGTGTGTGTGTGTGTGTGTGTGTGTGTGTGTGTGCGTGTGTGAGGGAGGGAGGTTAGAGACAGAGAGAGAGAATTTGCGTGTCAGACAGAGAAGAAGGAGACAGACTATCATAAACTGTTAACGTGAACAACAAGCTAACAAAAATTAAACCGGTAAGCAATTATAAACAAACAAATTCCATCAAATCAGATCAGTAGGAAAAGGATAAAACAAGACAAATAGCTGAATTTATGGAAATAATCAATCATTACACAAGTCAAGTCAAATACGCATTGATATCAGGCTGATAAAGGCCGCCTAAAGCTGAGGGTCAGGTAACCCCTATTGAGCTGAGTTTGAAGTTTGTGGTTTGTTCAAGGGGATTCATCGCACTGGAACAATTCCATATGCATGCCATCCAAATTTGCCCACAATTATATCAAGCAGACTCCTTGGTCAGCCTATTTGTTCCTAAACAAATTATCTGCATGAACTTATTTGTTCCTAAACAAATTATCTGCATGAACTTATTTGTTCCTAAACAAATTATCTGCATGAACTTGTTACTTTCCAATTTAAATGTTAATGATATTGTATATACCTCAGGGAGGATCAAAGTTGCCAAGTCACCGTCTAGTTTTGAGGGTGTTAGCTGTCAGTTTAATTTCAGGTGCAGACCAGACTGTAACATGGTGTCAGGTCACGGTAAGTGGTAAGACCTACACCGGTGGCTCTGCTTATCGCTGCCTACGATTGCTCAAGGGCAGTGAACAAAGTTGAACCTAATGCTGGTTTATCAGTTAACAATAATAAATACATCAGACAGCACATACCAAATACTGAATTTCTGCACCCTGTGTATAGACAATAACCCAAGCCTTGAGTCTTGAGTAATGATTAATGAACACATTTATTGTGAATACTTATAAATGTTTACTGTTTGTTGAGATTTGAATCTTGAACGATCGTTTACCCTCAAAGCATAGAGATCAGTCCTTATGTGTGTATTCCTCTAGATTATTTGATATTCGTATAGTCAGTATAACATTAGCTCATGTGACAACAAATGATTGTTGAATCATTGTTGACAGTATCTTTTGATATGGTGTAGCTAGTGTGAGGCAATGCATTAATGCAAACAGTGACAGTTTTTGAAGAAGAGTAAATTGGAAGTAGCAGTAGTTGTTCAGTTGTAGCAGAATTGTCGTTCTGAATGTGTTGGAGAAATTCATAGGACTTGGACAATTCCTTATGCGCTCCACCCGATGTGTCAGTAGTTATCTGGCAGACTTCTTGAGCATGTGCAAAACACTATGCGCTGGCAAAGTTATGAAATGGGGACCCTTGAAACAAAAACAAAAAACAAAGAAGAAGAAGAAAGAAAGAAAGTGTAGTGCAATGCTCACAAAAAATGAATGACAAAGCATAGGCCTACTGCAGTCGCCACGCTTGCAGGCAGACGTCAGAAGTCAAACATTCGTCATATAAAAAGAAAGAAAAATTGCATAATCTGCGCCTGAGACGGCTCGTATCTACGAGTTGAAAACACGTATCAGCAGTACTCACTCTCGTAGTGCCCTACATTCGTTTCAAAGCACGTAGCTGACGAGTGTGTGCTGTCGGTTCAACGTCTGGTCGCGTTCGTGTTGTGCGTCCTGTTGTCTATGTTGCAGCTTTTGCCCACTGGGTACAGCTTTTTTACAGGTATGTTCACTTGATTTGTTGCTTACTCTCTCTCTCTTTCTCTCTCTCTCTCTTTCTCTGAATATATGGAAATCGCACTAAATTTTATTGGTTTTGAAGGGCAAAATGTGAAATCTGACTCAAGACTGAAAGACTGAAGATGGGCATTTAATTTCATAAAAAAGATCTTTTGTTAAATCATTCTCATGATATATTGAAAAGAAACAAAAACTTTACCAGAATAACTGGAGCATTAAAATGGACAGCAAACAGGCCAGCTTTAATGTTACCAGCTGGAACTGAACTCGAGATATAAGGTGATTAGTCTATAGCTCCATTACAAGATCCAGCCAGCCCGAGCACAGACCATGCTCAAAGACTGACGAGTTGATTTGACTGACGTTGATCATACTGCAGAACAAAGACAACTTTTCCCCTTTTCTGACACGTATAGAAATATTTTTGCTGCTGACATATCAGAATTAGGACAAACCCATCTCTTGTCTCTTATATCATTGACACACGTAATATAGCGCTCATCAAAGATCCAGTTGTACAGCCCCAGCCAGACTAGTAGGTGGGCATTTATATGTAGGTCTGTCACTATAATCATTGAATATTCTTTTAACATGTTCAAATTTGGTACACGTAACACAGTCTACTTCTTCTTTACATGGATGACATGCGATTTTTTCTGCTAATATTCTGCATACCACTCCACTCTCTCCTTGTACATGACAGGCAGTGATCTTCATCAACTTGATCGTTCCACACTACGACACTGGCACACTATTCTAACGACAAAATCTTTATCTCCAACTCAACTATCAAATCTACATGAATTCTGATTGGACCATCTCCAAGTCTGAGCCTTATAAAGGCATTCCATCTGAACTGCTCTGTTTTCTTTTTTGTTTTTGTTTTTGTTTTCTCAGACACACACACACACACACCACACACACACACACACACACACACACACACACACACACACATTTTATTTTGTTCAGGTTTTTAAATTTTTTTTTTTTACATTTCCCCTTCCCCCCCTCCCCCGTCTAATATCACTTATAGTGAAAAGACGTTAAATTAAAGAACGAACGAACACACACACACAGTTACATCACATTTTCAGCAACGTATCGCGATAAAACTGGATTTACGTCATTATAATTTTGAGTATGATAGCATTGCAAAGGTTCATTAATCTTATCTCAACACTAGTTAAAAGTACTCACTACAAACAGTTCAGAAATAGCAGCCTAACTGATGAGACTTCTGGCTCAACCCTGGTATTAATACTTTGTTTTTATGGAGTGCTCCAGTTTGATTCCAGGCAGTGAAAATAAGAACGATCTTTGATTGGGCTCAAATTTCACACACACACACACACACACACACACACACACACACACACACACACACACACACACACACACACACACAACACACACACACACATACACATATACAATACCCCCCCCCCAAACAAATTACCACAAGCATTAAGTTACATATTGTAAGCTCTACATGTAAGCTTCTCTCAGAATTACACACCCACACGTATTTCCATGTCAATGATCCCATTCAAAGACCTTCAACCTTGCTGTTATGCAAATTGCTCATATTATGGCCTAAGGTTGGGTGGAAAATGTAGAACTGTGACTGTGCTCTATAAATTTAGAGTTGTATGTTGTGTTATGTGTTGTTGTTGTGTGTGTGTGTGTGTGTGTGTGTGTGTGTGTGTGTGTGTGTGTGTGTGTGTGTGTGTGTGTGTGTGTTGTGTTGTGTCAACGGCGTACATTTCTGTGCATTATTTGGTGGTGAAGGGCTCTCTAAATCGTGAGGAAGCGCGCGCGTGTGTGTGTGACTGTGTGTGTGTGTGTGGGGGGGGGGGGGTGTTTTTATGTCAACGACGTACATTTATGCGCGTTATTTGGGTGATGAAGGGCTCTCTAAATTGTGAGGAACTATTAGAAAATTTGAGCAACAACCTCAGCAATGCGTATCATTATTATCATAATCATCATCATTTCCCCTGCAGGTTTGCTGGAAGCTGAATCACTACAAACAGTATCCCCACCTTCTGGAAATTCCGTGCTAGAAATGTTGTCTTTTCGATCTCTGTCTTTGTTTCTGCCTTACTCCTTTGCTTTGTCATATCTTCCTTTCAATTTCAGCCTTGCTGGTCCATTTACCTGTATATTTTCCATAAAGCTTACTATGCTTTCTCTTAGGATTGATAATTGGGCACATGTATTAAGTGCATTTTCGACTGTAATGGAATGTAATGTGCAGAAGCCATTTTAGGTAATTCAGACAAGGTTTAGCATACTTAGTCTATAATTGTGTATTTGTATTCAGTTTTTTTTAAGTGGATGGACTGGTCAATGCCGGGGGCATATCCTTAGATTATGTGCACAAATGCATTGATATATGTACATACTTTTCCCTTCCAGTTTTTTTTTCAGGTTCACAGATGTTTAGATGGTTATAGCCCTGATAAAGCTCTGCGCAGTCGGCTGGGCTTTAAACTATAATGATAATGATAACGACAATCATCATTATCGTAATTATTAGTAGTTGCAGTTGTATCACTCTTATAGTATTGATACCACCAACTGCAGTCCACTTCTCTTCTTTGTTTTAACAGAAACAAAGTACTAACAGGTAAACAGTACAACTGTATAAGTACATGTATGTCTTCGTGTGTGTGTGTGTGTGTGTGTGTGTGTGTGTGTGTGTGTGTTGTGTGTGTGGTGCGCGCGCGCACTTGTGCCTACGCTTACGCATGTGTTGCGCAGACAGAAGAGAAGAGAATGTCAGATTCCAAGCTGAAAGAAGTGGCGTGTCAGGCCATAGAGCAGCACGCACACGACCTCAACGAGATCAGTCAGCAGATCTGGTCCCATCCTGAACTGAACTTTGAAGAACACCATGCTCACAAGGTAAACTAATGGAATGATAGAGACCTTTTTCTTCGTCTTTTTGCCGTCTGCATGATAAGGACAATCTTGTTATTCCTGTTTTTATTCATATTCATTTCTTTCGTCACGGTGGATTTTCCAGTTGAAACACGAGCTGCTCTCCTCTTTGAGAGCACATCGCCGCAATGCAGTGCCACCCAACTTTTTACTAAGACTTCAGCGAGGCAAGACAGCTAAGTAGGCTTCAAGGGAAGGGACCTGGGAAATCAGCCTATCTCTCCAATGGTTTTATATCAGGGCAACCAGGCGAATGCCTTGCTCTTCTCGATTTTCAACTGCCTTGGGACCAGAAGGCACACAGGTCCGACTGACGATGAATGTGGCCGATTTTTTCCAGTTCCTGCCGGCTGCTGTGGAGTTAGGGCTCAGAGGAATTTAGTGGGCCATGTCTCCTGTTGCTCCATTTAATCTTGATGAAGTGCAGGACTCTTCTCCCCTTATCATAGTCTCAACACTTAGCAGTCGGAAACTCCTCACTACGCTGCTTTGCCACGACCACAAGGAGTATTTGTACGATAGTAAAAGTGGCCAGAAAAAATGCTCAAGACAGAGCCTTTTTCACTATTCAGGTAGGTCTGACATGATCCTAAAGGGATCCCAAGTTTGCTGTCTTTCGGAGTTGTCGTCAAGACTTTCAGACTTTCCCTTCGTCATCAGGTCTGATTCCCACATGCCAGCAGGTAGCTGAGCTGGGCAACCTACGGTAAATCATCTTCAGGAGTCTCGTTGGGGTCATTCTAGTAAATATCGATAGTTTAGTGGTAGAATACTCACCACGCGAGTGACCAGGGTTCAATTCCTGGTCGATGTACGTGAGTTTGACTGAGACGTATAGATGTGTTTTTGTATT
>CM060311.1:67506593-67516593 GCA_030674185.1 Monoplex corrugatus | reverse complement strand
GTTTTGAAACGGTTATAGCCCATGATATGGCTCTACACAAAAGATAACAATAACAATGGATATGAGAACCCTCCCCAATCTGTGTGTGTGTGTGTGTGTGTGTGTGTGTGTGTGTGGTGTGTGTGTGTGTGTGTGCGTGTGTGTGTGTGGTGTGTGTGCGTGTGTGTGTGTGGTGTGTGTGCGTGCGTGTGTGTGTGTGTGTGTGTGTGTGTGTGTGTGTGTGTGTGTGTGTGTGTGTGTGTGTGTGTGTTAAGTGCAACGAACAATTTTTGACATGGGCTGTTTGCGCTTTGTAAATTACTACTACTACTACTATTATCATTATCATTATTATTCTTTTTATTATTATTATTATTATTATTATTGTTATCATTATTACTATCATTGCTACTATCATCATCATCGTCGTCATCATCATCATCATCATCATCATCATCATCATACATTATTATTATTATGTTTCGTTGTTGTTGGTGGTGGTGGTGGTGGTTTTATTACTATTACTGTTGTTGTTGCTGTTGTTATTGTTTAATATTGTTTTTAATATTGTTCTAATTATTGTTATTATCATTATTATATGCACAAGCATGTTTACAAGAACATCCAAAGGGACTACACCCATAACATCTTCAAATCATCATCAACTATTTATTGTTAGGTTAACATAGAAATTGTGCATACGTAGATGCACCCGTGCGCGCGCGCGCACCACACACACACACACACCACACACACACACACACACACACACACACACACACACACACACACACACACACACACCACTCGCATACAACCACCATACACATTCACACAAAACTGGCACCATGCGCACAAACACACACATACACACACACACGCGCGCGCGCGCGCGCACAAACACACACACACACACACACAGGCCCCATAGAATCATTTGTCTTAATGTCCTCCAGCCTCCAAATGAATGGGCTGGTTTTACATTTAATTTCCCTTCTTGTTTTAATGTTCTGTGAAGTCCATAATTCATGTATTATTTTTATTTCAAGTCATGTTTTTGATGTTTAATACGACAATGAAATGAGCTTGAGTCACACACGCGTACACGGACACGTTCATATGTGTGTTATGTGTTTGTTTATTTGTATATATATGTATATATTATATATATATATATATAATATTACATATATCTATATATATATATATATAGTATATTATATTATAAATATATGTATACATATATCTATGAATATATATATATATATGTACATGTATATGTGTATGTGAGTGTGTGTGTGTGTGTGTGTGTGTGTGTGTGTGTGTGTGTTGTGTGTGTGTGTGCGCACACACCACACACTTGCTTGTGTGTATGGTGTGTGATGTTGCTTCATTTAAGCTTTGTTTTCTGCTTGTTTGTTTGTTTCTTTTTTTCTTTCTGCTTTTTGTTTTTTTGTTTTTTTTTTTAGTTGTTCTTTTTTTCTGTATTCTTTTTGCTTTTTTTCTGTATTGATTTAAAACCTTACAGCTGACATGTGCATGTACTTGCAGGCATCATCACCAAGGGAGGGACGAAGCCCAACATCATTCCGACAATACAGAACTGGAGTTCTACATGAGGGCCCCCACAGACACAGAGCTCTGGTCTCTCACAGAGAAAGTCTCAAGTGTTTTCAGGCCGCTGCCACTGCCACTGGCTGTACCGTGAGTCGCTGAAAGCTTTAATTTTTCTGTAATCTTAGTCAAAGTGATTGCCAGCGTTCAAGCCTTTAGGAACTAGAAATAAACACACAAATAGAATCAGAACGCATATTCAATGAAATAATTTTAAAAGCAACACAGGCGAATGTTTTTGGCCAGTTGGCTTTTGGTTTTATTTGATTTGTTGTTTGTTTTTGTTTTTCTTTTGTTTTGCTTTGTTTTTCAGTAGAGATTATTGCACTACAGCGCAATCACAACACACACACACACACACACACACACACACACACACACACACACACACACACACACACACACACACACACACAACACAACAACACAACACAACACAACACACACACACACACACTGTTACATTTCAAAAAAGAGAAACTCAATATGAAAGTGTGAATGGTAATAAGACAAGTGTGACGTCAAAATGTGTCTGTCCATTCAGCTACTCTCCGCTGTTCGCTTTTGAAGATTGGTTTGTGATTCGCTCAATAATGAATCGAGAATATTTGTTTTGGTTTATACTAACCCTGAAAATGTATGTTTCAGTTTGATTTCGTTGTATGGAAATATGTAGAATCCTTTGGAACAATCTAGAAATGACAAGAAAAACGTAGAATACCTTAGGTTTTTCGAGAATGTTCCGGAAATCGTAAACAAATTTAACCTGTACAGTGATTGGCCAGAACTACAGAATATTCTAGAAAAAGAATGTTCGAGAACGCGGCTGTGATTGGCTGAAAATCTACTTGCTGCGTGTAGATTTGAGGGCTGAAGAATGAATAATTCTGCAAACTAGGAGTGGTGCATTGGATGTGTCAATCCAATTGTCACATGTGAACATGTAAAGAATGTAGATGACTGGCAGTGCCTTGCAGTTTATGCAGGTTCGTGAAGATCTAGCCGTTGATCAATCTTCTCAGAGACAAACTACACCAGTCCAGATTAAACGAAAATGATCCTTTATTCGAAGAACGTAGAAAACATAACAGGAACTGGGTAAATACTTCACACATCCAATGCACCACTCCTAGTTTGCGGAATTATTCTTTCTTCAGCCCTCAAATCTACACGCAGCAACTCCACAAATCTACCGCAACTTCTCTATGACAGCAGACTTACACTTCAACTCTTCTGATCGCTCTCTCTCCTCTCTCTCTCCTCTCTCTCTCTCTCCTCTTCTCTTTCTCTCTATCTCAACACACAGCCACGCTTTATTTATAACATCACGGAAAGTTCCACAATATTCTTGGCTTTTCCCTAGATTTTCAGCCAATCATTGCCGCGGAGATGCACACATTGACAGTGTTTAAATTTGTCGTTTTGACTGTATTATGCATATTATGTGATATGTTTGTGTCTGATTGCTATATGCATGTTTGTGACATTGTATGTACATGTTGGTGAGCGTGTGTGTGTGTGTGTGTGCTTGTGTGTGTGTGTATGTGTGTGTGTGCTTGTGTGCTTGTGTGTGTGTGTGTGTGTTGTGTGTGTGTGTGTGTGTGTGTGTGTGTGTGTGTGTGTGTGTGTGTGTGTGTGTGTGAAAACAGATTGTGGTGTTGTCATTGCCTACTTTCAATTTAACACCATGATCTAATATTCACAGAAAACATATCTCCTGAACACAATTCCAATATCACACACACACACACACACACACACACACACACACACACACACACACACACACACACACACACACACAACACACAACACAAACACACACACAATCACACTGAGAGACAGAGAGACAGACACAGATAGAGTAAGAGAGACAGAGAGAGTCAGAGACAGAGAGAGTCAAAGACAGAGAGACAGACACAGATAGAGTAAGAGAGTCAGAGACAGAGAGAGTCAGAGACAGAGAGAGAAGAAGAAGAGAAACAGAAGCAGAGGAGGAGATGGAGGAGACTAGAAAGAAACTAGCCACTGTGCAGTTGAAATGCATACGTATTTGATGTGTATTGACATGTTTTTTTCACGGTGCTTTCCCTTTGTTTGTTTGGCTGGTTGGTTGTTTGGTTGGATGGTTGGTTGGTTGGTTGGCTGTTTTTGGTGTTGTGGTCGTTTTTGTTGTTGTTTTCATTGTGATTTGGTCATAATTTTGCACACGTTTCAGGTAGAGACAGAGGCGGAGAATCGGCCTTACTCCAGTTTGGTGAGCAATGGTCCTTTAGCCGATACCTATGATGACAACGCAAGACAGGTGGGTGTGAACATGGTCCAGATGACGGACTTCCCAGAGGGTGGATCCACAGACATGGGCAACGTGTCCCATGTCCTGCCGTCCATCCACCCTATGTACGCCCTGCACACCCAGGCCCTCAACCACTCCAAGGAGTTCACTGCTGTGGCAGGTGGGTTGGTTCTTATTATTGCTCTGCTGCTGGTGTTCATTGATCATTTTTGGATCTTCTCCTTCACATGGCATCTGTGGTGTCATTGCATAAGAAATTTATTCCGATCGTGGAGACTTCATCTTGAGAAACTGAAACTGAAACTGTTGTTATTGTCGCTACTGATCTGCTGCTGTTGTTATTTATGTTGTTGTAGCAGTAGTATTATGTAGGTTAACAATGAACTTTCTTTTTCTGATCTTGCAATGAACGTATTTGTCATTTTCCAAAGAGCAGTCCTGTTACTCTGTTGGTGAGTGCTGGATATCAGACAAACGCATTACAACTTCTACTAATGATAATACACCGAGACTACTGCCTCCTCCTCCTTCGCTCCATCTGTACCAAGACCAATCTACTCTCTGTCTCTGTCTCTTGTTTTGTATGTCTCTCTGTTTCTCTCTTTTTCTCTCTGTCTGTGTCTGTCTGTCTGTCTGTCTCTCTCTCTCTCTTCCTTCTCTCTCTCTCTCTCTTCTCTCTCTCTCCTCTTTCTCTCTCTCTTTCTCTCTCTCTCTCTCTCTCATTAGCCCGCTGTTTAGGGTTTTGCGATTGTGATATGCCAACAGAGTACGAACAAAAAAGCTTGATAGTGAGATTTTCTAAGCTTTCCGACGGTTCTCAGATGCATGTATGCACGTTGGTTTGCCCACATTTGCAGGCAGTATGTTGCTGCACAGCCTGCGCACTCCATATTCGATGGACATGCATACTAGGTTGTTTTCACGTTTCCATAAGCCTGCCACACACCTGGCTCATAGGATCTTTGCATATTACATTTTACGTGCGTATGCACACGAAAAGGAGTTTATTAGGCTCTGGCAGGTGTGCACACATATGTCGGCCTGGGAGATCGGAAAAAAACATCCACCCGTTATATCCGCCAGGGGAAGGTGTTTGGGAAGATCAAACCCACGCCTTTGAAATGACGCTCAATGTTTACTAACTTGACTCCTGCATCCATATACAGTAAAAGTGAGAATGATGTTTATGATAGCAAAACAGTAACCATAATAAACCAGTGATGATGATGATGATGATAATAATGATGATGATTACAACAATAATGATATGATGAAGATGGTAACAAGATCGATGATGATGATGATGATGATGATGATGATGTGTGATGATGATGATGATAATGATAATCGTTCACAAGAAACTAAAAGTTCATCTGTAAGCGATTGTGTCTTTCTTAACAGGATCCCTGGAGGCTCAACCCTGTACTCTGAATCAAGGGAAAGTACTGGCCATGACAACGATTGACGTCTTTACTTCCCCTGATCTGCTGACTAAAGTGAAAGCCGCTTTCGAAAAGGACAAAAATTGATCTGTCTCTGTCTCTGTCTCTCTGACTCTGTCTCCCTGTCTCTCTCTCCGTTTCTGTCTCTCTGTCTCTGTCTCTTTCATCTTACACACACACACAAACACACACACACACTACACACACACACAAACACAACACACACACACACACACACACACACACACACACACACACACAACACACACACACACACTGACTGGTATACTTTCAAAATCGCATTTGCGCGCGTATGAACACCAAAGGCCGGATTACAATATTTCTCTGTTTGATGGTGATGGAAATCATCCAATCTGTGTTTACACTTACTGTATGGACAATGGGAACCTCTCCCGCATTCCACATTTTGTTGGTGGTGTGTGATGTGCAACGAGTATGCGGACATGGACGGTTTGTCATTATGCTCTTTTTTAATAGAAAGAGTGATGATGGCAGAGGGCAGGTTACGGAAGAGGAAATGATCGGTTATCTAATTAAATTTGCCAGTTACACGTAAATCAGTTAGTGCCAGTTACACGTAAATCAGTTAGTGCCAGTTACACGTACATCAGTTAGTGCCAGTTACACGTAAATCAGTTAGTGCCAGTTACACGTAAATCAGTTAGTGCCAGTTACACGTAAATCAGTTAGTTCTAAAACAATTGCGCTAGAAATCCTCATGTCGATGACAAGCTTTCAAAAGTGATGTTGGTGATGATGATGAACTGTCCAGTAGACAGTACAGATTAATAGGCATAGTGGTTCTTTGTCTTCATGTGGGTTACAAGACTGATCCTGGAGGCACATGTTCATCTGGAGGCAATACATGAGAAGGAGTCTTGAGGCCTTGGATTCTGCTTTAGCTGGTATCTCTTCTGTTAAACAGCTGCCGTCCTGCGCTGTTCAGATGTGGATGTGTCCCTGCACGTTCTGCAGAGCTTTCATAAATATTGCACTATATAATATAGAGAGACCAAAGGTGATATATCCTATTCTCGTAGATATTGAAATTGATCATGTCGTAAGGAAACGAGATCAAGTGTTATCTAAGTGTTACCTTGGAACAGCATCTTCCTAAAACTTTTAAATACACCTATTGAATACGAACTCAGATGGTTTCAGCTCAAGGTTTCACATGGATATAGACTTTCACTAAAAACTGTTGATTTATTCAAGAACTGTCTTGCACACCATTTTGTACGTTTCATGGCAAGAAAGAATAATGTGTTGTGTATTTACCATGGAACTGCAATGTTATAATCTTTTAGGAATGATGTCAACATGTTTGGTCAGAAAATGTAAAAGTTGCTCTAACTGTTGTTTTACAGATACTCGTGATTCTGAGTCTGATGGTATGATGGATTTGATCACTGTGTTGACAAACTTTGACATTTATACAGACATAATGCTAAGCAGGATACCGATCATAATAGCATTGAAAAATCACAAAAGATGGGTATGCATTGAAGATATTGAAACCTGATAAACGGAACGTTTGACAAGCTCATAATCCGTTGGATTTCTTACAGACGTCTTGAAACGGAAAACTAAAACATTCGGCCAAATACCTGTACAGCCTTACTGAGATATGCTTCCTGTTTCTAGAACATAAGTGTACGCAGCAATCCAGTTAATTCGAGCTTTAAGTTAAGTCATTTTGTCATTATCATCGAACGTGTCTCTGTTAGGATTAAGGAGACAACATAACCACCAAAGGCTTACTTACAAGGGCAGATGTATACATATATGTCTAAACTTAAAGAGAATTACTGACTGACTCAGAAATGAAATGGAGTAACTGACTGATTCACGAACACATTATGTGTTTTACTATGAACCATATTCACCATGAAGTTTATTAGGAGAACGTACATGAAACAGAAAAAAAAAAACCGAAACAAATCAGTGCAAACGAAAATGAAGTATTATTTACTTAAGTAAATATGTATTCGGTAGTTTGTTTTAAGCTTGTTTAAACAGATGGTGCGATTTTTGTGTTCCTGACACAAGTATTTTCAGTGTATTTGTATGTGTGGCGGCACTCTTGTCATATTCCTGAAACTGAAATATTCTATAAGCGGTCTTTCTGTTTTTGTTGTTGTTGTTGTTGTTTGCTTTTTCTTGTTTGTTGTTGTGTTTGTTTTGTTGTTGTTGTTGTTGTTTGTCTTGTTTTTTTTTTGTTGTTGCTGTTTGCTTTTTCTTTGTTTGTTGTTGTTGTTTGCTTTTTTTCTTTGTTTTTGTTGTTGTTGTTTGTCTTTGTTTTTGTTTTTGCTTCATTCCATTAAAGAATGTTATCTATGAAACTCGTGTTTGTGTATTTGATTGTTTGTTGTTTGTGTGTGTATGCATGTGAGCGTGTGTGTGGCGTGTGTGCAATGTGTGTGGTGTGTGTGTGGTGTGTGTGTGTGTGTGGTGTGTGTGTGTGTGTGTGTGTGTGTGTGTGTGTGTGTGTGTGTGTGTGTGTGTGTTTAAGGATTTTGCAATAAGTGTTTCTCGTCATTCCATTGTTGCTTTTCTTTTTTCAAATTGTATTCATCACGTGAAATTGAGATTGCACTCCCTAGGAGTAGGGAGATCACGCGCCTCCCCCCCCCCCCCCCCCCCCAGTTTTTTTCTTTTTTTTGTAAGTATGTGTTTCTGTTTATCTAATGAAGCTGGTGATTTTTCTACAGAATTCTGCAGAAACATCTCCTTTGTTGCGTGAGATCTTCAACATGCGCTGAGTTATGCTACACACGAGACCTCAAGAGTATGCTCATCCGAGAGGCTGCATCTAGACCACCAATGACGATCTTGTGGAGGGGAAGGAGAAAATCCCATTCCGTGATTTGAACTTGTCTATGGCAGTTGCTGTAACCACCAGACCACATCCTGCAAACTGTGCTTAAAGATTATGCATCATGGACATATACCGACATGTAACAATATACAGGAATCGCGCGCATACACACACCGCGCGCGCGCGCCGCACACAGACACACACACACACAGACGAACACACACACACACTGCACGTGCACACACGACACACACACACGGACGAACACACACACACGACAGGACACACACGGACATACACACACACACCACACACACACTACACACACAACACAACCCACACACACACCACCACACAACACACACACGGAAACATATAGCTACACATATGGACACTACACATACCACACGGCATACGCATACACACAACCAAAACACACACACACACACACATCACACACACACACACACACACACCCACACACACCACGACACAGACACACACACTACAGTTTGCAGAATATCATAACTGTCAGCATTGGAAAATGCAGAGTAGTTTGAACATTTGGGAAATGCGATGCATTATCTACATTGGCAAATATGATGTATATCCATATTTGGGAAATACAATGTAATTGTATTTGATTAGGAAATGTGAATTTAATTGTCTACATTTAGGAATAAAAAGTGTCTTTATTTAGGAAATGCAATTGTCTATTTTAAGAAATGTGATGTAACTGTCTCTAGTTGGGTAATAGAATGTAACTGTGTTCATATGTGGTATGTGACGTAATTGTCTACATTTGAGAAATAGGTTGTAATTTTCTACATTTGTGACATATTATGAAATTCTCTACATTTGGGAAATGTGAAGTTATTATTCATATTTGTGGGATATGATGTAATTGGACTACATTTGGGAAAAGTGACGTAAATGTCCACGTTAGGGCGAACCATAATACTGTACTCATTTCTTTTGTCTACTGTTGAACGGCACAACCTTGACACAGGTTGATAAATTTAAATACTGGGAACAATCATTTCACCAGACGGCAGATGCACATCAGAAAGAGCCGCAGAATCGGCCAAGCCAAAACAACATTCAAGAAGATGAAAGCATTCTTATCAACAAATCCCTATCAATTAACATCAAGAAGAGAGTTCTTGAATGTTATATAGAACCAATACTGTTGTACGGTTGCGAGGCGTGGACATCAACAAGCAAAGCCAGAACAAGATTGAGGCAGCCGAGATGTGGTTTCTAAGAAGGATGTTGAGAGTTCCATGGACAGCAAAGAAAACAAACGAGACAGTCTTGATGGAGGCAGACACAAGTAGATCATTCAGAAGGAAGATTAGGAAAAGGAGGCAGGCAACATTCATAGGCCATTTTATGAGGAAAGGGGAATTGGAACACCTGGTCACAACGGAAAGCTGGAGGGAAGGAGAGCACCAGGTAGACCCAGGGAGAAGATACTAGACGGACTTGCAGAGTGGCTGAAGACAGCGAGGGTGGAAGAGATGCTTGAGGCAACAAGAGATAGAGACAGATGGAGGTCCATAATCACCAACGCCATGCGGCAAGGCACCTGATGATGATGATGATGACTGTTGAATTTATCTCCACTCTCAGATAACCAGTCTTTGTCTACATTTAAGAAATGTGATATAGTTATCACTAATTGGGTAATAGAAAGTAACTATGTGCGTATGTGCTAAGTGACGTGATCGTCTACATTGGAGAAATAAGTTGTAATTTACATTTGTGACATGCAATTCTCTACATTTGGGAAATGTGATGTTATTATCTATATTTATGGGATATGATGTA
>CM060311.1:67494093-67501593 GCA_030674185.1 Monoplex corrugatus | reverse complement strand
AAACAACAACAACAACAAAAAAGAAGAAGAAGAAAGAAACAAAGTGTAGTGTAATGCTCACAAAAATGACAAAGCATAGGCTTACCGCAGACGTCAGAAGTCAAACATTCGTCATATAAAAAGAAAGAAAAATTGCATAATCTGCGCCTGAGACGGCTCGTATCTACGAGTTGAAAACACGTATCAGCAGTACTCACTCTTGAAGCGCTCTAGATTCGTTTCAAAGCACGCAGCTGACGATTGTGTGTGTCTCAGTTTTGTCCCCAGATTTACACACTGCTGTTGGTTCAACGTCTGGTCGCGTTCGTGTTGTGCGTCCTGTTGTCTGTGTTGCAGCTTTTGCCGACTAGGGTACAGCTTTTTTACAGGTATGTTCACTTGATTTGTTGCTTACTCTCTCTCTCTCTCTCTCTCTCTCCTCTCTCTCCTCTCCTCTCTCTCTCTCTCTCTTTCTCTGAATATATGGAAATCGCACTAAATGTTATTGGTTTTGAGGGGCAAAATGTGAAAACTGACACAAGACTGAAAGACTGAAGATGGGCATTTAGTTTCTAAAACAATCTTTTGTTAAATCATTCTGATGACATATTGAAAAGAAACAAAAACTTTCCAAGAATAACTGGAGCATTAAAATGGACAGCAAACAGGCCAGCTTTAATGTTACCAGCTGGAAACTGAACTCGAGATATCAGATCTTTAGTCTATAGCTCTATTACAAGATCCAGCCAGCCCACCACAGACCATGCTCAAAGACTGACGAGTTGATTTGACTGACGTTGATCATACTGCAGAACAAAGACAACTTTTCCCCTTTTCTGACACGCATAGACATATCTTTGCTGCTGATATATCAGAATTAGGACAAACCCATCTCTTGTCTCTTATATCATTGCCACGTAATATAGCGCTCATCAAAGATCCAGTCGTACAGCCCCAGCCAGACTAGTAGGTGGGCATTTATGTGTAGGCCTGTCACTATAATCATTGAATATTCTTTTTAACATGTTCAAATTTGGTACACGCAACACAGTGTGCTTCTTCTTTACATGGATGACACGCAATTTTTTTATGCTACATATGCTGCATCCCACTCCACTCTCAACCCCATGAATCTGAACTTCTTGTACATGACTGGCAGTGATCTTCATCAACTAGATCGTTCCACACTACGACACTGGCACACTATCCTATCGACAAAAACTTTGTCTCCAACTCAACTGTCAAATCGACTCAACTGTCAAATCGGCATGAATTCTGATTGGACCATCTCCAAGTCTGAGCCTTATGAAGGCATTGCATCTGAACTGCACTGTTTTTGTTTTTTTGTCATTGTTTTTTTTTTCTCACACACACACACACACACACACACACACACAGTTACATCACATTTTCAGCAACGTAGTAGAATATAACTGGATTTGACATCATTATAATTTTTTGAGTATAATAGCAGTGCAAAGGTTTATTATATTTCGTCTCAACACTAGTTAAAAGTATTCACTACAAACAGTTCAAAAATAGCAGCCTAACTGACGAGACTTCTATCTCAGCCCTGGTATAATACTTTTTTATGGAGTGCTCCAGTTCAATTCCAGGCAGTGAAAATAAAAACGATCTTTGATTCGGCTCAAATTTCACACACACACACACACACACACACACACACACACACACACACACACACACACACACACACACACACACACACACACACACACACACAAAAACAAATTACCACAAGCATTAAGTTATGTATTGTAAGCTCTAAGCTTCTCTCAGAATTACACAGCCACACGTATTTCCATGTCAATGATTCGATTCAAAGTCCTTCAACCTTGCTGTCTTGCAAACTGCTCATATTACGGCCATTGTCAAAACAAACACACGACAGTTTGTATGAGTATACATTGGTTTAAGAATCAACATAAAAGTTGGCTTGTTTGCTGCCTTTCTCTATGCACCAATCATTCCGTTGGTGTCAGTGTCTTACAGATCCTGCTGCCCTCCCCATTTGAAGACTTTGCCAGCCCTTGCATAAGGTTGTACTTTGTGTACACTATTTAAGCACTTTTTAATCTTTCATCTAGTCTAGTTTTTTTTATATTGTATTTGTAGCACTGATAGAATATCGTGGTGGCCAGGGCTATAAACAATGACAGCTGAAATGGGCATACTACGATGCTTGCTTTGTTCTGCTGCACCATCTTCTGCAACGCTTCTGTGTTACTGCAGTTTAGTTTGCTCTGTTGATAGAACCTGGACTCTGATGTTTCGAGTTCAGTCCCACTCTGCAAGATATAAGCTAGACTGTTTGCTACCTGTCCAATCATTCTGGTGGTATCAGCTTAGTGTTTCATAGGTCCTGCTCGCCTCCCTCTCCTTATTTCAAAATCTTGCCAGCGCATAGGTTTATGCAAAGGCTAAAGAAATATGGTAAACAATTACCAGCAGATTGAGTGGATCACGGAGCGCTTTGGAAATCAATGATACAGAGAATGAGCTTGGGGGTGACCTGTAAGTTTAAAAAGCTTTTGTGCCTAAAGGTGTGGTTGTATGCTGCAGAAAACGTTATAATTAGATTTCGAACAAAGGTGCCTGTCTTTTCGAACACATTGTGACATGAACTGTGCTACTGTTATGTTTGTATTCCATACACGTTCTATGATTTCAGGTAGGCTTTTCCTTGGCCGTATGAATAACATAGGGTTTGATATTGTAATGTAGAGATGGAACTATGTATAGGGTATTTCTGTTATTGGATTTATTAATTGATCTTTTACCATCCTCTCTGTTAAAAACACATCTATTGCAGTTAGCGTTTCCCTGATGATTGCCTGCCTAAGGTTGGGTGGAAAATGTAGAACTGTGACTGTGCTTTATAAAATTGGAGTTATGTAACCAAGGTTGTATGTTGTGTTATTGTTGTTGTTGTTGTTGTTGTTTGTGTGTGTGTGTGTGTGTGTGTGTGTGTGTGTGTGTGTGTGTGTGTGTGTGTGTGTGTGTGTGTGTGTGTGTGTGTGTGAATAACTAGTGTATGGTTGCAGAATGCATTAAGTGAGTGTGTGTGTGTGTGTGTGTGTGTGTGCACGCGCGCGCGTGTGTGTGTATTTTTCTTTTTTCGTGTATGAGTAGAAATAAGCACAGGGTGTGTGTGTGTGTGTGTGTGTGTGTGTGTGTGTGTGTGTGTGTGTGTGTGTGTGTGTGTGTGTGTGTGTGTGTGTGTGTGTGTGTATAGTGTGTGTGTGTAGTGTGTGTGTGTGTGTGTGTGTGTGTGTGTGTGTGTGTGTGTGTGTGTGTTTTATGTCAACGGCGTACATTTCTGCGCGTTATTTGGGTGCAGAAGGGCTCTCTAAATCTTCAGGTAGCGCGAGCGTACGCGGGAGCGTGTGTGGTGTGACTGTGTGTGAGAGAGGAAGTGTGTGTGTGTGTGTGTGTGTGTTGTGTGTGTGTGTGTGTGGGGTGTGTGTGTGTTGTTGTTTTTTTTTGCGTCAACGGCGTACATTTTTGCGCATTATTTGGGTGCTTAAGGGTTCTGTAAATTGTGAGGAACTATTAGGAAATTTGAGCGAGAACCTCAGTAATGCGTATCATTATTATCATTATCATCATCATTATCATCATCATTTCCCCTGCGGGGATGCTGAAAGCTGCCCCACGTTCTGGAAATTCCGTGCAAGAAATTTGGTCTTTTCGATCTCTGTCTTTGTTTCTGCCTTACTCCTTTGCTTTGTCATATCTTCCTTTCAATTTCAGCCTTGCTGGTCCATTCACCTGTACATTTTCCATAAAGCCTACTATGCTTTCTCTTAGGATTGATAATTGGGCGCGTGTATTAATTGCATTTTCGACTGTAATGGAATGTGATAAGCAGAAGCCAGTTAGGTAATTCAGACAAGGTTTTAGCGTACTTAGTCTATAATTATATATTTTTGTTCAGTATTTTTTAAGTGGATGGACTGGTCAATGCCGGTGTCATGCTTTTGTGTACACATGTTCACGCACTCAACACATGCAAAAACCTTTCGTCCGTCACGCAACAGCAAGCACTCCTTCCAACCAGTGGCACTAAACAAACTGCGATATATTTTTTTTTTTGTGCATTTATTATTACAAACTTTCACACATCACTCATACAACATACACAACCACGCACCTTCATACTCTTTCTCTCCTCCTTCGTTTTCTCCTCCCTCTTCGTCTCCTATTCCTCGTCCCCTGCTCCTCTTTCTTTTCCTTCTCCTTCTTCCTCGTCTCCCTCTTCCTCGTCTCCTTTTTCCCCGTCTCCTTCTTCTTCGTCTCCTTATTTCTCGTCTCCTTCGTTTCCTCCTCCTTCTGCGTCTCCTATTCCTCGTCTCCTTCTTCTTCTCCTTCTTCACCTTCTCCTTACTCTTCTCGTTCTTTTCTTCTCCTTATCCTTCTTTTCTCCTTTTTTTTTATTTTTCTTCTTTTTTTTCTTCTTCTGTTTCTCCTAATTCATTTTCTTTCTCTTCTTCTTCTTTTCACCTTCTTCTTCTCCTTCCTCTTCTCCTTCTTTTCTTCCTCTTCTCCTTCTTCTTCTCCTTTTCTACCTTTCTTTCTTCTCTTTTTTTTTGTTTCACCTTCTTTTCCTTTACTATTTCTTTTTCGCTTTCTTCTCGTTCTTTTTTCTTCTCCTTTTTCTCCTTCTTGTCCGTCTTCTTCTTTTCTACTTCTTTTCTTTCTGCTTCTTCTGCTCTCTCTCTCTTCTTCTTTTTCGCTTTCTTCTTGTTCTTTTTCTCCTCCTTCTTCTCCTTATCCTCTTCTGAAGGCGGTTTTTCTGGAGACTGACCAGCAAAACCTATTCCACTTTTAGTTTTCAACTTGGGTGAGCTGTTTTTCAAAAACTCAATCATACCACACATGCACACACAAAATTTCCTTCCGCACGCAACGTAAAAACTCATGCATACATCACTCCATGCACACGACACAAAAATCATGTGCACGCACCACCCTGCGCACATGACAGCCAGTGGCATAATATATTCTTAGATTATGTGCGCGAATGTATTGATATGTGTACATACTTTTCTCTTTCAGTTTTTTTCCAGATTCAAAGATGTTTAGATGGTTATAGCCCTGATAAAGCTCTGCGCAGTCGGCTGGGCTTTAAACTATAATGATAATGATAACGACAATCATCATTATCGTAATTATTAGTAGTTGCAGTTGTATCACTCTTATAGTATTGATACCACCAACTGCAGTCCACTTCTCTTCTGTGTTTTAACAGAAACAAAGTACTAACAGGTAAACAGTACAACTGTATAAGTACATGTATGTCTTCGTGTGTGTGTGTGTGTGTGTGTGTGTGTGTGTGCGTGTGTGTGTGTGTGTGTGTGTGTGTGTGTGTGTGTGTGTGTGTGTGTCTGTGCGTGCGTGCGTGTGCGTGTGTGTGTATGTGTCTGTGGTATGTGTGTGTGTGTGTGCGTGCGTGCGTGCGTGTGTATGCGCACTTGTGCCTACGCTTACGCATGTGTGTTGCGCAGACAGAAGAGAAGAAAATGTCAGTATCCAAGCTGAAAGAAGTGGCGTGTCAGGCCATAGAGCAGCACGCACACGACCTCAACGAGATCAGTCAGCAGATCTGGTCCCATCCTGAACTGAACTTTGAAGAACACCATGCTCACAAGGTAAACTAATGGAATGATAGAGACCTTTTTCTTCTTCTTTTTGCCGTCTGCATGGTAAGGACAATCTTCTTATTCATATTTTCATTCATATTCATTTCTTCGTCACGGTGGATTTTCCAATTGAAACTAGGGCTGCTCTCCTCTTTGAGAGTGCATCGCCGCAATGCAGTGCCACCCAATTTTTTTACTAAGACTTCAGCGAGGCAAGAAAGCTAAGTAGACTTCAAGGTAAGGGACCTGGGAAATCAAGCTATATCTCCAATGGTTTATACCACAGCAACTGGGCAAATGCCCTGCTCTTCACGATTTTCAACTGCCGTGGGATCTTTAGCGTGTGCAGACCAGAAGGCACACGGGTCCGACTGACGATGAATGTGGCCGATTTTTTTCCAGTTCCTGCCGGCTGCCGTGGAGTTAGGGGGTCAGAGGAATTTCCTCAGCCATGTCTCCTGTTGCTCGTTTAATCTTGATGAAGTGCTGGACTCTTCTCTCCTTATCATAGTCTCAACACTTAACAGTCGGAAACTCCTCACTACGCTGCCACGACCACAAGGAGTATTTGTACGATAGTAAAAGTGGCCAGAAAAAATGCTCAAGACAGAGCCTTTTTCACTATTCAGGTAGGTCTGACATGATCCTAAGGGGATCCCAAGTTTGCTGTCTTTCGGAGTTGTCATCAAGACTTTCAGACTTTCCCTTCGTCATCAGGTCTGATTCCCAGATGCCAGCAGGTAGCTGAGCTGGGCAACCTACGGTAAATCATCTTCAGGAGTCTCGTTGGGGTCGTTTTAGTAAATATCGATGGTTCAGTGGTAGAATACTCACCATGCAAGTAACCAGGGTTCAATTCCTGGTTGATGTACGTGAGTTTGACTGAGACGTATAGATGTGTTTTTGTATTTTGTATAAAGGCTGGTTTGACCGATAGACTTTGGCTTTGTGAGGAAAGTTGATTGCAGTCCTTACAGTTGAACTTTTCAGCTTTCTTCTGATTTTACTTTGTATTTGTAATCTTCATGGCGTAAAGCAACACAACACATTGATTCGTTCCACGATATGGAATACAGGTGTTGATTGTGTAATGCAGGTGCTGACAGACTACTTGGAAAAGAAGGGCTTCAAGGTGGAGCGTCACTACACACTGGATACTGCCTTCCGCGCCACCTGGGGAGAAGGGGAGAGCACTGACTTGCCACGTGTCGCTATTTTGTGCGAGTATGACGCACTTCCGGAGATCGGCCACGCGTGTGGACACAACTTGATTGCCGAGGCAGGGGTAGCTGCTGCTCTTGGGGTCAAGGCCGCTATGGAGGCTGCTGGTAAACCCATTGGAAAGGTGAGTGGAAGCTGTGTATTAACAGGGTTTGTTGCTTGTATTGATTTTTCTCAAATCTCTTTCTCAGATCGCGTTGATGTCATTCCATTGGCCCCTGAGGCCAAATCTTTGTGCAAAAGTAGACACATATTGAAGAAGAAAATCAGATTTCATTCCAGCCATCAACTTTTGTCCTGAAGCTTATAAAGATTATCAATTCCTTGAATGTTTGATACAATGTGACCATGAAGAAAGAAATTACCTTGAAAATCAATTAAGGTCAACCAGAGGCAGTTGCTTGATAAACAATTAGTGTTTGGTAAAAAAAAAAAAAAGGCCTATGTGATTACAGTAACGAAAACGTATGAAAGGTGTGACATGAAACAACTATTTCAGCAATCTTACGGCTGTGATCTTATGATAATATAGCCAATGTCAAGGTCATCCAAGCTTTAATATAACAAAAACGGTCAAGCCATATTAATTTTTTTTTTTTCAATTCTATGTGTTATGATAGCATCCGTGTGAAAAGGA
>CM060311.1:67454093-67481593 GCA_030674185.1 Monoplex corrugatus | reverse complement strand
ACGTACATGAAACAGAAAGAAAAAAAACGAAACAAATCAGTGCAAACGAAAATGAAGTATTATTTGCTTAAGTAAATATGTATTCGGTAGTTTGTTTTAAGCTTGTATAAACAGATGGTGCGATTTTGTGTTCTGACACATTATTCGTGTATTTGAGTGTGCGCACTTTCATGTTCTATTGATATTCTATAGCGGTCTTTCTGTTTTGTTTGTTTGCTTTTTCTTGTTTTGTTGTTGTTGTTGCTTTTTCTTTGTTTTTGTGTGTTTTCTGTTTTTCTTGTTTTTGTGTGTTGCTTTTCTTGTTGTTGTGTGTTGCTTTTTCTTTGTTTTGTGTTGTTGTTGTCTTTGTTTTGTTGTTGTTGTTTGTCTTTGTTTTGTTTGTGTTTTTGCTGTTGCTTTTTTCTTGTTTTGTTGTTGTTTGCTTTTTTTTTTTTTGTTGTTGTTGCTTTTTCTTTGTTTTTGTTGTTGTGTTTGCTTTTTCTTTGTTTTTGTTTTGTTTCGCTTCATTCCGTTAAAGAATGTTATCTATGAAACTCATGTTTGTGTATTTGATTGTTTGTTCTTTGTGTGTGTGTATGCATGTGAGCGTGTGCGTGGGCGTGTGTGCATATGGTGTTTGTGTGTGTGTGTGTGTGTGTGTGTGTGTGTGTGTGTGTGTGTGTGTGTGTGTGTGTGTGTGTGTGTGCGCGTTCATGTGTGCATGTACGTGCGTGTATGCGTGTGTGTGTGTGTGTGTGTGTGGTGTGTGTGTGTGTGTGTGTGTGTGTTTAAGGATTTTGCAATAAGTGTTTCTCGTCATTCCATTGTTGCTTTTCTTTTTTCAAATTGTATTTCATCACGTGAAAATAAGATTGCACTCTCTGGGGAGATCACCTCCCGACCCCCTCCTAACCCCAGGTTTTTCTTTCTTTTTTCTGTAAGTGTGTGTTTCTGTTTATCCAATGAAAGTGGATTTTTGTACAGAATTCTGCCAGAAACAACCCCTTTGTTGCCGTGAGATCTTCAACATGCACTGAGTTAGTGCTACACACCAGACCTCAGATTATTGTCTCATCCGAGAGGCTGGCAGCTAGACCACCAATGAAGATCTTCTGGAAAGGGAAGGGAGAAAAATCCCATTCCGTGAGTTGAACTTGTTCCATGGCAGTTGCTGTAACCACCAGACCACATCCTGCAAACTGTGCTTAAAGATTATGCACATGGACATATACCGACATGTACACACAATATACAGGAATGCGCGCGCATACACACACGCCGCGCGCGCGCACACACACACACACATACACACACACAACACACCATACACACACACCACAGACGAACACACACACAGGGACACACACGCACACGGACACACACGGACACACACACACACACACATACACACACACACACACACACACACACACACACACACACACACACACACACACACACACACACACACACACATACCGTCTAATATCACTTATAGTGAAAAGACGTTAAATAACACACACGACACACAACACACACACACACACACACACGGAAACATAATCACACAACGACACAACACACACACGACAAATACCACACACACACACACACACCACACACACACACACACATACACACACAGCACGCACACACACACACACACACACACACACACTACAAAACAAAGAAGAAGGGAAAGAAGACAGAGGATGCATGTACGTGCGTGTGTGTGTGTGAGAATGTGTGTGTGGGGGGGTATAGGGGTGCGGATGGTTCATGTGTGCGTACCCGTATAGGCCTTCATGTACTTCAATTGTTTCTACTCTACATTTCACTGAAAACTAGCAACCACTCTTAACGCATCTATCACTCAAAGAGTTTGGCGGAACAAACATTGGACATCGTGATAAAGAAATCTAGATCCCTCGTTCCAACAAGCATAAACCCCAAGAAACGGATATGTGGATTTAGAGCGAGAGGCAGACCAAGGAAGACATGGGTCGATTGCGTGACAGAGACTTTGATATTACACTGCATTGCTCTACTTCAGGTTTTCCAGCTCGCTGCTGACCGTCAACTCTTTTATCCTCCTGGCGACATCTATGATGATACAGGCGACAGATGAAAGAAACAAAAATAGAAGACGATGATCTCTTGTTTCCATTGATTTCAAACATTTTCTGCTTCGCCTTCTGCAGTGCTGTCAGTATTGTTGCACTTGCAACTACATGTAGTTTTTATACTAAATAAACAAAGACAACTGATTGCCACAGGCTGCACTTTTAAAACAGTAAAAATTGTCTTATGACATTGATTTTGTTTTCATCTGTGTCATCTTCTTTCCTACCCTCTCTCTCTCATCTCTCTCTCTCTCTCTTTCTCTCTCTCTCTCTCTCTCTGTCTGTCTCTCTCTCTGTTAGTCAGTCTCTCTCTGTCAGTCTCTCTCTGTCTCTCTCTGTCTGTCTGTCTCTTTCTCTGTCACTGTCTCTGTCTCTGTCTCTCTCTCTCTCTGTCTGTCGCTCTGTCTCTGCCTGCCTGCCTGCCTGCCTGTCTATATGTCTGTCTGTCTGTCTCTCTCTCTCTCTCTCTCTGTCAGTCTCTCTCTGTCTCTGTCTGTCTGTCTGCCTGCCTGCCTGCCTGTCTGTCTGTCTCACTCTTTCTCTCTCTGTCTGTCTCTGTCTGTGTCTCTCTGTCTGTCTGTCTGTCTTTCTTTCTCTCTCACTGTCTCTGTCTCTCTCTGTCTCTCTCCGTCTCTCTCTGTCTCTGTCTGTCTGCCTGCCTGCCTGCCTGCCTGCCTGCCTGTCTCTCTGTCTCTCTCTCTCGCTCTCTCTTGCTCTCTCTCACTCTCTCTTGCTCACTCTCTCTTGCTCACTCTCTCTCTCTCTCTCTCTCTCTCTCTCTCTCTCTCTCTCTCTCTCTGTGTGTGTGTGTGACATAGACACAGAAGCAGATCGGACACGAACACATATGCACATGCATGCACATACTCGAGTGCACAGGCTGACAAGACAGAGATACAGAGCGAAAGGGATACCAAGTTCAATTGCCTCAGAGTTTGCAAAATAGCATAACTGTCAACATTTGGAAAATGCAATATAGTTGTGAACAATTGGGAAATGTGACGTAATTGTCAGGGGTGGGATTCTTCCGAGTAAGGGCGGATTTCTGCGGATCGGAAACTCAAATCCGCGTGTTCCAATAGCCATTTCTGCAGGAAAAAAAATTGGAAAAAAAAAATGGAATGGTCCAATTGGTCGAACCCATATCGCTATCAAGTGCAGACTTCGTAAGTTCAGTGCTCTCAGAGTTACCTCCCACTTGCGCTGTGCATTCTTGAATTCGACATGGCCACGCGGAAAGACATTGTCGCTCATTGAAGTGTTGCTTTGCCAAGCATGCATGATTATGTTTATTTGTTTGACAGAATATTTCTTTTATTTCCCACATTTTTTTGTAATTGAAATTATTTTTTACACTGTCGTGCATTCCTGCTTTTTTTTTCAATTTGAATACAATTACTATAGTTATATTTTATTTAGATTTAATGTAAGAAATAACAGTGAGGCAATTTTTATGTGAAATTCAGACAAAAATCATCATTTTCTAACTCAATTCAGAAGTGATTTTAGAGCCCCAAAATGCGCCAGAACGCACAGATTTGCGTTTAGATTTCAAAATTTTCCGAGGGAGCATGCCCCCGGACCCCCCAACATTTGTTTGATTTTCCCTCTTTTTTACCTTTTCTCTAATCCCACCCCTGAATTATCTACCTTTGGCAAATACGATTTCTTTATCTGTACTTGTCAAAATTTAATACAATGTATTTCTATCATCATCGTCATCATCATCATCATCATCATCATCAGGTGCCTTGCTGCATGGCGTTGGCGATTATGGACTTCCATCTGTCTCTATCACTTGTTGCGTCAAGCATCTCAATCCACTCTCCTTGTCCCCAGCCACACTGCAAGTCCGTCTAGTATCTTCTCCATGGGTCTACCCGGTGCTCTCTTTCCCTCCAGCTTTCCTGTTGTGCTCCAATTCCCCTTTCCTCATAAAATGGCCTGTAAATGTTGCCTGTCTTTTCCTAATCTTTCTTTGAGTGATCTACTTGTGTCTGCCTCCATCAAGACTGTCTCGTTTGTTTACTTTGCTGTCCATGGAATTCTCAACATCCTTAGAAACCACATCTCGGCTGCCTCAAACTTGTTCTGGCTTTGCTTGTTGACTGTTCACGCCTGGCAACAGTATTGGTTCTATATAACATTCAAGAACTGTCTTCCTGATGTTAATTAATAGGCATTTGTTGTTAAGAATGCTTTTCAGCTTGTGGAATGCTGTTTTGGCTTGGCCAATTCTGCTGGCTATTTCTGATGTGCATCTGCCGTCTGGTGAAATGATCGTTCCCAGGTATTTGAACTTGTCTCAAGGTTGTGCCGTTTGCTGTTATTTTGCATGAGGGGATTTCATGTTTTTTACTGATCACCATGACTTCAGTCTTCCTTCTGTTTAGTTCCAACCCCTTACCTTTGCTTTTTAGTTCTGGTATATTCACAAGGTTTTGTAGGTCCCTTTCATTTTCTGCAATTAGCATGGTGTCATCTGCATATCGAATGTTGTTTATCAATTTTCCTCCAACCTTTAATCCAGGGTCTTCATCTAGGTTTCTCATGAAGTTTTGGCTGTAAAGTGAAAACAGATCTAGTGACAAAACACAACCTTGTCTGACTCCTCTTTTGATGTTTTGGAAAGAGCTTATATCGTTTTTTTAATTCTCATTGCAGCTGTTTATTCCCAATGCATATTTCTAATTGTTCGTAGATCTTTTCCTTCAATATTGAGTCTTTCTAGTTGGTTGATCAATTCTTCATGGTTTATCCGATCGAAAACCTTGGTATAATCAACAAAGCATAGATATAAATCCTTGTTCATCTCGATTGACCTCTCTATGATAGTTCTTAGCATGTATATGGCATTAGTAGTTCCTTTCCCTTCCACAAATCCAAACTGTTCATCTGTTATTTCTCTATTTATTCTATTCCTTGTCCTCATCATGATTATTCTTAATAGGATCTTGGTTACATGACTCATCAAACTGATTGTGCGATGGAGTTCGCATTCTATAGCCCCTGTCTTCTTTGGAAGTGCAAGGAAAATTGATTTTGACATATCTTTGGGGATTTTTTCCGGTGTCGTAAATTTAATTTAGGAGGACTGTTATTTTTTTCTATACCAAATTCCTCCAGGGCTTCAATCATCTCTGTAGTAATGTTGTCTGGTTCTGGGGCTTTTCCTGGTTTCATCTTTTTCAATGCTGCTCTGACTTCATCTTTCATTATGGGTGGTCCTTCAGAATTCTTTCTTATAATGTGTTCATTTCTGTCATCTTCAAAAAGATCTTTAATGTACTCTCCCCATCTGTCTAATATTTTGTCTTTTTCCATGATAAGCATACCATCTTTCGATTTTAAGCAACCAGTTGATGTGCATGTATTTTTCCTGTGGACAATTTCTTCAATTCGTCTGTACACACCCTGAGGATCCGTTTTGTGTCGATCTTTCATTTCTTCGCATTTTGCGAGAGACGGACACACAGACAGACAAAAAGAGAGACAGAAACAGAGTGAAAGACAGAGACAAACAGCAAGAACTGAGAGAGAGAGAGTCACAGAGAGAGTTAGAGAGAGGGAGAGAAAGAGAGGAGAGAGAGAGAGACAGAGAGAAAGAAAGAGAGAGACAGAGAGAGAGAGAAAGAAAGAAAGAAAGAGAGAGAGAGAGAGAGAGAGGAGAGAGAGAGAGAGAAAGACATTGATTAATTGATCACTTCTTTTCGATGGTTAAATAATTATGCTGTGTGGTGATGATGGTGGTGTTGTGGTGTATGTGTGCGTGAGAGAGCGAGGAAGAGACAAGAGAGACAGAGACAGACAGGCAGAGAGAGAGAGACAGACAGACATGATAAAAAGACGGACAGAGACACAGGCAGTTAGAAAAAACTGGACTATATTAGAAAGTGTGCACGTATGCGTATTCATTTTGTTTGCATGCGGTTTTTTCTTTTATGTATGCTTTTTTTCATTTTGCATTATATGTGAGAATACATTTCATTACCATTAGCGCGCCATGAAGGTTTGAACTGCTGCCTCATGTTGGACACAGACTGGTAACACATGACCGCGCGTGATGAATACAATGAAAAAAGAAAACAACAATGAAGACGAAAAAACTTATTGAAAATCCTTAAACACACACACACACGCAACACGCCATACACACGAACAACACACACAACAACAACACACACACAAACAAACAAAAACACATATGCACAAACGCCACACACAACGCTCACATACATACAAAACAACAAAGAACAACAACAATCAAATACACAAAACACGATTTATAGAAACATTCTTTAATGGAATGAGCAACAAACAACAACAAAAAACAAAGAAAAAAGCAAAACACAAACAACAACAAAAACAAAGAAAAAAGCAAACAACAACAACAAACAAAGAAAAAAGCAAACAAACAACAAACAAGAAAAAAGCAAAAACAAACAACAACAACAAAAACAAAGAAAAAAGCAAACAACAACAACAAAAACAAAAGACAAAAAAACAACAAACAAAGAACAAAGAAAAAAAGCAAACAACAAACACAAAAACATAAGAAAACAAACACCACAAATACGAAAACACTATAATACTTGTGTCAGGAACATGACCAGAGCACCACCAAACATACAAATACACAACTTTGAATACATACTTGATATGTTCAGGAACATGACCAGAGCACCACCAAACATACAAATACACTGAATAATACTTGTGTCAGGAACATGACCAGAGCACCGCCAAACATACAAATACACTGAATAATACTTGTGTCAGGAACATGACCAGAGCACCACCAAACATACAAATACACTGAATAATACTTGTGTCAGGAACATGACCAGAGCACCGCCAACATACAAATACACTGAATAATACTTGTGTCAGGAACATGACCAGAGCACCACCAACATACAAATACACTGAATAATACTTGTGTCAGGAACATGACCAGAGCACCGCCACACATACAAATACACTGAATAATACTTGTGTCAGGAACACAAAAATCGCACCATCTGTTTATACAAGCTTAAAACAAACTACCGAATACATATTTACTTAAGTAAATAATACTTCATTTTCGTTTGCACTGATTTGTTTCGGTTTTGTTTTTCTGTTTCATGTACATTCTCCTAATAAACTTCATGGTGAATATGGTTCATAGTAAAACACATAATGTGTTCGTGAATCTGTCAGTTATTCTATTTCGTTTCTGAGTCAGTCAGTAATTCTCTTTAAGTTTAGACATATATGTATACATCTGCCCTTGTAAGTAAGCCTTTGGTGGTCATGTTGTCTCCTTAATCCTAACAGAGACACGTTCGATGATGATGACAAAATGACTTAACTTAAAGCTCGAATTAACTGGATTGTTGCGTACACTTATGTTCTAGAAACAGGAAGCATATCTCAGTAAGGCTGTACAGGTATTTGGCCGAATGTTTTAGTTTTCCGTTTCAAGATGTCTGTAAGAAATCCAACGGATTATGAGCTTGTCAAACGTTCCGTTTATCAGGTTTCAATATCTTCAATGCATACCCATCTTTTGTGATTTTTCAATGCTATTATGATCGGTATCCTGCTTAGCATTTTGTCTGTATAAATATCAAAGTTTGTCAACACAGTGATCAAATCCATCATACCATCAGACTCATAATCACGAGTATCTCTGTAAAACAACAGTAAGAGCAACTTTTACATTTTCTGACGAAACATGCTGACATCATTCCTAAAGGATTATAGCACTGCAGTTCCATAATAAATACGTAACACATTATTCTTCCTTGCCATCAAACGTACAAAATGGTGTGCAAGATAGTTCTTGAATAAATCAACGGAGTTTTTAGGTGAAAGTCTATATCCACGTAAAACCTTGAGCTGAAACCATCTGAGTTCGTATTCAATAGGTGTATTTAAAAGTTTCAGGAAGATGCTGTTCCAAGGTAACACTTAGATAACACTTGGTATCGTTTCCTTACGACATAATCAATTTCAATATCTACGAGAATAGGATATATCACCTTTGGTCTCTCTATATTATATAGTGCATATTTATGAAAGCTCTGCAGAACGTGCAGGGCACATCCACATCTGAACAGCACAGGACGGCAGCTGTTTAACAGAAGAGATACCAGCTAAAGCAGAATCCAAGGCCTCAAGACTCCTTCTCATGCATTGCCTCCAGATGAACATGTGCCGCCAGGATCAGTCTTGTAACCCACATGAAGACAAAGAACCACTATGCCTATTAATCTGTACTGTCTACTGGACAGTTCATCATCATCACCAACATCACTTTTGAAAGCTTGTCATCGACATGAGGATTTCTAGCGCAATTGTTTTAGAACTAACGGATTTACGTGTAACTGGCACTAACTGATTTACGTGTAATTGGCAAATATAATTAGATAAGCGATCATTTCCTCTTCCGTAACCTGCCCTCCGCCATCATCACTCTTTCTATTAAAAAAATGCATAATGACAAACCGTCCATGTCACAGCATACTCGTTGCACATCACACACCACCAACAAAATCTGGAAGGCGGTAGAGGTTCCCATTGTCCATACAGTAAGTGTAAGATGTATGAGAGAGAGAGACAGAGACAGAGAGAAACAGAGAGACAGAGAGAGTGAGACAGGGAGACAGAGTCAGAGAGACAGAGACAGAGACAGAGACAGAGACAGATCAATTTTTGTCCTTTTCAAAAGCGGCTTTCACTTTAGTCAGCAGATCAGGGGAAGTAAAGACGTCAATCGTTGTCATGGCCAGTACTTTCCCTTGATTCAGAGTACACGGTTGAGCCTCCGGGATCCTGTTAAGAAAGACACAATCGCTTACAGATGAACTTTTAGTTTCTTGTGAACGATTATCATCATCACCATCATCACCATAATCATCAGCATTATCATCATCATCATCATCATCATCGATCTTGTTACTATCATCATCATTATTGTAATCATCATCATTATTATCATCATCATCATCATTGGTTTATTATGGTTATTGTTTTTGCTATCATAAACATCATTCTCACTATTACTGTATTACCAGGAGTCAAGTTAGTAAACATTGAGCGTCATTTCAAAGGCGTGGGTTTGATCTTCCCAAACACCTTCCCCTGGCGGATATAACGGGTGGATGTTTTTTTCCGATCTCCCAGGCCGACATATGTGTGCACACCTGCCAGTGCCTAATAAACTCCTTTTCGTGTGCATACGCACGTAAAATGTAATATGCAAAGATCCTATGAGCCAGGTGTGTGGCAGGCTTATGGAATCGTGAAAACAACACAGCTTGCATGTCCATCGAATATGGAGTGCGCAGGCTGTGCAGCAACATACTGCCTGCAAAGTGTGGGTAAAACAACGTGCATAATGCATCTGAGAACAGTCGGAAAGCTTAGAAAATCTCACTATCAAGCTTTTTTGTTGTCCTCTGTTGGCATATCACAATCGCAAAACCCTAAACAATGGGCTAGCGAGAGAGAGAGAAGAGAGAGGGAGAGACAGACAGACAGACAGACAGACAGACACAGACAGAGAGAAACAGAAAGAAACAGAGAGCGAGACAGAGAGACATACAAAACAACAGACAGAGAGTAGATTGGTCTTGGTACGGATGGAGCGAAGGAGGAGGCAGTAATCTTGGTATATTACCATTAGTAGTAGTTGTAATGCATTTGTCCGATATCCAGCACTCACCAACAGAGTAACGGGACTACTCTTTGGAAAATGACAAATATGTTCGCTACAAGATCAGAAAAAGAAAGTTCATTGTTAACCTACATATTACTACTGCTACAACAACATCAATAACAACAGCAGCAGATCAGTAGCAACAATAACAACAGTTTCAGTTTCAGTTTCTCAAGATGAAGTCTCCACGATCGGAATAAATTTCTTATGCAATGACGCCACAGATGCCATGTGAAGGAGAAGATCCAAAAATGATCAATGAACACCAGCAGCAGAGCAATAATAAGAACCAACCCACCTGCCACAGCAGTGAACTCCTTGGAGTGGTTGAGGGCCTGGGTGTGCAGGGCGTACATAGGGTGGATGGACGGCAGGACATGGGACACGTTGCCCATGTCTGTGGATCCACCCTCTAGGAAGTCCGTTGTCTGGACCATGTTCACACCCACCTGTCTTGCGTTGTCATCATAGGTATCGGCTAAAGGACCATTGCTCAACAAACTGGAGTATCGCAACTTCTCCGCCTCTGTCTCTACCTGAAACGTGTGCAAAATTATGACAAAATCACAATGAAAACAACAACAAAAACGACCACAACACCAAAAACAGCCAACCAACCAACCAACCAACCAACCAACCAACCAGCCAAACAAACAAAGGGAAAGCACCGTGAAAAAAACATGTCAATACACATCAAATACGTATGCATTCCAACTGCACAGTGGCTAGTTTCTTTCTAGTCTCCCCCTCCTCCTCAGCTTCTGTTTCTTCTTCTTCTCTCTCTGTCTCTCTCTGATTCTCTCTGTCTCTCTTACTCTATCTGTGTCTGTCTCTCTGTCTCTCAGTGTGATTCTGTGTGATTGTGTGTGGTTTGTGTGTTTGTGTGTTGCGTGTGTGTGTGTGTGTGTGTGTGTGTGTGTGTGTGTGGTGTGTGTGTGTGTGTGTGTGTGTGTGTGTGTGTGTGTGTGTGTGTGTGTGTGTGTGTGTGTGTGTGTGTGTGTGTGTGTGTGTGTGTGTGATATTGGAATTGTGTTCAGGAGATATGTTTTCTGTGAATATTAGATCATGCTGTTAAATTGAAAGTAGGCAATGACAACACCACAATCTGTTTTCACACACACACACACACACACACACACACACACACACACACACACACACACACACACACAAGCAGACACACAAACACACACACACACACAAACACACACACGCTCACCAACATGTACATACAATGTCACAAACATGGATATAGCAATCAGACACGAACATATCACATAATATGCATAATACAGTCAAAGCGACAAATTTAAACACTGTCAATGTGTGCATCTCCGCGGCAATGATTGGCTGAAAATCTAGGGAAAAGCCAAGAATATTGTGGAACTTTCCGTGATGTTATAAATAAAGTGTGACTGTGTGTTGTGAGAGAGACAGAGAGAGAGAGAGAGGAGAGCGATCAGAAGAGTTGAAGTGTAAGTCTGCTGTCATAGAGAAGTTGCGGTAGATTTGTGGAGTTGCTGCGTGTAGATTTGAGGGCTGAAGAAAGAATAATTCTGCAAACTAGGAGTGGTGCATTGGATGTGTGAAGTATTTACCCAGTTCCTGTTATGTTTTCTACGTTCTTCGAATAAAGGATCATTTTCGTTTAACCTGAACTGGTGTATTTTGTCTCTGAGAAGATTGATCAACGGCTAGATCTTCACGAACCTGCATAAACTGCAAGGCACTGCCAGTCATTTACATTCTTTACATGTTCACATGTGACAATTGGATTCACACATCCAATGCACCACTCCTAGTTTGCAGAATTATTCATTCTTCAGCCCTCAAATCTACAGGCAGCAAGTAGATTTTCAGCCAATCATAGCCGCGTTCTCGAACCTTCCTTTTCTAGAATATTCTATAGTTCTGGCCAATCATTGTACAGGTTAAATTTGTTTACGATTTCCGGAACATTCTCGAAAGACCTAAGGTTTTCTACGTTTTTCTTGTCATTTCTAGATTGTTCCAAAGGATTCTACATATTCCACACAACGAAATCAAACTGAAACATACATTTTCAGGGTTAGTATAAACCAAAACAAATATTCTCGATTCATTATTGAGCGAATCACAAACCAACTTCAAAAGCAACAGGGGAGAGTAGCTGAATGGACAGACACATTTTGACGTCACACTTGTCATTACCATTCACACTTTCACATTGAGTTTCTATTTTTTGAAATGTAACAGTGTGTGTTGTGTGTGTGTGTCTGTGTGTGTGTGTGTGTGTGTGTGTGTGTGTGTGTGTGTGTGTGTGTGTGTGTATGTGTGGGTCTGTGTCTGTGTGTGTGTGTGTGTGTGATTGCGCCATAGTGCAAAAATCCCTACTGAGAAACAAAGCAAAACAATAGAAAACAAACCAAATAAAATCAAAAGCCAACTGGCCGAAAACATTCGCCTGTGTTGCTTTTAAAATTGTTTCATTGAATATGCGTTCTGATTCTATTTGTGTGTTTATTTCTAGTTCCTAAAGGCTTGAACGCTGGCAATCACTTTGACTAAGATTACAGAAAAATTAAAGCTTTCAGCGACTCACGGTACAGCCAGTGGCAGTGGCAGCGGCCTGAAAACACTTGGAGACTTTCTCTGTGAGAGACCAAAGCTCTGTGTCTGTGGGGGCCCTCATGTAGAACTCCAGTTCTGTGTTGTCTGGGATAATGCTGGGCTTTGTCCCTCCTTGGTGATGATGCCTGCAAGTACATGCACATGGCAGTTCGAAAGTTTTAAATCGATACAGAAAGGAAAAAAAAAGCAAAAACAAAAAACAACAACAAAAACAATAAACAAGAAAGAGAAAAAGAAAGAAACAAACAAACAAGCAGAAAACAAAGCTTAAATGAAAGCAACATCACACCATACACACACACAGGTAAGTGCTTGCGTGCGCGCGCGCGCACACAACACACACACACACACACACACACACACACACACACACACACACACCACACACACACACACACACACACCTCTATATACACATATACATGTATACATATATTTAAATAAATATACATTTACATATATATATATACATATATATACAAATAAACAAACACATAACACACATACGAACGTGTCCATGTACGCGTGTGTGACTCAAGCTCATTTCATTGTCGTATTAAACATCAAAAACATGACTTGAAATAAAAATAATACATGAATTATGGACTTCACAGAACATTAAAACAAGAAGGGAAATTAAATGTAAAACCAGCCCATTCATTTGCAAGCTGGAGGACATTAGGACAAATGATTCTATGGGGCATGAGTGTGTGTGTGTGTGTGTGTGTGTGTGTGTGTGTGTGTGTGTGTGTGTGTGTGTGTGTGTGTGTTGTGTGTGCGTGTGTGTGTGTGTGTGTTTGTTTGTGCGCGTGCGCCGGTGTGTGTGAATGTGTGGGATGGGTGTATGTGAGTGAGTGTGTGTGTGTGTGTGTGTGTGTGTGTGTGTGTGTGTGTGTGTGTGTGTGTGTGTGTGTGTGTGTGTGTGTTTTGTTTGTGCGCGTGCGCCGGTGTGTGTGAATGTGTGGGATGGGTGTATGTGTGTAGTGAGTGTGTGTGTGTGTGTGTGTGTGTGTGTGGTGTGTGTGTGTGTGTGTGTGTGTTTTGTTTTTTTTGTTTGTGCGCGTGCGCCGGTGTGTGTGAATGTGTGGGATGAGTGTATGTGTGTGAGTGTGTGTGTGTGTGTGTGTGTGTGTGTGTGTGTGTGTGTGTGTGTGTGTGTGTGTGTGTGTGTGTGTGTGTGTGTTTGTGTGTGTGCGCGCGCGCGCTCGGGTGCATCTACGTATGCACAATTTCTATGTTAACCTAACAATAAATAGTTGATGATGATTTGAAGATGTTATGGGTGTAGTCCCTTTGGATGTACTTGTAAGCATGCTTTACATATAATAATGATAATAACAATAATTAGAACAATATTAAAACAATATTAAACAATAACAACAGCAACAACAACAATAATAGTAATAAAACAACAACCACCACCACCACAACAACAACATAATAATAATAATAATTGAAAATGATGTTGATAATGATGATAATGATGATGAGATGATGATGATGATGATGATGATGATGATAGTAATAATAATAGTAATAATAATAAGAACAAGAAAGAAGAAGAAAAGAATGATAATGATAATAGTAGTAGTAGTAATTTAAAAGCGCAAACAGCCCATGTCAGAAATTGTTCGTTGCACTTAACACACACACACACACACACACACACACACACACAACACACACACACACACACACACACACACACACACACACAACACACTACACACACATACAAACACACACACACACGCAGATTGGGGAGGGTTCTCATATCAACTGTTATTATTTTTTGTGTTATAAAAAAGCTATAACCGTTTCAAAACATACAATACTTCAACAGGAAAAATTGTTAAGTATAATATCAATGCATTCGCGCACATTATTTATCACAAAAGGGATTTTAAAAAACATATCTGAAATAAATTTAAACAAAAACATCATCATCAGGTGCCCTGCCGCATGGCGTTGGCGATCATGGACTTCCATCTGTCTCTATCTCTCGTTGCCCCTAGCATTTCTCCCACCCCCTCGTCCACAGCCACTCCGCAAGTCCGTCCAGCATTTTCTCCCTGGGTCTACCCTGTGCTCTCTTTCCCTCCAGCTTTCCCGTTGTGACCAAGTGCTCCAAATCCCCCTTCCTCATAAAATGGCCTATAAATGTTGCCTGTCTTTTCCTAATCTTCCTTATGAGTGATCTACTTGTGTCTGCCTCCATTAAGACTGTCTCTTTGTTTTCTTTGCTGTCCATGGAACTCTCAACATTCTTCTTAGAAACCACATCTCGGCTGCCTCAATCTTGTTCTGGCTTTGTTTGTTCACTGTCCACGCCTCACATCCGTACAACAGTATTGGTTCTATATAACATTCAAGAACTCTCTTCCGATGTTAATTGATAGGCATTTGTTGGTAAGAATGCCTGTCATCTTCCCGAATGCTGTTTTGGCTTGGCCGATTCTGCCGGCTATTTCTGATGTGCATCTGCCGTCTGATGAAATGATCGTTCCCAGGTATTTGAATTTATCAACCTGAATAAACAAAAACAGGGACACTAAAACATACACCAAAACTGGCCTAAATTGCCTTATATTGCTTCCTTGTATCCACAGTTCCCTAGATCAAAAAAATGCACTTAGTATGTGTACCCAATTATCATTCCTTTGAGAAAGTATGAGAGACTTTATCGAATACATACAGGTGAATGGACCAGTAAGACAGACAGTGATAGGAAGAACTGATAGAAAGTACACACAAAAAATGCAGAAACAAAGATAGTGACAGAAAAGAGGAAATTTCTACCACAGAATTTTCAGAAGGTGGGGGTACTGTTTATACTGAAAGAGCGCTGGCATCCCATGGGGAGGGGGGGGGTGCCATGTCCATTATAATTTAGTACAAGCACAGTCGAATACATAAACCAATACAACACTAAAGTATAAACACAACTCACCAAAAGCAACAAAGGATCATAGCATGAAATGAGAAATAGGTGGTAGTGATAGTAACCTGATGAATAACATTTTTCAGAAAAAAACAGCAACAGAAGATCAAAGCATGAAATTAGAAATAGGTGGAAGTAATAGTAACCTGATGAATACAATATTTTAGAAACAAACACACTGGATAAACATAACCACGTACATGTGTGCACACATATGCAAGTTACAGCAGGGGGGAGGATACGGGTCAATACAGGATGTAACAACAACAGATATGAACGAAAGTACTAGCACTAAGGGCGTATATGTAAGAAAAATGTACAAAATTAAAACGCTTTTCATATATATCAGTCAGGGGTTTGTGTATAGTAGCTACAAACACACACATGAAAACACACATACATTTAAGAACGCACACACACATGCGCGCTCGTGTATGTGTGTTTGTTTGTGTGCGTGCGCGCGTGTGTTTGTGTGCGCGTGTGCGAACGTGTGTGTCTGCGTGTGAGCGTGCTGCAAACGTGTGTATGAGTGTGTGTGTGGTGTGTGTGTAAGTGCGTGTGTGTGTGCCCGTGTGCGTGTGCTTTTAAGAGGGAGAGGGAGAGAGAGAGAGAGAGGGAGAGAGAGAGAGAGAGAGAGAGAGTGACTGAGAAAGAAAGAGACAGACATACACAGACAGACAGACAGACTGACAAACACACAGAAACATACAAGTCAGAGGTATACAAAAAAGGAAAAAAGGTCATACGTGTCTGAGCCATATAAACACGCCCACTTCTACACATTGTATGCTTGCGTGCTTGCGAGTGTACAAGTAATGTCATTACCATGAACGCGCCATGAAGGTTTGAACTGCTGCCTCATGTTGGACACAGACTGGTAACACATGACCGCCGCGTCCAGGGCGTTCACTCCTTCCCAGGGGAATGCTGCCGCGTGTGTGGCTTTCCCCGTGTACTTCACTTTTACTCTGTGGCAAGAAACAAGCAATCCATACTGAAACCACATATTAATACCATGAAATAGAATCGAACGTATGTAATATAAGACAGAACAAGACAAGACAAGACAGGACAAGACAAGACAAGACAAGGAGACAAGACAAGACAAGACAAGACAAGGACAAGACAGCAACAGGCGCCAGTTTTCGGCCAATGTTTTTCTGGTTCCTGTTTGTTTTACTGCGGGTGGTTACAGTTGTTTTGGATTAATAATACCGAACCAAGATCTCTTGTAAATTTCGGATTTACAATCTTGCACTGAAACACGTGTGTTGTTGTTGTGTGTGTGTGTGTGTTGGTTGTGTCGCGTGTGTTTGTATGTGTGTTTATGGTGTGTGTGTATGTGTGTGTGTGTACGTGTGTGTATGTGTGTACATGTGTGCCAGTTGTGTATCATGTGTGCCAGTGTGTCTGTGCGTGCGTGATGTGTGTCCATGTGTGCGTGTGTGTGTGTGTGCCCGCGCGCGGGTGGCGTGTGCTTTTGTGTGTGTCTGCATGTGTGTGTTGTAAGACATAGAGCAGAGCAAAGAGAGAGAGGTGAGAGAGAGACAGAGAGACAGAGACAGAGAGATAGAGAGAGTGAGACAGACAGAGAGAGGCAGAGACAGACAGACAGACAGACCAGACGACGACAGACCGACGACGACAGACAGACAGACAGACACCGAGTGAGAGGAAGAGGAGAAGCAGTTGTGTCAGACGTTTACCCAGTAACGGCAATAAGAGCAGGTCTGGTTTGATGGGTGGGACATGGATGAACCATCATGGCCACGTCCAGATCTTTGAAGGCCCCCTTCTCGATCATATCCATCTTCCCTCCCCCTCCTTCCTCTGCCGGAGTACCAAGCACTGTCAGCTGCCACACAGTCATCGTCACTGTTAGTCTACGTTACTACCACTACCACCACCACCACCATCTGTAACACCACCATTGGACGTCTCTATCTCATTGTCAGTGTTTCTTTAATTCCTTTCTTTAAGAAAGACTATTTTTTATCGACAGTGGTGTGTGTATGATTCTCTCTCTTTCTCTCTCTCTCTCTCTCTCTCTCTCTCTCTCTCTCTCTCTCCCTTCTCCTCTCTCTCTTGTGTGTGTGTGAGATAAAGAAAGGGAGAGGGAAGAGAGAGAGAGTGTGTGTGTGTGTGTGTGTGTGTGTGTGTGTGTGTGTGTGTGTGTGTGTATATTATATGTTGTGTTGTGTGTGTGTGTGTGTGGGTGTGTGTGTGTGTGTGTGTTTATTTATATGTTGTGCGTGTGTGTAGTTTATATGTGTGTGTGTGGTGTGTTTATTGTTGTAGTGATGTGTATGTTGTGTGTGTGTGTGTGTGTGTGTGTGTGTGTGTGTGTGTGTGTGTGTGTGTGTGTGTGTGTGTGTGTGTGTGTGTGTGAGGTTATAGGTGTGTGTGTCAGTGTTTTCAAATGGATCTTAACCAATTCCAGCTTTCGGTCAGAGGTGTAGACCGTTGATAAGTTGCGGTATATGTGCATAGACGTGGAGGTCGTGGTGCCAATGTCAAGGCCACAGCCCCCCCCCCCCCAAAAGTGTTTGAAAATCGGCACTTTTGAGGAAAGTGTGTAAACAGTACTTCTACCGAACCATTGACAAGATTTGAATTTGTTTTCACTCTAACGATCAGTCCGCCACAGTCCTCAATTAATGTCAAATTTTGTTCAATCTAATACTTTTTCCAAGGTCACAGTGACCTTGGGCAGTACTAAATCTGGAATTTCGGGTAGGAAGCAAAAAACAATGCAACTAATGTTTTCTCAATTGTTTACAACTGAACAAATTTGATGTTTGGTTGAATCATTGTACATATACAGGAATTGCGAATTTCACTTGGGTACTTCTGAAATGATGAAACATTTTGTGCACCATTTTTTCTTAATGGAGATGTTCCTTTTCACATGGATGCTGTCATAACACGTAAAATTGAAAAAAAAAATTTGTTAATATGGCTTAACCGTTTTTGTTATATTAAAGCTTGGATGACCTTGACCTTGGCTATATCTTAAGGTCACAGCCGTAACATTGCTGAAATAGATGTTGCATGTACACCTTTCATACGTTTTCGCTAACGTAGTCACATAGGCCTTTTCTTTTTAACCAAACACTAATTATTTATCAAGCAACTGCCTCTAGTTGACCTTGATTGATTTTCATGGTAATTTCTTTCTTCATGGTCACATTGTATCAAACATTCAAGGAATTGATAATCTTTATAAGCTTCAGAGCAAAAGTTGATGGCTGGAATGAAATCTGATTTTCTTCTTCAATATGTGTCTACTTATGCGCAAAGATTTGGCCTCAGGGGCCAATGGAATGACATCAACGCGACCTAAGAAAGAGATCTGAGAAAAATCAATACAAGCAACAAACCTTGTTAACACACAGCTTCCACTCACCTTTCCAATGGGTTTACCAGCAGCCTCCATAGCGGCCTTGACCCCAAGAGCAGCAGCTACCCCTGCCTCGGCAATCAAGTTGTGTCCACACGCGTGGCCGATCTCCGGAAGTGCGTCATACTCGCACAAAATAGCGACACGAGGCAAGTCAGTGCTCTCCCCTTCTCCCCAGGTGGCGCGGAAGGCAGTATCCAGTGTGTAGTGACGCTCCACCTTGAAGCCCTTCTTTTCCAAGTAGTCTGTCAGCACCTGCATTACACAATCAACACCTGTATTACACAATCAACACCTGTATTACACAATCAACACCTGTATTACACAATCAACACCTGTATTACACAATCAACACCTGTATTCCATATCGTGGAACGAATCAATGTGTTGTGTTGCTTTACGCCATGAAGATTACAAATACAAAGTAAAATCAGAAGAAAGCTGAAAAGTTCAACTGTTAGGACTGCAATCAACTTTCCTCGCCAAGCCAAAGTCTATCGGTCAAACCAGCCTTTATACAAAATACGAAAACACATCTATACGTCTCAGTCAAACTCGAGTACATCGACCAGGAATTGAACCCTGGTCATTCGCGAAGTGAGTATTCTACCACTAAACCATCGATATTTACTAGAACGCCCCCAACGAGACTCCTGAAGATGATTTACCGTAGGTTGCCCAGTTCAGCTACCTGCTGGCATGTAGGAATCAGACCTGATGACGAAGGGAAAGGCTGGAAGTCTTGACGACAACTCCGAAAGACAGCAAACTTGGGATCCCTTTAGGATCATGTCAGACCTACCTGAATAGTGAAAAAGGCTGTGTCTTGAGCATTTTTTCTGGCCACTTTTACTATCGTACAAATACTCCTTGTGGTCGTGGCAAAGCAGCGTAGTGAGGAGTTTCCGACTGCTAAGTGTTGAGACTATGATAAGGAGAGAAGAGTCCTGCACTTCATCAAGATTAAATGGAGCAACAGGAGACGCCGAGGAAATTCCTCTGACCCCCTAACTCCACGGCAGCCGGCAGGAACTGGAAAAAAATCGGCCACATTCATCGTCAGTCGGACCCGTGTGCCTTCTGGTCTGCACACGCTAAAGATCCCACGGCAGTTGAAAATCGAGAAGAGCAAGGCATTCGCCTGGTTGCCCTGGTATAAACCATTGGAGAGATAGGCTGATTTCCCAGTCCCTTCCCTTGAAGCCTAATTAGCTTTCTTGCCTCGCTGAAGTCTTAGTAAAAAAAATTGGGTGGCACTGCATTGCGGCGATGCACTCTCAAAGAGGAGAGCAGCTCACCTTTCACATGGAAAATCCACCGTGACGAAAGAAATGAATATGAATAAAACAGGAATAACAAGATTGTCCTTACCATGCAGACGGCAAAAAGAAGAAGAAAAAGGTCTCTATCATTCCATTAGTTTACCTTGTGAGCATGGTGTTCTTCAAAGTACAGTTCAGGATGGGACCAGATCTGCTGACTGATCTCGTTGAGGTCGTGTGCGTGCTGCTCTATGGCCTGACACGCCACTTCTTTCAGCTTGGATACTGACATTCTCTTCTCTTCTGTCTGCAAAATACACATGCGTAAGCGTAGGCACAAGTGCGCATACACACGCATACACACACAGACACACACACACACCACAGACACACACACACACACACACACACACACACACACACACACACACACACACACACACACACACACACACACGAAGACATACATGTACTTATACAGTTGTACTGTTTACCTGTTAGTACTTTGTTTCTGTTAAAACACAGAAGAGAAGTGGACTGCAGTTGGTGGTATCAATACTATAAGAGTGATACAAATGGAACTACTAATTATTACGATAATGATGATAATAATTGTGATTGTCATTATAGTTTAAAGCCCAGCCGACTGCGCAGAGCTTTATCAGGGCTATAACCATCTAAACATCTGTGAACCTGAAAAAAAAACTGAAAGAGAAAAGTATGTACACATATCAATGCATTCGCGCACATAATCTAAGAATATGCCCCCAGCATTGACCAGTCCATCCACTTAAAAAAACTGAATACAAATGTATAATTAGAGACTAAATACGCTAAAACCTTTATAAAACCTTGTCTGAATTACCTAAAATGGCTTCTGCACATCACATTCCATTAAAATCGAAAATGCACTTAATACATGTGCCCAATTATCAATCCTAAGAGAAAGCATAGTAAGCTTTGTCGAAAATGTACAGGTGAATGGTCCAGCAAGGCTGAAAATGAAAGGAAGATATGACAAAGCAAAGGAGTAAGGCAGAAACAAAGACAGAGATCGAAAAGACCAAATTTCTTGCACGGAATTTCCAGAAGGTGGGGATACTGTTTGTAGTGATTCAGCCTCCAGCAAACCTGCAGGGGAAATGATGATGATTATGATAATAATGATACGCATTACTGAGGTTGTCGCTCAAATTTCCTAATAGTTCCTCACAATTTAGAGAGCCCTTCAGCACCCAAATAAACGCGCAGAAATGTACGTCGTTGACATACGAACCCCCCCCCCCCCCCAACACACACACACACTTCCTGTCTATAGTTTTATGAAATCGGATTTCATTGTTCTTGTCATGTCCATACGGAATGTGTCACAACTGACGCTTTACCATTCTTTCAAGTGGTAAGGTACAAAAGACAAACCTATTGCATCCAAGTGTTTTTGTTTTTCTTTGAAATAGGTAAAAATCTATTATGCTTCTTAGCAGTTACAGTAGATGTCTGAATTAATATCACGATATGCATAGATATGGACAGCGTCAAACGTTATGGTAAACATGAAAAACTGTCCTCATTTATAAACTGACAGAAACCCATTGTTTATACATTATCTTAGTGACATCATCGTTCTTTCTTGAAAGCCCTTTGCTCTGCTTTTACTGTACAGTTGTTGATATTTTTCATGTTCAGCATCACTACTGACCTTTCGCTGGGTGAGCTGACATTTTCCATCATATCAGAAAAATGCTGTGCCAGTTGTTTTTTCCTTTATGTTTTCATGCAAGCAAATGGTTTAACTTTTAAAAAATAAGACATAATTTTCATCTGATTCCAGTTTTGAAATTCTATGGCCTGTACCTCTTTTTTTTTCGCATGACCGTTTGGCACTGGCTCATAAAAAAAAGTGAATATGCACATTCATACAACACACCCACCCACCCATCCACACACATGCACGCACGCATGCACGCGCGCGCGCGCGTGCACACACACACACGCACACATATATACATATCACTACTACCATCACCAACTATCATGCCATTACCACCATCACCATCTGTCATACCAAATAACTGAACTAAATAAGTCAAACAACTGAAGCAGTCAAACAGCTTACTGCATTCGCACACATGCTCACTCTGATTATTGAGTAATGACAATTTTCCAAGGTCTGGTGGAATGGATCGGATTAGTCACTGTTACCATCGGGTTTACGTCGACTGAGGTGTAGGGGAAAGAATAGGGGAAAACAGAGAGAGAGAGAGAGAGAGAGAGGAGAGAGAGAGAGAGAGAGAGAGAGGAGAGAGAGAGAGAGAGAGAGAGAGAGAGAGAGAGAGAGAGAGAGAGTTGAAAAGAAGTGTGTGCCGGCACGCGCGCGTGTATGTGTGAATAGTTAATGTATGGTTGCAGCATGTAAGTGTGTGTGTGTGTGTGTGTTGTGTGTGTGTGTGTGTGTGTGTGTGTGTGTGTGTGCGCGCGCGTGAGTATGTGTGTGTGTATGGTTGCAACATGCAGTAAGTGTGTGTGTGCGCGCACGTGTGTGTGTGTGTGTGTGTGTGTGTGTGTGTGTGTGTGTGTGTGTGTGTGTGGTGTGTATTTTTCGTGTGCGAGTAGAAAGAAGCACAGAGAGAGAGAGAGCCAGAGAGAGAGAGAGAGAGAGAGTGAGCCAGAGAGAGAGATGTTGTGTGTGTGTGTGTGTGTGTGTGTGTGTGTTGTGTGTGTGTGTGTGTGTGTGTGTGCGAGCTTGTTTTAGGGTGCATTAATCTCATGTTTAGGCCTATTCACTGAAGTGATTTTGGACCCCAAAAAACAAATATCTTTGTCTTGCAAGACTGACACATTCTGACCTTGAATAATGTATTTCGGGTGGAGTAAATAGCTTTGTGACGTACTTGCAAGAGAATCAGTTTACATGTTTGTACACTAGTGTGCTTCTGTTGTGCTAGAGCTAGTTTCTAAGGAAAGCATTTCTGCTTTTACAGATGTTTTGGCCTGTCATTAGACATTGTACACTAATCATTTTGCTACAGTGATGATAACGTGTGGCAGCTCACTAAGAAGAAATAAAACCTTAAGAGTTTTGCCGAGATGTTCAACTTACTTTCCATGCCAGCTTTTCGTTCATGTACACACCAAGTACATAGTGTTCAGAGACTTGTTCTATATTTATACCATACCATCTTTTTAAAAGAAAATGCGGAGAAAGGAGAGAGAGAGAGAGAGAGAGAGAGAGAGAGAGAGAGAGAGGAGAGAGAGAGAGAGAAGAGAGAGAGAGAACGAACGAACGAACGAACGAAAAATTTATTCAAAAGGCCTTGGCCACATTTGAAGGGGGAAATATAATCATAATTATATCAACACACAAGCTCAATTCTATTGATTCACAAATGTATCTCGAAGTTTAAATGCCTTGTATAAATAAATAGCAAACTGCTTTACTACAGCTTCGTTTTTGGATGAGAGTAACATTACCAATCTAAACAAACATGGTCGTCTAAAAAAATTAATAGGTATAAATTTCGCTCTGAATTGAATCAAATTTTGACAAACCAAGGTAAAATGTAGCTTCTTTCTGGCTTTCAGGATGGCTTGTTTTTGTTTATAGAATGTGCAGCATGCTATGACTGGTGAGTCCAGTTTTGAGTTAATGCGATGCACGCGCTCGAATTAAATGTCATCAGACAGCTCTAGCTTATCAGTGATAATGTCTTTCAGCACGCCTTCACACTGATCACTGGTTTCATTTTCCTGTCTTATCATACCGTGGATGACGATGTTGTTTCTCCTGGAACGTCCCTGCAGGTCGTCTATCTTCCTGGCCAGGTCTTGGTTCTCCCTCCTCAGGCTCTGCACCTCCTCCTTCAGCTGCCCCACCTCCCCTGCAGCTTTGTGTACTGACCACGCAACATGATCACTTCAGCTTTCACGTCGTCCATTTTCTTATACATATCATCACGTATATCGTCCATCTTCTGGTTCAGTGAAACGTTCATGGAAGTTAATGTGGTCATAATGTCCACCAAAGATGGAATTTGGGACTGACCTTGGGGCATGAAGTCTTGGGGTGATCGAGCCGGAGAAGAAGTACCACTATTCTTCTGACTGTAGCTCTGCATCCTGGTTTGTCTTGTATTGGTGGTTTTGCTGCTTTTATCACTGTCCACAGGGCCGGGATGGGGGTGAACGTCTCCTGCTCGTTGCAATAGGTCGCAAAAAACAAATTGAACGAGGAGCAAACCTACTGTGACACCGGCTTGCATGTTACAAAGTATCAATGTCCGTACAAGCACTTTGTTTTTCATTCGCCGATACATACAATTTATGTATATGGACAAGAAACTGCCACATTTGCCTGAAATGATGCCCTCCACTGGCATGGCTCTCCACACTGCAGTCCGCAAAAATTAGGGATCCAATATGGTGCAACAACGTCGTAGTATGCAGAAATTCGGCCAACCACGCAGACACCGACCATCACTCTCAAGCCGCCATCTTGTTCCCCCAAGAGAGAGAGAGAGAGGAGAGAGAGAGAAAGAGAGAGAGCAACAAATCAAGTGAACATACCTGTAAAAAAGCTGTACCCTTCTCGGCAAAAGCTGCAACATGGACAACAGGACGCACAACACGAACGCGACCAGACGTTGATTGATAGCAGTGTGTGTAAGTCTGGGGGCAAAACTGAGTCACACACAATCGTCAGCTGCGCGCTTTGAAACGAATGTAGGGCGCTACGAGAGCGAGTACTGCTGAAACGTGTAGATACGAGCCGTCTTGGGCACACAGCTTATGCAATTTTACTTTCTTTTTATATGACGAATGTTTGACTTCTGGCGTCTGCCTGCACGCGTGGCGACTGCAGTAGGCTACGTTCATACTGGCACTCACGACTATAGTGCGGACGGAAAAAAACGTATGCGCGTGAGAAAGGTGTTCATACTTTTCAGCACGCTCTCCGTCCTTGAGGAAGAAGGGAGGCTAGCGCTGCTTATTTTCTGGTAAACATGGCATTGACGGGGCGACAGAAACTGATTTTGTGGTGGTGGTGGAAGAGAAGAAACACGAAGCATCGAACAATTCGCCGTTTTTCTGTGCACCCAATTAACAGATCATGAAAGGTGCATGGAGAGTATTATCATTTAATGCCTGAACTACTGTCAGATAAACAGAAATTTGCAAATTATCCATAATGTTCTAAAGGAAAGGTCGATTCCTGACTTCGGAAATCAGTTTGTCATCTTCCATCTTGTGTTAAAAATGTACAGTCTCTTGATCCGCACACACGTACAGAAGCGTTTCAGTATGAACGCGCAGAGGATGGCCAGTGATAAAAAAAGGGTTGGCCTCGAACTCACGACTTCTGTCCGTCCGCACGCACGACTGAAGTGTAGCAAGCACGCACGACTTTTTTTGCGGGCGTGGTCGTGCGTACGTGTCTGTGGCAGTATGAACATCTTCGCTCAGCAAGTAAAAATAAAGAGGAGTTTTTCCCACCCCACGATTTTATCCGTCCGCACGACTGTCGTGAGTGCCAGTATGAACATACCTTAAACCTATGCTTTGTCGTTTTTGTGAGCATTACTCTACACTTTCTTTTTTTTTTCCTCTTTTTTGTTTTGTTTTTGTTTCAAGCGTTCCAGTTTTTCTTGGCTGCGTGTAAACACACTGTTTTGCCCACAATGCAGGCTGCATGTTACTGCATAGTCTGCATACTCCCGTCTGCGGTGGGCTTGTTTACTGGGCGTTTTTTAAAATATTTTCACGAGCTAATTCTTCTTTAATGTGCATACACTTGCTATTCTGTGTTTACACATGAAAGGGGTTTAGGCGCTAACACTACAGGTCTGCACACACGTTGACCTGGGAGATAGGAAAAGTCTCCTCTCTTACCCACCAGGCAGGAGGTAGCCGGCAGGATCGAACCCTAGCCGTTGCAATTGGAAGTCTGACTGCTTGCCTATGTGACTTCCGCGACCGTCCGCGCGCATGCTAGGTTGAACTGTAATCCTCTTACACCTCCTTGTTCTTCGATGACGTACACATTATGATATGAGATAATCTTTATCTCTGTGTAGGAGCAGTGTAGGTTATCAGAACTTCTTATTTAAGTCTGTAGCCAGGGTGAACATAAAAAAGAAATATGGTAGAACTTGCGGTATTGAAGACAAGGACAAGACAACTGGAAGAAAGGGGAAGAGGAATGTTTAGCAGAATATATTTGTTGTTTGGATGGTAGTGATGGAGTGTTTGTTTTTGTTATTGTTTGTTTTGTTTCATTGGGGTTGAAGGATGGACAGTGACAAATGAGTTGATGGAAACGAAAAATCATGTTGTGGGTGGATGGGGGATAAGGGAGGGCAGTAACAGTTTGTCCGCCTGCCCCGGGGCAAGCGATTATTTGTGTCGGGCACATGGTGAGCACTGTGACCTGCCTGCCAAACAAGTGTAATATTTACCTACCATCTGTCTCGGAGAATTAAGGTCAGTTGCTGTTAACTAGACGTCATTTCCCGTCAGCATCACGTATTAGGCTCGCCAAAACGAGCGGAACTAGCAAAGTTTACACCTCATGACATTTAGATCGTTACATATTGTGCAAAGCGAAGGCTCAGGACAGTGGCCAATCACAATGGGAATCATGTTTATCATTTTCGAGCCACTTGCAGACGACACAATTGCAGACATATTTGGTTTTGGCGTGTCAAGATTGTATCAACTTTGATGTTTAGGAGCTGCATACTCTTCTCATCTTCTCATGTGAGGAGATCCTGACAGAATCTGAAGCTAAAGACAGCTATGAAGAGACTGCCATTGAGCTCCCAGAATCCAAACATACGGGAGTAACTCCTGACAGATGAGGATAGATTAAATGATTTTCCATATTTAAGTGAATGCTTACTATCTTTGTACGGCAAATGTCCAGTCAGATGTGAACGAGTTTTTCAACAATGAAAAGGATGAATAAGGACTAGAAGAGCAAACTCAGTACCACTACTCTGACCAAACTCCATATCCATTCCAGACTTCAAGGGTTACAACTGTCTTTTACAACTCAAGGAAGTTGGGATGAGGAACAGAAAAAGCGTAGGCTACGCCCAGAACAGGCTGGAACTGAGCGTGCTTCTCCAACAACGTTCTTGGTTCAAACGTATGGAAGAAGACTTTGCATGAAAATCTGCTGATGCATTTCAAATTAATGCTTGGTGTAAGCAGATCTGTGTGAGCGCAAGTTTGAATGAAGGTGTTTAGAGGTTAGACTTTATTCAACAGTGATTCATCACACTTGGAGATAAATGCACATCGCCCAGTCTGTCATCTGTTATCTGGCAGAGTCCTTGAGCCTGTACAAAACCTTATACGCTGGCAAGGTCTTGAAATAGAATGGAATGGGGGAGGGGGAGAGGAACTGATCCTATGAAGCGCTAAGCTGACACCACCAGAATGACTGAGTATTCAAGACGGGCAGCGAATAGATGTTTTTATG
>CM060311.1:67431593-67449093 GCA_030674185.1 Monoplex corrugatus | reverse complement strand
GTATGGCAAAGCATCCTCAGATAATTCTCTGGACAAGGAAGATGAAGGCGATGAAATGCGGCGTGTCGGTGCTGACGTCAACATCGTTCAGATTGTGCGAGCGAACGCTGAGCAGAGCTAGAAACAGAATTTGAGGATATAGATGACCCAGACCACCAGCAAGGTGACGAACAGTCCAGTGAATCAAGTGAAATGAGGGAAAATGAAGAAGAGATACACGAACCGACGTCGGAGAGCACCGACAATGACACAACTCGGCGAGCTACGCCCAACACACCAACACGCCTTCACGTGGTCAGCGCGTGGTCAGCAGTCCGAGCGAGAGGACGGGGCAGAGATTGTTAGGTTAGGTTAGGTTGTGTGCGTGTGTAATCTGTCCAGTGTGAAGTGGTCGTGGCAGTGTGTGTGTGTGTGTGTGTGTGTGTGTGCGCGTGTGCATTTCTGTCTCGTGTGTGTGTCTGTGTGTGTGTTTGTGATACAGGTAGGTAGAAAGAAACTCTAGGCAACAGAAGGTCTTCAGAGAAGTAACCCCCTTTAGACAAGTGTTTCGGCCTGAATTCCTTACACTCTCGGGGGGCCGGGCCACATCCAGGTCATGACTCCTGGATGCCCTTCTGCTGTTGTCTATTTTTTTTTTTTTTTTTCCCACGCCGGGATCGAACCTGGGCGATTCTGCGCTTCAGAACTGCGTACGCGGTTTTACCAATGTGCTAACGGGGCACACATCATCTGTAGGGAATTTAATCCTTATGAAGTTCACTTTTTTCGTTCCTCCTTGCCCAGATCCAGCTTGAGCTCCTTTCTGCTGCCTCTGCCATCGCTTTAAGGGCTCTAGTCCTCTTCTTCCCAGAAATGGCGAGTTGTTTCATGAGATCATAAGCGGAGGTGCCCACAAACCCTCTTGCCCCGACCTCTATGGCGAAGATTTTGACCCGCAGACCTGCTTTCTTCAGGGTGCTGGCAAGACCGGCGTATTTTTCGGTCTTGTAGATATGTGCTTCTTCCATTCTGCTTTCGTATGGCACAGTGAGTTCTATCAGAATCACTTGTTTCGAGGAGTCAGAGTGGAGAGCGATGTAATAGATACTGATTGTACTTAGGTGTATGTGTGGTGTGTGTGCATTGTCTCTCGTGTGTGTGTGTGTGTGTGTGTGTGTGTGTGTGTGTGTGTGTGTGTGTGTGTGTGTGTGTGTGTGTGTGTGTGTGTGTGTGTGTGAGCGAGTGAGAGAGAGAGAGAGAGTGTGAGTATGTGTGTGTGTTTCATGCTTACATCTGGGACTTTTAGGTGTTACTACAGGCATGCTGTGACACAAAATCACAAAATGCAAGGGAAAAATAATAATTTTCAACTTCATAGGCCATGTGCTGTAAAAACATTAGATAAAATAAAGTTACAACTATCATAAATGAAAAGTGTGTTCAATTCCCTTTCAGAAAAACAGGTTTTATATACTTTCCTTCAGTAGTTTTTATGCTAGAAGTTTTTGTTAATTATTACCCTCCGCAGCCAAAAAACCCTTGGCAAATAGTTGTCTTTTATGACCATTGTTTTGTGAAATTATAATAGGCACAATCTTATTAAATTTACACATATATCACGCCTAAACGAATATTATCCATCAAGGAATTTCACTTACTTTTTGTTAGGCCTGATCGGTTCAGCGAACCCTCGTCAGATCAAATAGTTGTCACCAAGCATAAAATAGGCTTGGCAGTATAAAGACAACTTTTTATAAACGTTTGACTGGTATCAAAACTGATGATCTAGCTCAGAATCACAAGGGCTGTTATGTCAGTCACCACATTGTCATTTCTCAAGAATGAAAACAGGAACATCAATAGAATTTGGCACACAAACAGACTTTGCCCTTAGCAGTAACCTGTATTTTTTTTTTTTTGAATTGACATCTCTCAAAGGTCTTGGTTGCGAGAGAGAAAATCTCGGTTTTTGTGTGTGTGGAGAGTGGGGGGGGGGGGGGGGGTTGAATTAAAAAGAATTGTCAGTAGAAAAGTGCTCACATTTTTAGCACCATAGCTAATCCATCAATTCCAACGAAACTCTTCAAATAAACTAATAATTAATAATTACAATACTTTATATAGCGCAAAAATCTTGATTAAAAACAACATAATGTATTCGCGAATAGTACATTTTCTGCTGTAATCAAAGGTCAAGATAACAGACGCCACATGAATAGATTCACATTTTCAACTATTGACCTCACATTTTTGCTTAAATCTCAGACTTTAATTCAGATACAGCCTTACTACTTTTACCAAACAGGTGCACGTATGGTCCTAATTTAGCAATACCACTGACGTCAGTGCATGGCTTAGTCTGGGATGTGAAACCGTGCCGTTTGAGAAAACATGTCAGTCACCTACCTACCCACCCCACCTCCCATCCCCTCACACAAATTTATGCTGATGAGAATGAAGATAATAGTGGTCAGTAGTGCTACAAATTTAATTTCGGATTGCGTAGCAGTTTATTACATGAATCTCTTATATTTCTTACCATATCCTGGTGTCAACCAGGCTCGAGAGATGCAGATACCTGCGATTTTAGTCAGGAATATTGAGCAACATCCTCAATGACGTACACGTGAAGCGGATGAGACTCGACTGTGTGGTCCCCGTCTTTCCAACGACCCCATGACAAACTCAACTCTAAATATGAATTAGTCGGGGTTAAAAAACGTATGCCACAACACACACACACACACACACACACACACACACACACACACACACACACACACACAACAACACACACACACACACACACACACACACACACACACACACACACACACACACACACACACACACACACACATACATACACACACGCGTGTGCGCGCACGTGTGTGTGTGTGTGTGTGTGTGTGTGTGTGTGTTTGCTTTTTGTTTGCGTTTTGTCTTTGTTTGGTTGGTTGATTTGGTTAGTTTGGTTGGTTTGGTTTGGTTTGGCTTGGTTTCGTGTGGTTTTGATTAATGGAGATTCAAACCCACGACCTCCGAGTGAGTATCTGTTGCGCTAGCCCCTCCATCATGTTGACTGGTCTGCCCCAGGAACTTTATATGTGTGTGTTGCCTTCAGTCCACCCAGCTGTGAATAGGTACCTGATTCTCTTCGGGTTAGGGAAGGTAACGCAACGAGAGAAAGGAGCGGGACCTACTTTTAAAAAGTTTAGAGTACTGAGGCTCCTACCACCTCACGCTCCAAACGATCCGGATTAAGATTGTGGGAATACCATTACATTTTACCCTTTTCATTGTCTTTTCAATAAAAAAAAAATGGAAGAAGAAGAAGATGATGATGATGAAGAAAGAAGGAGAAAAGAGGAGGGGGAGAAAAAGAAGCTCACGAAGAGAAAGAAGGAGAACAAGGAGGAGGAGAAGGTAAGAAGTAGAAGGAGAAGAAAAAAAGGCATGGAGACGGGGATGGGGGGTGGGGAGAACGATATCAGTCGGATACAGCCCATGACAGATCACGACGACGGCACAAGACAAAATATTTTGGGGAACCTCTTTTAAAGGCCCTTATTCTAAAAAGGAACATTGAATCAAAGAGGAAGAATCGTAACGAATTTGTCGAAGGGACTGCACTGCTGTTTTGGTCGGTCGATCGGTTAGTTGGTTTTATCTCCCTTTAATAAGAAGGTTATTTTTGTATCGACTGGACTCTCTCTTTGCCTCCCTCCCTCCCTCTCGCCCCCTCACTGTGTGTGTGTGTGTGTGTGTGTGGGGTGTGTGTGTGTGTGTGTGTGTGTGTGTGTGTGTGTGTGTGTGTGTGTGGTGTGTGTGTGCTTCAATAGAACGTCATTCCATAGAATTCCATAACCCTGAACCCTTTCGTTACTTTACCTTCCCTAACCATATTCTCAGCCGGGTGGATTGGAGCTCATATGCACATCGCTTGTGTGTGCGCGTTAATGCGTGCGGGTAGGGGGGGGGGCGGGGGGGAAGAGAGAGAGAGAAAAGAGAGAGAGAGAGAGAGAGAGAGAGCTCAGCGTGGCGTACATCTATCTTCAGTCGCAAAAATGCATTCGTAAATTTGTGTTCATTATTAAATATAGGCTACAGACGGGTGCCATATATGCAATGGTAACATTAAAAAAAACCCAAAGCACTCCACAATACAAGAACAGGAGTTTTGAGCTTAGAGTTTGTTCAAAAGGAATTCATCACACCCGGACAACTTCACAACTGAACTTATCTACCGGCAACTATCTAGCAGTCCTTGTGAGCCTGCGCAAGACTCTATACGCCAGCAAGGCTTGCAATAGAGAAATTTGATAGGAGAGGGAACTGTGAAAAACTGACATTTCTAGAATAATCAGAACAATAAGATAGGCAACAAACAGGCTGTTTTTGTTACATGCTAGGATTGAACTCCAGACAGCAGATCTTGAATCTATAGAGTCTGTCTAATCTGCCGGACGCTCACAGAGTATACAATGATAAGGGTACTGTGACATCACACTCAGTTCAGTTCAGTTTAGTTCAATATTCCTTGGTAGCAAAAAAACTGAAAGGTGAGCTAGACAGCAGAAGGTCTTCAGAAAAGAAGCCCCCCTCGCCCCCCCCCCCCCCCCCTGACCCGTTATTCAAGTGTTTCGGTGTTAAAATCTTTACACTCCAGTGGGGCTGGGCCACATCCAGGTCATGCCTCCTGGATGCCCTTCTCTTTTCGCTCCCCCCCCCCCCCTCTTTTTTTTTTTTCTTTTTCGAATCTGCGCCTCCAAGATGAGCGAGCATCTCTGCTATCGCGCCTCCCCACTGTTTTTCTCACCTGTGTTCGAACTTGTGTCCTTGCCATTTCAATGCCAAGTCACCCTGTCACCCTCACGACAGATGATTTAATTGCATATCTATTGGACACCAGCAACATATGTGGGAATTTTAAGTCTTATTAAGGTCACTTTTGTTCCTCCTTGACCAAATCTTTTCAGCTGCTTCTACTACTATCTATAACTATAAGGCTCTGTCGGGTCCTGTCCATCCCAGAAAGCGAGAGCTGTTTAATGAGGTCGTCGGCAGAGATGGGCTTATGAACGCCCTTGTTCCAACCTGAAAGGCGAGGACTTTAGCCTGAAAACCTGAGTTCCTTAAATTTTTGGCTCGACTGGCATATCTTTTGAGTTTTATGGATATGGGCTTCCCCCATTCTACTTTCATACGGTACAATGGGTTTGATCAGAAGTATTTGTTTTTGATAAATAGTTGTTGAGAAGTAGATCCGATTTCATGCCACGCTTGCTGATGACTTTGGGTGTTTTTTGCATTGTGGAAGATCTGCTGAGCACTTTCAGGTTCTGTATTTTCTTCTCATCAGTCAGAATGAAAATCTACGAGAAAGGTGTTAAGAGCTTTACCGAGATCTCCCCGCCGAAAGCAGGCTGTCCTTCATAAATTTGTTTGAGAGCCCTGCTTTCCAGTGCAGAGTTGGCTTTTTGTGAAGCCTGACCATCACAAAGAAATTTCTACATTTCATGAACGAGATGACATTTCCCGACAGTTGCCAGACAGAAAAGGACTATTTTACACTTGAGGAAAGAAGGAAATAATGCTGATGAATATCATCGAAGCATATCAGATCTTCAAACAAGTAAACACAGAATCGAAACTAGGAAAAAGCACATTTGCTTCTCTAAGACCAAAGCTTGTTCAACCAGTGTCTGAAAAAAAATCACAATGTATGCCTTTGCTTACATCACGAAAAATTAGATTTGATACCTTCAGATCTCAAGAAATATTCCCCAAGTTTTCCAACAGCTGAAGAACTGATTTTTTTGTCACATTTAATGGCAGATCTTCCGGCACACAGTAAGTTCACATTCTATCAGTGGAATCAGTCCTCTACAGAAGAACTTGTACGTGCAATTCTTGAAGACCTGAACAGAGAACTATGTCAACGGTTAGGAGTGATGAAAAGACAGCTTCATTGCTAAAGTGCGACACCATGAAATGAAATATCGGAAGGAAACTATCGCGGAAGGCGTCATTCTCAAGAGGATTTTGCTGAGAATTTTGCAGTCATACACCATAATGAAATAATATCCACGCACTAGAGGCAGAATAGCATAACAACGTGTACTGCCATTGTGTACAAATGTACACCAAATTACACATATTTTGTGATAGTCAGTGACTGTAATAATTATGACAAATATGCATTAAAAGTTTGCAAAAGAGTCATCTTAAAAAAAGCAGAGTAGGCTGGAATGCAACTTGAAAAGTTGCACGTCTTTTCAGACGGAGCTGGTGGGCAGTTGAAAAAAAACTTTTACATATTTTCAGTACTGAAAGCACCTCATTTGTTTCACAATAAAGTGTTAGAGATTGACTGGAATTTTTTTTGCCACAGCACATGGAAAGGGCCCTATTGATGGGCTCGGAGGTACTGTCAAAAGAGCAGTCTGGAGGCGGATTCAACAATGTCTTTGTGTCATTGATTCAGCAGAACAGTTTGCTGATGAAAAAAGTGGAAAACAAAACGTACCCAGGGTTGAACTTTCTTTTTTCCTTACAATGCATGATGTATTCAGAGTTCGTCACACGAACTTGAGCAGTTCTGGAGGAAAAAAAAAAAGAAAAAACCATCCCCCCCCCTCCCGCAAAAAAAAAGACAGATACACGTGCCTTTTACCTTTTCCAGCCCGTGTCCTCAGACAGTGTTGGCACATCTGCAACGAGTCCTTTCTCCTGTCCAATTGTAGAACCTGTCCATATCTTTCAGGTCTTGAGGGGGAAAAAAACAGAACTGCAGAACACGGGTAAAAGAAATCTGCAGGTCATGTGAATCTAAAACCTGCATCTAAAGATGATGGCCAGTCACTCTCTCCAGAAGAGATAAATGGTTAGGGCAGATTTCTAAAACTACTTCAGAAAGAAAAAAACTTCTGGCTTTGAAAGGCACAACTCCTAGTGATGGAAGTTGCTTCTTTTGGGCCATGAGTTCTCAGCTTCAGGACAAGAGTTTCAAATCAGTCAGACTTGAGACATACCACGGTGAACTATACGCAAAATTTGTCATTTCAGGAGAAAGGGAAACTTGAAAATATGTTGGAAAACCAAACTCTTGATAGTTACACCCGTAGCATGGCAAGGGACAGTCCACATGCAGATCGTATTGCCATCCGCAGCAAGGTTCACCACGAATGCATCAATATTGTTCAAGAACCAGCAGATATTTTTATAAGTGAAAACTGCACAGTTAGTGTGACCACTGAATATAACCCCTGAGATACGGCACTATGTTGCAGTGGAAAATGCCAGGAACCAAATATTGACCTTTGTGCCAGAGAAGTACTATGCTGTTTACATGTACTATGTGGACAGGTTCTACATTGGAAGAGTTTTCCAGGAAGGTACAGAAGTTGGATACTGGAAGATGGACTGCTGCACATTTTGTTACCTTAGAGGGAGGATGGAGGCACTTTCTACGAAATGTGTGTGTGTGTGTGTGTGCGTGCGTGCGTGCGTGTGTGCGTACATGCGTGCGTGCGTGCGTGCGTGTGTGTGTGTGCGTGCGTGCACGCGCCTGTCTGAGTGTTCGTGATTGTGTGTGTGTGAATTTGTGAATCTGTGTGTGTGTATACTGTGTTTTTCCCCCATGGTATTATTACAGTTCCAGGCTGTCGTGGTATGACAAGTACAAGAACTTTGCTTTATGTGTGTCTTCACTTGTCTCATGCTTTTGTGAAGTGATTAGGGCTCTTGTGAGATATGGTGCTGTATAATAATTATTATTAGCATTCTTATTGTTATTGTTGTTGATATTGATGACGTTGATGATTGTTATTATCATTATTGTTGTTGTTGTTGAAGTATTTTAGTTATGTTCCTTCTCAAGACGTTTTTTTTTTTTTATCAGTGATAAATATACTGCTTATACATTTATCAGAGCTGACAGCGGAAGTTGTGCGTCTAGTTTTTAACATGGCACCAGGAGAGTCTCAAATTGTCCTGCCTGTTAGTTTTTTGTTTCTCTGGGAAATTTCTTCCAGAAAGGCCTAAGGCGAGAAAATCACGTTGACTCTTGTTCGTTCATAAATTCAGACATATGCCGTGCAACAGTGTTCAGATTTTATATTCAATTTATGAAGTTTCACAAAATTCAACATTTGCCAAATCTCACTAAAATCATGGGCGCATATTGTTGCATGTTATTGTTAATGCCTGTCAATATGATATGTGAAATCTGTGAATGGCACCTTACCTTTTGGTGGATTCAAAAATAAAAGTAGAATCACAAGCTGCCCATTAAAAGACATGTTATTAGAAAGGAATTACAGTCATGTTTGGCGTATCAAGAACTTGTCTGATGAAAAAGAGGCCTCTGGATGACCTGTCAGTTACTTTGGAATAGTTCCATTTTAAAATGTATTATTTGCCATGATCGTTAGGCCTAATGCCATGTGTTTTTTCCACATCCAAAACTGGTTTTAAACACCATTGAAATAAACCAGTATGTGTTGTAGTCTAAAATGGTATGTCATCTGAAATTAGTATCATATCCAAACAACACAATCGGGTCAATATGTAACGAGGCAACATTGGAATAAACAGGTCTGTTTGGAGATGTTTTCAAAAAGATTGCACCATGGTGACATTGTGAAAAGATATGTCGCAAACAATCCTGTTCATTTCTGCCGAAAGAACATGCATTTTCGTTTGTAACACTCATTTTCATCAAAATATTGGTTGCCAATATGTGCTCCATTTATCTTATTTGCAATCATTTAGTTTTCATGTCCATAATGTTTTCAATGTTTTTGGATCCATTTAATTTCTTTCCTAAGTATCATTTCCCATTTGTCACAGCATTTAGGTCTAGCTACAGTTTCGGTTAGTATCCTGTCACGTTGTTGAGCGTTTTACTAAATACATGTTTTAGCGAAGTCATTGCACTTTTCACTGCAGCCTCCCACTTCGATTGAAAATCCAGGAAACGTTGTTCATGCACTCTGCGCCATCGGAAACATTTGTTGCCCATTTTGTCTTGCAGCTTCTGTAGTGATGGAGCTTGGCTAGTTCCTCGGCCAGCGTATAACTGCAAGCCAAGAGATATCTTCGTCAGTACTAAACAACGGAAGTAGGATTGCGTTTTACTTTTGACTGACCGTTTGTCCCAAATGGCCTTAAAAATGCTTTGGCAATTTTTTCATCTTTACACGTCACAGCCGTGCATGACAGTATACGAAGTCTAGGCCTTATAGCAGCATCTAATTTCTTAATAATTTTTTAAAAGTTCGAAAAAAAATCGATTCAAATTTCTTCATCATCTCTAAAACATGCATTATGTATACATGAGAAAATGCAATGAGCACGTTTGTATATGGGATGTTGGGGCAAATAGGGTTGTGCATATCAGTATTACAGTATTACATATGTAATATATATATATATATATATATATATTATATATATATATATATATATATACGCACATACACAGACAGTCAGACACACAGACATAATATATATATGTATATACACACACACACGCACACACACACACACACACACACACACACACACACACACACACACACACACATATATATATATATATATATATATATATGCGCGCGTGCGCGTGCAGTTGTGTTTATACAAGTGAGGGAGGAGGGCACATGAGGGAAATTGGTGGTGGAGCATGCTGTGGTGGAGGGATGAAGATAAAACACAAGGAGTTTAACTGAAATAGCTACAGATACATACAGTACAGAGAATTATTGCCTCTGACGTCATATTGAAAGAAATGGACCGTATAAACAACTTTTCCTGTGACTTTGGTTTGGAAACGAAAGGTAGTCTTATCATGTATTTTGGAAATAGTTATACAAACGAAACGATTCTGGAAAAGAATCGAAGAATTCTTGAGATTATCAGAAACCATTTTTCTATGACGCTATACTCCAAACTGAATTGGACTCACTGCACATTCCACATAATTAGACTTTAATCGAGCACAGAGATCTCGAAGGTGTTAAGCGAGCTGGTTACACTCCACTAGTACTATGTTGTTGCCCAGTCTGCATCTTTGGTGGGCGCACATGCGGGGTGTTTTCGTGTTTCCATAAGCTAACCACTGACACGATTTACAGGACCTGTAATGTGCATATTTGATGTTCTGTATGCACACACACACAAAGGGAGTATCGGCATTGGCAGGTCTGCACACATATTGACTATGGAGACCGTAATGATCTCCACCCCTCAACCACCAGGCGAAGGTTCTGGACGGATGAAACCCAGGACCTTCTGATTGAAATATTGACTACCGTCCCCTAAATCAGAATATTTCATCGATGCAAATATCAGATTGACCTAAGAGATGGTATCATTTGGTGTTCACAAAACTATGGACATAATAATTATATTCGATATTTGATTTAGTCCTTCTAGGAAAAATGTGTAGTTATTACTGCAAAATTGAAAAGACTTTATCAAGCATAACCTCTTTCAAAAGATATATTGGCACAAATTATCACAGAGAATAATGAATTGCAGAACTGACGTGGAACTACCACACTTCAAGACAAAATAGATACCATATTTACCAATATGGTATTATTTAGTTTGTAACAGGCATATTGTCAATGTACGTAATGAAATATGATGGCTAGTCTGACTTCTCAACACTCCCTCCGCCCGTGTATGCTGACAAGTTTCTGTTTTCATGCCATGTATTTTGTAGCGTTAACTATGCTTCACGTAGATGTGTACATACTTGTATTTTAAACGTATATATATTTTGTATAAGCTGGAATGTTTTCATAATGTGATTGCAATGATGCTTTGCTGTTTTGTTTTGCTTTTGTTTGACTTATTTATTTAAATGAATTGAAATAACATTTCTGAAATAGAAAAAGGAAAGAAAAGGTATACTCACTGTCCATATTTGGACACATGGCTGTGCTTGTCGGACCTCTTAACTCGGGTGGGGATGAAAAAGGTCTTGGGGGAGCTCTTGCCGATCCCTTCCGAGTCAAGCGATTTGGAAAATGTTCGGTCGAGCAGGTGTAGAAAGTAGAGGGAGGAGTTGGGGTAGCTGATCCCCAATCTGTGATGTGAATGTAAGATTCGCTGGTGAAATACCCTGCGTTTGGGTGTTGGGTTAGGGCTTTCTGCACAAGAAACAACAAGGTAACACTATTATCAAATGTGTGTCAGTGACAGATTGATACAAAAATAGAGATAAAACCCAGACGGCAGGTAGGACCGCAACACCTCGCCAGTGCAAAGGGCTTATGCGCAGGCTAGTAATAGTATCTTAACGCTATGAGTATTTTGAATCTTGTCCATAACATGGCATCTGTGGCATCAGTGTATATGGAATTTTCTGAGCGCAGAGACACCATCTTGAGAAACTGAAATGAAATTGCACAAGACACCACACACACACATGTTGCTTTGAGGAAAACCTAACGAAAAACGTATTGAACGAATTGAAGATTCTTTAGAACGATACGAATCTGTAGGCCCAAGTGCTCATTTGTATACACATACAAATACACACAAGCACAACCACAAGCACAAGCACAAACTCACATACACACACCTACCATACTCACACACAACACGCACTGACACTCACACACACTCATGCACACATGTACGCACATGCGCACGCGCACGCACACACACACATGTATACGCGCACACGCACACGCAGCCACATACACATACCCCGCACGATATAATGTGTGTGCATGTTTGTATGCATATATGTACAAATGTAGGTGTGCGTGCGCGTGTGTAATGTCAGGCATTTGCAAAAGTCATTGCGTTTGAGTTCCAAAGAAAATGTTCTAAACATGCACACACACGACACACACACCACACACACACACACACACACACACACACACACACACACACACACACACACACACACACACCACACAGACACACACACACACACACACACACACACACACACACATACACACGTAGGTTACCTGAAACACCTGTCGCAGTGAGGTAAGGGGAGGAGAGGGCAAGAGAATCTCATCATAGTCCAAAAGCATGACGATATGAAATTTGGCCAGACGACGTCTACAGTCACTCGTCGTCACCCACGCATCAACCCACGCCTGATAATCCCAGCGATGTTCGCGAAACAGATTTCGAGGTGGGTCGCCTGAAAATGTGAACACCACTAAGAAAACGATGGGATTAAATACAAGTGCTTGTTTTCAGCCACAAGGTCAGGAAAGCAGAATAATTATCATTATTGTTATCATCATTATCAATATTATTATTGTTGTTATTGTTTAGAGAACCCAGCTGACTGCACAGGGCTATCTCAAAACACACACACCACCTCGCTCACCCTAAAAAAAATAACCACCCGGAAAAGAAAACCTGAATACACATAAATCAATGCATTTGCGTACATAATCCATGGATATGCCCCCTGGCGTCGGCCATTCTGTTCATTTCACCACTAGCGGGGTTAGAGAAAAGCAAACCTCAAAACAAATATACAATCGTTGACAAATCTGCTGGAACATTATCCAAAAAACTGGCCTAAATTACCTGAAATTGCTTATGCACATCACATTTTCTTAGAGCCCAAATGCAGAATGCACTTAACACAGGTGTGGATGAGGTTATAGAACATTACAGGTGAATTCATCAGCAAAACAACAACAACAAAAAATGATAGCAAGCGGTGACAACAAGGAAAGGGACGAGGCATAAACACAGAGTGACAGGAAGAGAAATTTTTTAGCACAAACGTTTCATAAGGTGGGAATAATATTTAAATAAAAGAGCCCCTGGTAAAGCAAAACAAGGCTAATTGTAAAACAATACACAATAAACAATGTTTTACGAACGAAGTTATTGCTTTAACAAAGTACAATCTCTCAGTAACATAATGGTAAAAAAATGTACAATATCCCACCAACAGAATTAACAGTCAAACAGAATACAATCTCCCAATAACGAGATGAAAGTCAAACTACATACAATATTAGTACAATTAATTGTTTAATTGCATGCAATCCTCCAGTAACGAAGTTAATGCTCGAACAATATGTTGATGATAAAAATCAGATGTTCTACATGTTGTTTGTAGATCTTACCTAAGCATTTTATACCGTTAAAAGGAAGGGCCTGCGGGAGATACTGTGAAAAGTTGGTTGCCTTTAGATGCTAGCCCTGCTAGTTGTTACCTTTGATAATGACATGCTGGCCAGAATGCAAGAGAATGGAAAGTATCTGAACCCAATTTAGCACACATCGAAGTGATAAAGGGATGCGTTCTAGTGCCCACACTCTTCTCTATCGCCGTTGCGGCAGTGCTAACTGGTGCATTCAATAGGGCGTGCACATCAAGTTCCACTCAGATGGAAATATCTCAACCTGTGGAGACTCCAAGACAAAACTATAGTGCTCAAAATTATCCTGTGGAATTCCTCTTCGTGGATGACTGAGCAGCCAGTGCACCATTGACCAGTTTGCTGCAGTCTGCAAATGCTTCTGCCCGTTTGTATCTCCTTATATTGTCTATTGCTTAAATGAGTCCCAGCAAGACAGAGGCTATAGTCTGTCAAACATCTCAGGCGTCTGGCGTTTCACCACTTCAGGTTGCTGTCAACAGCCAGGAGATCCAGGTGATCAAGACTGTACACGAATTCTGTTTCTTGAGCAGCACAGTGACCAACAACGGATCTCTGATGCTAAGGTGGAACTGCACATAACAGGCGATATATGCCTTTGGAAGGTTGACCAAGAGGTTGTGGCAATACCATAGCATATTGAGGTGTGTAAAACAGAACTTCTGAGCGCCCTGCTGCGAGACCTTGATACGTACCGTTGCACATTCAGGAACTGGAACGGTTCCACAAAAGATGTTACGCAAGTTGCACAACATCACTTGGCAAGATCGATCGTCAAATTTCAAAGTTCTGAAGATGTGTGGCTGGCCAAGTATGTAGTTTCTACTTACCAAGTGCCAGCTTTGTTGGACAGGATATAATTATTATCCACATGAAAGACATCCACATCCCAAAGATGTTCCAGCACAGGGAACTGAAAGAAGGACCACTAAAGCATGAAACGATGCTCTGAAGGCCAACCTCATGAGCTGTAAAATTAGCACTATCAGTTAGAAAGACACTGCCTACAACAGAGCAAGATGGTGAGACAGCAGTGCACATAGGACACAGTCACATTTGAATAGCGCAGAGCAACTGCTATTCAACAGAAGGGGGACCAGCGAAATCAAAACCAAAGCCCAAAGGACCCTTGCCATGCACCGCCTGTTAAAGAACTTGTCTCCAGGATCGGTCTTACATCTTATATTAAGATCCAGACCAGTCGATAAATGACCATTTCGCCCAGTTGTCCCTCAGATCGACGGAACAGCCTATCAATAGGTAGAAATATAGATAGACACGCAGACAGACAGACAGAGACAGACAGACAGACAGACAGACAGAGACAGACAGACAGACAGACAGAGACAGACAGACAGACAGACAGAGACAGACAAAGACAGACAGACAGACAGACAGACAGACAGATAGATAGACGGATAGATAGATGGATGATGGATGGATGGATGGATGGACGGAAAAGATAGAGATAGATGGTTGTATGTACATATATAATATATATATGTATTTATTGATGTACATAGATATACGATAGATAGATGGTTGTATGTATATATAATATATCTATTTATTGATGTATATAGATATACCACATTGAAATAAGTGTTTTCATATTCACAAACACAACGGTTCATATAGTGAACCATAGTTATTTCCACTTTATCCACGTGGGACCGTGTCCTGTCCTGGCGACACGAAAACAAGCCGATATGCCCCTGCAAAGAAAAGACTCATTTATGTAATAATATTATGAAGATGAACCAGACATAGCTGAAAGTACAGAACTTCACTGGGAAAAGATGATGCAACTTCGTCAACTAAATACATATGACGACATTTGGCAGCAGAAGCTAACTTTTATCAAAGTGAATAGATATATGGTCGAAATTTACTTAAAATCAGTTTTACTTGTTTGATAATTGTAAGCATGGGTTCTATCTATTTTCAGACCAGTAATGATTATACATACATATATAATCCATCACGACTAAGACAGACCTCCAACATTTACATGTAGTTAAATGCTGGTCATGCACACACACACACACACACACACACACACACACACACACACACACACACACACACACACACACACACACACACACACACACACACACACACACACACACACACATCTTCCTGTCTTCTCAGCCAGATTTGTCCCTGGGCAAAATCATACATTAAAATCTACTTTCAGATATACGTTCCCATTGTTATATCAATATATGTCTCTTTTGTAGTCTCCTTTGAACCTCTGTATCTGTCATTCAGTCAAGCCGAGCCAAGTCATATTTACTGTCTCTGAATTAGAAATCATTTGTCTCTTTCGTAGTCTCCGTTTAATCTCTGCATCTGTCATTCAATCAAGCCAAGCCAAGTCATTTATACTATCTCTGAATTAGAAATTATATGTCTCTTTTGTAGTCTCCTTTGAACCTCTGTACCTGCCATTCAGTCAAGCCGAGCCCAGTCATTTTTACTATCTCTCAATGAGAAATCAAACTTGCTAGTCCACAAACATGTACGCATACACGTAAGACATTCATACCAAACTAGTATTAGATACATTTTAGACTGTGTATATAAAATAAAATGATATGTATGGAAACGTGCGCATGGCTACAACACACACACCCATCACCACCACAACCACCACTACCACCACGCACCACCGCTACCATCTCCACTGCCACATAGCATATTTAGTTATTGAAATAAATTAATTAGAAAATAAATTAATAAAACAACAAAACATAATTAAATGCATTCGTACGCACACACACGGAGGCGTATGTGCGCGCACGCACATGCACACACACACACACACTTTCACATACACGCTCACTCGCACATACACGAACGCACACACATACACACACACACACACACGTATAGACACACACACACACACACACACACACACACACACACACACACACACACACACGTACACACATATACAGTACACGTTCCCTTATACCCACTACCTGCTTGTGTCTGAGCGTATTCGTATTCATCTCTCTGTCCGCCCGGCTGTTGCCCATCCCGTCCTCTCTCTCTCATTCGCTTGCTTATTTTATTATACATGCATTCCCATTCCCCACACCCTCTACAATACTTGCCTGTCCGTGAAGGTATAAGGAAAGGCCTGATGGAAACCAGTCCCTGTTTTTGGTAATATTTCAGAACAGTCAGAGCCTGGTCTGCCAGGTCCATGTAATGCACGTAGATCAGAGACACCTCCAACATTCTCTGTAGTTCTAGCCACTCCACCTGCACAGGACCACAAGACACCATACCCATGTAAATCTGATTGACTCTTGTTAGTGTATTTGAGATCTCTCTCTCTCTCTCTTTCTCTCTCTCTCTCTCTCTCTCATTCTTATTGGTACAATCATTACTATAATTATAAAGTGATGAGTGTTCTTCGCGTTTAAAGTATTGTTTAAGTGATGAATATTCTTCGCGTTTTAAGTATTGTTGGCAAGATTTTCTTCCTGGTTTAATTTTGCTAACTTTGAATCGTTATATTTCCTTACTGGCGATAGCAGAAGGGCTTTCAGGACTCATAGCCTGGATGCAGCCCGGCCCACATAGAATGTGAGGAGTGTAGGGCTAAAACACTAATCTTGTTTGAGGGGGACTTCTCCTCAGGGGACCTTCTGCTGCCTGGCTGTCTTCAGACTTTCTTGCTACCTTGCTTTGTTTTTCTGTCTACAATTTTGATTATACGTGCATATTTTATTTGGTTTCGTTAAATAGTCACGACTTCCCCAAATTCAACCAAAAATTTCATTTTACTCCTTTTCTTACTGAATTCGTCTGATGTTATTTGTTCGTTTATAATTTGCTCATTCGTTTACCTCGTTGTCTGTGTCAAGAACGTATGATAGTGATGATATCAAATCTTTTTACTCTCTCTCTCTCTCTTCCCTCTGTCTTTTTCTCTCCCTTCCCCTCTCACTCTCTCTCTCACATACACACACAGTCTCTTCTTTTATTATCGCTGTCTGTATATCATTCTTACGGTTTTTTCTTCTTTTGGTAATAACGGATACGTAAAAATACACGCATACAATAAAAAGAGGGAAATAGGTGGCATTGCACTGTGGGGACGCACTGTCAGTCCGAATTTTACATGACAAATCCGTTGTGACAACAAATAATTGTAAACACAAATACAAACAAACACAAATCAGCAAAAAACAAAAATTGTGTGCTATTAGTTTACAGGCACAAAATGATTATGTCTTCCCAATCTGAGCACTCACTAAAATGTGAATCGGAATGTTTCCATAAGCTGCAGGAAGACACACGGCCAGATGGGGCAGCGTTTGCTTTGCCTCAGAACTGGA